>WBMY01005674.1:0-22749 GCA_013397315.1 Donacobius atricapilla
CAGGAACGGTGCCAAGGTGGCACAGAGGGCAGGAGATGGCACTGGGTGTGGGAGGCAGGGCTGGGTGGCACCACAGCCCAGCAGGAACGGTGCCAGTGTGGCACTGAGGGCAGGGGATGGCCCTGGGTCAGGGCTGGGTGGCACCGCAGCCCAGCAGTGAATGGTGCCAAGGCGGCACCGAGGGCAGGGGATGGCACTGGGTCAGGGCTGGGTGGCACTGCAGCCCAGCAGGAATGGTGCCAGTGTGGCACTGAGGGCAGGGGATGGCACTGGGGCAGGGCTGGGTGGCACCGCAGCCCAGCAGGAACGGTGCCAAGGCGGCTCGCAGGGCCTCCCTGCGCTCTGCTCCTGGCAGCCAGAGGCAGAGCAGGGCGCTGCAGCACAGGTCCCGCGCCCAGCAGGGACACACAGCTGCTGCTGCTCCTTCCCCTGCACATCTGCATCCTGCACCTGCTGCACAGGGCCGAGCCCTCCCGCCCTGCTCCCCTTCAGCCTCTTTGGGTGGGTCCCCGACAGGTTTGGGTTGGAAGGGACCTTAAATCCCACCCAGTGCCAGCCCTGCCACGGCAGGGACCCCCCGGCTGTCCCAGGTTGCTCCAGCCCTGCCCAGCCTGGCCCTGGGCACTGCCAGGGCAGCCACAGCCGCTCTGGGAATTCTCCCCACCCTCCCCGGGAAGGATTCCTTCCCAACATCCCACCCACATCCCCTCCCTCAGCTTGGAGCCATGGTCCTCCGTGAAGGGAAATGGAATGAAAATGGAAATGGGGCCGAAGGGGGCACGTGCAGGGAAAGCTGCAGAAGTCCAGCAGGAAGGAGGATGGGAGGGATGCTGAGGGATCCTCAGAGGGCCGTGAGTGAAGGCAATCACCAAAAATCCTTCCTTTCCCAACCCGAGGCATTAACGCTCTCCAAAGTGGGAAGGAGTCATTATTTGAATCCATGTGCACTTGCTGTGGGCTCAGATAGCCCAGCTAAATTTGGACAGACGGCGTTGCTATTCAGAGTAATTTAACTTTTACAGACTCCATTTGAAATTCCAGGCCTTTTAAAGCATGTGGTAAAATTCCCTTTTGCTTCACTGAGGCTTCACTCTCTGCTTTTATCTCCTTTACAGAATTTTGCCATAACGGGATGGAGATAATTGCAGTGTCATTCAGCGTGGTCCTTTCTTGCATTTTCCCCTCCAGCCCAGCACTGGGGTGTTGTGCTGGGGACGATTTAAATGAGATATTGGGAAGAAGTTCTCCCTGTGAGGGTGTGAGGCCCTGGCACAGGGTGCCCAGAGCAGCTGTGGCTGCCCCTGGATCCCTGGCAGTGCCCAAGGCCGGGTTGGACGAGGCTTGGAGCAGCCTGGGACAGCGGAAGGTGTCCCTGCCGTGGCAGGGCTGGGATGAGCTGATTTTGAAGATTCCTCCCAAGCCAAACCAGCCCATGATGCTGTCACTTCACTCCTATTTCCATTTCCTCCTTTTCAGCAGCGCGATTTCCCCTGCAGGATGCTCAGGGCGGTGTCAGAGCTCTCTGCACCTCCGGGATGTGCTGCAGGAATGATCCCTCTGCCCCCAGAGGCGCTGGGGTGCGGCAGCAGCGGCCCCAAAGCCCAGGCTGGGGCTGGACCTGCTCCGGGTTGGGACTGCAGGAGCCCCAGCTTGGCCCTCCCAGCTCTCCACAACCAGGAGCTGCCACAAACCAAGAGCTTACCCCCAAAAAAATATGCAGATTTCCTGCCATTTATGAAAATTAACTCCCCTAATTAACTTACACGTACAAACGCACTTAGAATGAAGACATTAAGTTGATTATCTAGAAAATTGCTACCTTGGTACACTCCCTAATGCCACCTCTAAACATGCCAGGAACGAAATTGCTCTTGTGGCATTGTTATGCCGCTGCAATCGAATGCTCGCTGATGGAAGGCACCATTTCCCCTCTTTTTGGGCTAAATTTAACCTTTTATTTCAGCCTGTGGCAGCAGCTGAGCCTGCTGCAGCCTTTCAGGGAGAGGGAGCCCATCTCTGCAAATCCCCGCCCGTGCTGCCCTGCCCTGAACTGAGCCCCCAGGCCAGGGTCAGCCCGGGGCTCCTGGGGGCACGGCTGTGCCCGGGCTCCGTGGGCAGCAGCTCCGAGGGGGCACTGCTGAGGTGTCAAACTGATTTTTCCAGCTTCTCTTCTATTTCGCAGTTTCATGGTTTGGGTTTCTTTTTTTTTCTCACACTTAGGTGATGTAAACAGAGCCGATGTTTTTGTAATTTCAAGGTAGTTTACATTCTTTGTCTTAGAGATATGGACAGCTGAGGGACAGTTGTCCTGACCAATGGGATGGGGAGAGGTGTCAACCTTCTCCCCCAATCCCTGGCCTCTGTAAAAATACTATAAAATGGAGTCAGATCTTTTAAAATTATGTAGTCCATTCCTTCTCACCAAAGTGTGTCTGTGTGACGAACAGCACCGCTGATGCAGATGGGGAGATGCTGGAGGCATTTCAGGAGCCTGAGGAGCTGTTGCTACTGAAATGGGAATACCTGCAAGGAATAAATGGAATAATAAATGGAATATCAGGGCCAGCAAGGCCCAGGCAGCAGCAGGCCGGAGTTCTGCCCTCCAGAGCCGGGGATGTGCCGTTTGCTGACCCTCAGAGGCAGCAGAGCCGGGCCGAGGTGACACCGGGGACACTTCCAGCACAGAGCCAGCGACAAATCCCAGCCACACTCGGGCTCCTCCGTGAAAGGGAGAACCGCGGCAGCCGCAGCTCAGCTCGGGGTTTTTTCCACTGGTCCTGCAGGGAGGGAGAGCTGCAGGCAGGGAGCAGGACCAGGCTCGGCTCTGCTGCCCCGGCATTGGAGCGGTCACAGCACAGAGTGACACCACCAAAGTTCACAAGGCTCTTCATTATGGTTTTTATACAGTTTTTACAAACCTCGAGGGCAACTTCTATTTGCTTCATAGCTTTCTTGTTAATTATTCTGTTGGTTAGTAAAAGATATTTTACTTGTCCATCAAATCTATCTGTTCTCGGATTATTTACAAATTTTCTTCACTGATTCTCACGGGACAAACCCCTTGTTGTCACAGGTGCATTTATTTTTCACTCTCAGAATGGATCGTTGTGTTAAAGGAACTTCTCAGAACAGCTTCATATGGGAGCTTGCAGGCTGCTTGTTGGCTGCACTCAGAAGAAATGTCAGGCCAGCTTTTCACCCTGTTCCTACGCTGCTGCTCACCCAGGGGCTCCGAGTGCCCCCGGAGCTGGGGCCAGGCTCTGCTGCCGCTGGGTTTGCTCTGTGAGCAGAACAATTTCACACTCTGCCCCTGGGGAGCCTTGCTGGGGTGTTCTCAGCGCTGCGCCTGGGCCATCCCTGCTGGAACCCTGAGGATTCCAGGCTTTCTGCGCTGGCAGGCGCTGACCCCCAGGAAAACACTGCATTGACCTGAGGCTGCGGAAAAGGCTTCCAAAATTTGGTGCTGGCACTGGGGTTGTGGGTGTGGAGTTAGGATGGAAGTGTGTGATACCACAGGGTGGGAAACTTAGAGTTTAAGGGTTTAGAATCCAGTAATATGAATAAAGCAAGACGGAGGTTTAGGGTGGAGGTTTAGTCCTTCTTTTTCACCTTCTTCTCCATGGGTCTGGGTGGTGTTTTGTAATTGGGGAGAAAAATCCTCATTGTGGGCCATGGGTGGTTGGTTATTGGGTTAAAAGTAAAAATAATTCAGGTGTCATTTCATAATTGATCAGTTTATCCTTAATAGGCCTTCTAGAGAGATAGAGAGGGGTCCATTTTTAGTTTGTTAGCTCGGGCGTGCTGCGGCACTCACGGTCTGTGAGACTGGAACAGAGATAAGAATTAATAAACATCCGAGTCCCAACCCAAAACACCATCTCGAGCGTTTAATCCCAATCCTGGCAAAAAGAAGATAAAAGCAACAATCCCTTCAGACGTGACACCTCGAGGACCCTAAGACAGAAATTTCAGGACTCTGGGACTGGCCCAACCTCCTTTGGCGCCTTTGGCTTCACGGTGAAGGAGCTCCCTTGCCTCTGCCTGAAACCACGGCCTTGGGAACCGAGCCCTGAAGCGGTCATGGAATTATTGAGGGGTGTGGAGTGTGCTCATCGGCCTCAGATGGGGCAGGAAAATGTGCATCACATGCAAAGAGAGCTTGGTGAGGAGGGAGCACCCGCAGCTTGCAGCCTGGACCAAGGGACAGCAGCACAAAATTCACCCCCACCGCTCCTGGTCACACTTTGCAAACGGTGCTGGGGCTGAAAGGCCAGAGCTGAGCAGAACTCAATTAAACAGAAAGCCAGATTTAGGCTTTAATTTGCACAGGGTTGATCTGTGATTATTGGAGGGGTAGGGAGAGAGGGGGGGCGATAGGCCAGGTCCAGTTCTGATCCTTTTAAAATGAAGACTTGATTAACAGCACAATTTCTTTTGACTTTAATGAATACAGGGATTGCAAACTGTTTACAGAAGGGCTCCAACTTCATTTAACTTTCACTAGAGAATGTCTGTCTGTCCCCATAAAAATAAAAGAATTCCAGACATATCTGATTTCTGAGCAGAGCTGTCATCACATAAAATGTCATCCTGTGGTTCCAGACCAGAATGGATGAGGTCTCTTAATTCATTGGATACTCCAGCCTGTATTAATTGCTGTCTGTTAAGAATTACTGTATTTCAACCCCTCCATTAGCAAACTTCAAGATGTTTTATTATTATTATTTGGCAATTAGCTGCTGCAATTATCTCTCTAAACACCGTTTGAATGGGTTCCCTGTGCTCCTCGTGCTTTTCTCACAGCCAGGGAAGCGGAGTGAAGGATCCTTCACAAAACCTGCCCTGCTCCTGTCTGCTGGCAGCTCTCCTGTGGCCAGAGGGGCAAATTCCCCTGAGGGTGGGAAATTCTTCTTTGTGGCTGCAGCTCTGCCTGGTTCCTTTGCTTTTCCCATTCCACAGGAACCCAAACAGATTACTAAGTTAAATTAAAGCTTAAGTTTTATAAAGTTTAAGTGACAATAGATCTATATCTTATTCATTTAAAGTTTTGTTACGTGTAGGTTTTATTAAGTTTATATAATTCAAGACCCTTTTTTGCCAAAATTTATTCTTATTGAGTTTAAGCATCGTTTAATTTTAAAATTATCCCATGTTTTTGTTAAAGCATGCTTACCTAACTTGCAAAGTTAGAAATGGGAACCTGAAATAAGAACCTGTGAGGCTCAGGCTTGCTGCTGGGGGAAGGCGCTGATGTGCTGAGCTCCTCCGGGGGAGATCAGCCCTGCGCAAGGGAGAGGAACGTCCCTCTCCTAGCCCAGGACACGGGGAAATGAGGTGACAGGGACAGTTCCTCGGGAAAGGCCCCGGCGGTGGGAGCTGAGTGCTGGCAGCGCTGCTCGGGGAGCTCTGGGACCCACCCTGGCCCTTTGCAGGGACCCCAAACAGCCACAGACACAAATTCCCCCCCAGAGAGCCCCAGGCTCCCTCTGATGATTCTCCACGCTCCAGACCCATATTCTCCACATTCCTCAGTGTCGCCCTGATTTTCCAGCCTTCTTGTGTCTCACAGTTCAGAGTTCTTGGGTTGTTTCTCACACACGGGTGATATAAACAGAAGCAATGTTTTCCTTACTTCAAGGGAGTTTACATTCTTGTTTTAGAGCTACGGACAGCTGATGGACAGTTGTCCTGACCAGCGGGATGGGGAGAGGTGTCAACCTTCTCCCCCAGTCCCTGCCCTTTGTAGAAATACTATAAAATGGAGTCAGATTTTATAATAAACAGTTCATGCCTTCTCACCAAAGTGTGTGTCTGTCTGTGTGTCAAACAACGACACCTCAGCAGTTTGTGCTTCCTTCCATCACTTTTCCCTTCCCCTGCCAGCGCAGGACCTCTCCTTCCCCATCCCTGGCAGCCAAAGCAGAGTTCTGGCCTGTAAATGAGCAGAGCTCAGGGGTTTTAACTCTGCTTTTGTCATGCCAACGCACTAAAACTGGGCGTCCCATGTTATGACAAAGCTTTCATTTGGAGCCCTTGTCTGTCTATCTTTCTTTTCTGTCCTTCTGTCGAGCCAGAGACAGAGGAAGTTGTAGTTTGTCTGGCTACCAGAGCCCGGTGAAATGCTCCTTTTGCCTTGGGGCTGTGGAGGGTCTCAGCACAGACAGATCAGCCCCCATGTCACAGCCCTCCAAATGTCAGAAAATTAATTCTGGCCTCGTGCCAGCCCGTCCCTCTCCTCCCCAGCCTGCTTCATGGCATATTTAGAGTCCCAGAGCAGGGAACTCTCCCCATCTTCCCTGGCTCCCAGGGAGGAAATCTCTGTCCCAGGGAGAAGGAGATGAGCTGAGCCACGGGGGGAAATCTCTCCCTGCTTCACGCCTGGCCTGGGGCACGGCGTCCTCCTGCTCCTCCTGCCTCAGTGTCCCAGACCCAGAAAAACTCTTCTCATTTCAAACACTTCAGGAAATGCTCGGTTTGCAATTTGCCAGCCCTGCAGATGGGGCAGAACCCTGGCCCGCCAAACCAGCCCTGAGTGTCAGCCTCCCCCTGACCATGGAGGGGCTCCTGCTGCCCTCCAAAACCTGGGGAAAATCAGATTAAATGAACCCCATTAGCCCCTGTTGCATGAACAGTGGTTTTGCAAGAGATTTTGTCTGTTGGTTCACGTGTGCCCAGACAAAGCAGGAATTCCTTGTGAGGGGAGATGGGAAATATCTCTTTACCTCCCCAGCCTGGTAAAGATCCACCCTCGCCTAAACACATCCATCCCCAACTATCCCTCTCTCTTTTTTCACTTCTCCACTGGCTGAATTTCCAGCTCCCTGCCGTCACTACAGCCCCAAGTGCTGCAGCACATCTGCCCGCTCTCCATGTTTTCAATCCTCCCCGATATTCATCCTTTATCACTAAATATTCTGCCATCGAGACTCCAGCACTTGATCTCACTCCAGGATTCGAGAGTGCGGGTGCGCAGAGTTCCTTTGTGTGAGATGAGACACTTAACCTTTCCAAAGACAAGAGCTGCTTTTAATGATTCCTTCTGATTTGCACGTACAGAGCGTGAAGCCTAAACCCTACAAACATCCCAGGCTTTCCGTGGTTTTGTTTGGTTTGGTTTTTTTTTTTCCCTCTCCCCTCCTTGAGCCCTGCATTTACGGGCCGCTCGTTTCCATTCAAAGTTTGAAACTGGGATTTTTGCTGCAGCCCCCCCCGACGGCTGAGCTGCCCCAGCAGAAGTGCTCAATCCATCAGCAGAGCTCTGGAACGTGCTCCCGGTGAAATAAATAATGGCAAAGCCGCTCACGCTGGACGGGATGCGTGCAGAGACGGGGGGAGAGCAATTTGTTTAATGGATTTTATTGATTTGGAGATTAAAATACTCCGGGGGTTAGATACGGCGAGACCCCGGTTTTGCGCTGCAAAATCACAATCACTTACGGGGTCTTTGTGGAAATTCAGAAATTAAATGGAGCTCAATCCCAGGCACTGCCAGCTGAAAGCAGAGAGGTCCTTGAGGGACCTTTCCAGGGCTTTACAAGCCTTCCTGGGAAGTTTTTTCCCCCCGATATCAAATCCAAACCTCCCCTGGCCCAACCTGAATCCTTTTCCTCTATTCCTGTCGCTTGTCCACAGGCAGGGAGCTCCCTCCTCTCCCTCTGCCCCCCTTGATCCCAGGACTGAAGGAATTGGGGTTTGGATGCTGCTCCCTGGTCCCTCCTTGCTCCAGGGGAGAGGCTGGAAATCGCTCTGAGCACAGGCATCCAAATTTAGCTGTCACAGCCAGTGGTTGTGGATCAGACCCTTCTGTGCTCCCTTTCCTCCTCCTGGAAAATGGGGATAATTGCAGCAGCACTGTGGCATTTATGGCTGAAAAGCTGTGCACATGTGTAAAATGCAGAGGAGGGTTATTATGTGTCTTATTTACACAGGAGAGGATTCCCAAAAGAGAAGGAAAAAACCACATGAATGCCTTGCTTGGATTTCTGACGAGCCGACTGCGCTCAGCGCATTCCAAGTGAGCGTGAGGAGCAGGATGAGATCCAGCAGTAAATACACCCGGCCTGGAAAAGTTCAGAACAAAGGTACCAAAGCAATCGATTTATTTCTGATTTTTTTTTTTTTTTTGCAGAGCTCTTTGCAGCTCCTGCCTCCTTCCTTCATGTGAGATCACAGAGCTCCTTCCCCTGCCCTGCAGACAGTGGGATCCTGGGAGAGACAGCCTGGAGGAAAAAATGCCGGGAAGGGTCGCATCTGCCTCGTTAATGATCTTGTGTTCCCTGTGTGGTCACCAGAGGCTGCCACCACCTGTTCCCACCGGCTTTGTTCTCCCCGTTCTGAGCCCAGCACATCCGACCTCCAGCCACAGGGGCTGAGGAATCTCAGTTATTTCCTTTAAAAGCAGAGGCTCCTGAGTATTCCGGTGGGATCCTACCTCTGTCATTTAATAATACCCAAATAATGCAATTTTAAAGGAATTTCAAGTGCTTGAGAAGCCCACCAGTGGCCTAGGTACAGAATAAAATGCAGGAAACAGCATCAGGAACAGCAATGCAGGAAAAGGAGATGCAAATTCCAGAGAGGGGTGGCAGCTCCAACCCCAGCATGGCACAAACGGAGATTATTCACAGGAGTGCGCAGTGCCAGCACAAGGGGGATCCTTCAAAGCGCCAGAGAGCAGGAATGGATGGGAAATTGGGAAAGAATCACTCACTGTGAGGGTGGGGAGGCCCTGGCACAGGTTATTCCATGGCTTTGCCATCCCTGGCAGTGCCCCAGGCCAGGCTGGACGGGGCTTGGAGCAGCCTGGGCAGGGGAAGGTGTTGCTGCCACGGCAGGGCTGCCACTGGGTGGGATTTAAGCTCCTTCCAACCCAAACCGTTCTGGGATTCCATGATCCTCTGATTCCTATTGCAGCTTTTTGCAAGGTGACACCATTTGGCTGCGGGGATGACAACTTTATATTTAAGTCAGGGGCAACTTTATCACCTCCTCGTGTGTTGTGCATCAAAAGACCCAAGATTTACTCGTTTCAAGTTGTTCTGCAGAGCTCGGGGCCAGCAGGTGCGGGCGAGCTGGGCTGGTGGCTGCTGAATATCCCAGGAATTTTGCTGGGAGCAGGAGCAGGGGGTGCAGACACCAGGAGCAGTTTTATTGCTTTGCACTTGTAGCCAGCCCTTCGCCCGCACAGTTTGCATTCCAATAAATTTTTCATCTCGGGTTTATCTTCTGCAGGAGCGAGGTCTGGGAGAGGTAAAGCTGCATCTCCAAAGGGCTGCATGTTTTTTTAAACAGAGGCACTTTCAGCTGTTAGTCAGGAAAGGTGCATTTTAGATCTGTCTTTGACGTTGACCTACAGCAGCTGCTTCCTTTCATCCGTGAAATCCAACTCTCCGCACTCCCGAAACCTGCCAGGTGAGAATCTGTCCCAAGTCCTTTAGGGGAAGGGAGAGGAAGGACGAATCCACCACCGCAGTTCGTTCTGAGCTCGCCCAGACCCCTCTGAGGCTGCACCCACGGCTTGTTTGTCCGAACAAACCTGCAGGGACACACTCTGCATCCCCACAGCTCAGCTGCCAGAACAGTCTGCGTTCCCTCTGCTCCCGGAGCAGCTCTGTGGGCTTTTGGTGCGACTGAGTCAGAGAAAACCCTCTTGGCCTCTCTGGGAGCCCAGAGCCGATCCCAGCTGCCCCAAAGGGCACACACTGACGTTCCCTGAGCAGGGGGAAGGATCCCTCCAAGCCCTGAGCAGGGAATTCCCTGAGCAGGGGGAAGGATCCCTCCAAGCCCTGAGCAGGGAATCCCCTGAGCAGGGGGAAGGATCCCTCCAAGCCCTGAGCAGAGGCTGAGCCTGGAGCAGCCCTGGGTTCTCGCCCTCAGGCAGGGTCGGGGCTGCAGGAACTCCCAGAGCTGGGCTGCAGCTCCACGCAGGGAATGAAACCTCGGCGTGCGGAGCCCGGGGGTGCCAGCCCTGTCCCTGATCAGGGAATGAGGGGGCCTGAGCAGACCCAGGCCTGTGCCCCTGAGGCATCAGGGGATTCCAGACCAAACTCCAGGCTCTGCTGAGAGCCACGTGCTCCTGAAGCCTCCAGATGTCTTTCTCACACTTGGAAGGCACCTCCTCTCCTTCTCTTGCTCTGAACCAGATATGTACTTACACATCTCATTTACATAGTGCATTAAATATTGAAGATTTCCTCTAATGGTCTTCTGTTTTCTCAGCCAAAAAAAAAAAAAAAACAACCCAAGAAATGATTGTTTTCCCTCCCCAACACTGAAAACAGAGGATCACTTGAAGCGATCTGTTGAGCACAACCTTGCAATTATGTCGGAGCTGAACAATGGCTGTGAGGAAAAGGGACTGGACCGGGCAGGTTGAGCCTGTCTGCTTTAAATTTGGCTGGAACAGCCCAAATCAGCAGAGGCTCCTTTTATACTCAGCGGATGTGAGGCAGAGGAGCCTCCCTTGTTTCCATTCCCGCGCGGTTCATGGCAATGCCATCTCGGTTTTTACATCTCATTAGCGGTGCTCAGCCTGCTGGAGGCGGCACGGGGAGCTGGCAGCCCCGGGGGAACTGCAGATCCACCTGGAGGAAACCCCAAAGAGCTCCCCTGTCCGTCCCTGGCAGCACCCAGGGCCAGGCTGGAGGTGATGCCTTGGGAGGGCCGACCCGGGACAGAGCTGGAGAATAAAGCAGAGATTTATTAAAATGCTTTTCAGGACACAGCTTGGGCAGTACAGGAGCCTGGCCAGGGCTGCGCCCAAGGTGGGCTGATAATGATCACAAAATCTTACATTTTTATAGGTTTTGGTCCATTTGGGGTTAATTTAAGGCATCAGAGCAGCGTGGGACAGCGGGAGGTGCCCAGGGCAGGGCTTTAAGGTCCCTCCCCGCCCACTCCAAGGAGTGATGGGGTACAAATGTCCCTAATTCAACGGGAAAGGCCCCACCGAGGAGGTGTGAGGAGGGATGAACCCCTCAGGACTGTCCTGGAGCAGAGCAGGGCTGGGGTGAGGCTGATGCAGAGGAATGAGAGGGGAGCGGGGCTGCAGAGCTCCCAGCGCCGCTGGAGACCCCTTACAAACGGTTTTGCTCTTTCAGTCATTAACTTTTTATGAGGTTTAATAGGCCTGCAGCCTAGAGACCTGCCTGGGCGTTGATTAGCTTCATATTTTCTCTCATTAATGTAGAATCTGATTAGCCCCTGTTACAAGCATTTCATCTGATTTGGCAAAGAGCATTGTTCTGATGGCAGGAATTACAAGTTGACTTCCTTGCAGGAGACAAAGCCCCTGCCTGCTGAGGGCCCCCCACCTCCCAGGCCCCTTTCCAGCAGGCTCTGTGGCCGGGGATGTTTAAATCTGGGGGTGGCTCAGGAACCCTCCTGCCTGTTGCACAGGGTTTGCTTCGGGACATCCCTTCAGCTTGGAGCAGAGGTGACACAGAGGTCTCGGTGCCCTGGGCCGCCCAAAGCCACCAGCCTGCGCCCAGAGGAGGCCTGGAGCACTCTGCCGTCCCATAAACACACAGAGAAATACGTAAAAAATCATTAATCCTCGTGCCCAGCCTTTTGCTGCAGCCTTTGTGCGAAGGAAAAGAGGTTTTATGAACGACCTGAGCAATTCCAGCTAATGGCTGGAGCCGCAAAGCACCCCGCGCTGATCCCAGGGGAATAATCCCTCAGCAGCCCGAAGGAGCCTTTTCCCTGTCTGCCACGGTTATGGATGTCCTCGGTTACCAGGGATAGCAGGGCTTCAGAGCAGGCATTAAGGGAGATTGCGCGGGTCATTATTAATTATGCAGATTCTCCATCTTCTTCTGTCAGAACACGGGAGTTAAATAAACACAAATGGATCAAACTGCTGTGCAATAGAAACTTTATGTTAATAGAGCAGGAGGGCGGGCGGGGGTGGCCCTGCCATCCATCTCTGGGGGTGGCAGCGCCCAGGGGAGCCGACATTCGGCTCTGTTCTCCAGGTGCTCAGGTGGGAGCGGGGTTTATGGCACCCCAGAGGGCACTGGCACCAGCGTGGGCATGAAACCCACTCCTGGGTGCTTGGCCTGAAAGGTTTCTGCCCGGATTTGACAAATAATTCCCAGAGAAGTGACCTCAGAGGGACCTGGGGACAGCCAGCAGGACATGGTGGGCAGTGCTGCTTCTGCGGCTTCTCTTCAGGGGTTGGAGTTGGGCCAGCTGGCCTCATTTCTCCCAGGAACTGCAAAGGTGAGAGGGACCCCGAATGCCCCGGGGTCAGTGCCCGGGGTCACCCTGGGCCCAGGGTCACCCTGTGCCCGGGGTCACCCTGGGCCCGGGGTCCCCGCGGTGCCCAGTACCAGCTCCACCTGCAGCCAGGGACTGACCCTGGGGTGTTCTGCCCATCTGAGGGCCTCAGACACTAAATCCCTGTGGTTTTTTGGGGAAAGAAAAAAAAAGGCTGGGAGTTCTATCCCAGTTACGGGAGAGCAGAGGGTGATTTCCTCAGGAGGAAACGGCTCAGCAGCGCACGGGGAGCGGCCGCACACCGCAGCTCAGGGGCAGCAGCAGAGCTTTCCAAGGAGCTGTCGCTGCCCAGGAGGGTGAGGAAACAGGAGAGTGGACGCTCCTGCCGTAAATCTGCTTTCTCTGCAGCCTTACACAAGGCAGCGAGCTCTGCTCCAGCCCATTTATCTCCTTCAGCTCGTGGCGAGGCACCCTCTGCCTGCGCTGCCAAGCAAGCTGGGTGTCAAATCACTACAGATGTGCATAATTCAAGCTGGCACAGAAACTGATGGCTTTTGCATTGGACATGTTTATTTTCTTCTTGCAAGGCTTAAGCATGTCATTTGCTGTCACACATGCCCTTGTGAAATCCTGGCAAGAAATCAATTTGATTTTCAATGTCAAGCAGCTTTCTTTAATGTCTCCAGATAAGGTTTGTGTGCACTCCGTGCTGCAGGAGTTATGGATGTACCACCTGGGGTCAACAGCACTGAGCTCCGGGGGAGAGCCTCGCGCACGATATTTCAGGCAAAATCTCTGCAGAGCTCTTGCTTCTTCCCCAGCTCCTCCAGGGATGGACATTTGTCACTTCACCACACCAGTGCGGGGCACACGGCAGGGTTGTGTGCTCCTTTTGCACCAGTCGAGGCTGGTTTGGGCAAAATCCCTCAGGCTCTGGGCTGTCTTGGGCCAGGAATTCTGTTTTCCTTCTTGGACAGGGAATTCTGTTCTTCCTTCCTTCCTTCCTTNGCAGGCTCTATTGCTCCTTTATTAATGTGTTGTGTTTTAGGATTAAAAGAGTGAAAACCAATACAGAACGAGTGCAAAACAATCTCAGTGAGAGAGGGAATCTGTTCTGCCACACGATGTTCCATTATTCCCCCCTCCCCCGATATTATTCCCCTTCCCCAGAGCAGCGAAGAGCTGCTGCAGTTCCTGAATTGGCTGCACAAATATTCAGTGTCAGACGGGGAGGGTGGATCCGGGCTGCCCGGGCAGGCCGAGCACCGAGGCTGCTCCTCTCCCTCGGCCGCGGTCTCTCACCAGCAGAGGCTCCGGGCGGCAGAACCACATTGGAAACTGTCTTGAGCAGAAGCAGATGGCACCGAAATCTGACAGCACTTCCTGAGTGTGAAATTCATTAACCGCCCCCCTCCCCGTCCCCCAGATTAATATTTTTAAAGCCAAATATTACAGGATTTCTGGTGGGAGCTGTGTGTCTGAGGGCTTTTGCCCCGGAAAGCCTGGAGGGGCCGATGGCTGGGCAGGCACTGCCCCCCGAATGGCTGCGAGCAGCTCTCCCTGCCAGAGGAGTCCCAGCTGCAGGGACCTGCCAGGTCCTGGCAGGCACGGGGACAGGGGAAGCTCGGGAGCTGGAGGGTGCAGCAGTTCGTGCCTGGCTCTGCCTGAGCCCCCCTGTTTGCCTGAGCCCCTCCCAGCGGGGTCGGGGGGTGAGGATGGGAGAGGAGCAGGGACGCTGCCTGGTCCTGGCAGGGTGAAGAGGAGTGAGGAGCTCAGCTCTGGGGGTGCTGGCGGCTCCTGAGGGACCCCTCAGCCCCGGGACCGCCTGTAGGTCTCCTTTGGGGCAGGAGATGCTGCAGGAGCTCTGCCATGGGGCTGCCAGGACCCTCAGCCTGCAGGACAAGGTCCTGGCTTGGGAGGGACCTCGGGGCCACAGGGAGTCCCAGGCCTTGGATTCACAGCTGGGCTGAGCTCTGCTACCCTGGAGCAGCCCAGAGCCAGGAGAGCCCATCCCTCATCCCCGGAGAACGGGCCAGGTCCTTTTCTGCCTGTCACAGCAGGACAGGAAATAGATCGACTCCACGGAGCTGTCAGCAGAGAAAGAAGCTTTATTTACAATCCCAGCAGTTCCTTTTAGAACACGCTGTGTAAGAAGGTCTGTTATTGCTCCATGGCACTGACACTGCTCTCCATTGGGTCAGGAATAGGAAACAACCCCTGGGACAGTTGTTCTGGCAAAGGGAACTCTGTTTGCTGAGCCTGTGCTGAGACACGGAGAGAGATGTTTTGGAAAGAGAAACTGTTGGCAGCTTTCCCTTGGGAAAGGAGCCGGCAATGGTCAGCGAGCTGAAATTCAGGCTCAGAAATGTCGAGCCCACATCTGCAGGCCCAGGGGCTTTGCTGGAATCCCATCCCTGGGAGGGTTCAAAGCCGCGATGGGACAGGGAGGGCTCCGTGTGGGCCTGGCAGTGCTGGCTCCGTGGCTGGGCTGGCTTCTCCAGCCTGAACAATTCCATGATTCCGTGGCTCTGGGTCTCTCCTCCCACCTGTGCTGGAATTCTTAGATTTTAAGATTTTGGTATGCAGTAATATATATGGGGCGAGATGGAGACTTTAGGGTGGAGGTNAGCCCAGGAAGGCTGTTGTGATCCTACAGGAAAGGCAGCACATTCCTTGCTCTCAGCTCAGCTCCTTTCATGAGGGAAATAGGAGCAGCAAAGCGGCTTTTTCGTGTCTCTGTTCCCCAGGGGCAAACCTCGTTCTCCCCACAGAATGCCCGGGGTTCTCTCGCTTTCTACTCGCAACGCCCCGGAATTAAAAACTCCCCCGGCAGCTCAGGAGGAGTTACAGGGCCTGAGGAAAGCCTGCCCTGGCAGGAAGCAGCGAACCTCCCTGCGTGGTGGTGACCAAATCCCGGGGATGCTCCTCTTGTCCCTCAGGGGATTCTTTCCCTGCCTGGGACATTTCCGGGGATGGAAGGCCCTGAATGAAGAGGTGTTGGATCGGCTCCTTCACACGTGCCCCCGCCCTTGTTCCCCTCCAGCTCCAGCTGATGCTGGCAGGAATTTTGCGTAAATAAGACTGGAATAAAATAAAAGGGGATTGGCCTCCTGCTGTGTTTTTATCCCGCCCGTTCAGCCCCGAGTGGAAGCACCCAGGAGGAGATGGGATTCTCCCCACCGGCACCGGTGGCTTTGGATCTTCCCTTCCACTGTGAAGTTCTGTATTTCCGGCAGGTGCAGGAGAGCCGGAGTTTCTTTATTCTTGGTACAACCAAACTTCTGCGAGCGCCCAAACTTTCCAAAANTACCTCGGGAAGAGTTAGAGCCGGAGCCATTTCCCACCTTGTTAGCGGGAGCTCGCAGCTTGTGAGGCTGTACTAGAGATAAGAACTGATAAACGTCTGAACCTGAACGGGAAAA
Source organism: Donacobius atricapilla (assembly GCA_013397315.1). Taxonomy (NCBI): domain Eukaryota; kingdom Metazoa; phylum Chordata; class Aves; order Passeriformes; family Mimidae; genus Donacobius; species Donacobius atricapilla. The sequence continues at coordinate 15,642 of WBMY01005674.1, forward strand.
CCGCGTCCCGCGCTTTAACCCCGGCCCTAACAGGAAGCAAAGAAGACAGGAAAGCTCACATGTCCTCTGTGCCACCCCTGGGGACAGCGGCAGAGCCAGGGTAGCATGTCCTTCAGAACCTCGGAATATTTAAGCCAACAGGAGTGGTANCTGAAATCCATGACCCCCAATAAGCATCTTCTGCTCAGTTCTTTGTGGAGGTTTCACCGTGGATTCCAGAACTTCTGCGAGCGCCCAAACTTTCCAAAATTGAAATCCGTGACCCCCTACCCCAAGCATCTTTTGCTCAGTTCTTCGTGGAGTTTTCACCCTGGATTCCAGAGCTGTCCTTCGCTGCGAGAGAAGAAAGGATGTTCAGGTGCTGACATCCCTCTCCAAGCCCATTTGATTTTGCAATTAATTCCCAGTCAGGGTGGTAATTTCTATTGCACTCTCCGTGATCAGAAATATTTAGCAGATTAACATCATTTAGCTTTCATCTTCCCCGGGGAGATAAGAGGAAGGATTAAAGGGAAGGAGATTCCTCACTAAGTGTTGTTGAGAGAACGCTGCCGAGTCTGGAGATGTGGAACCAAAGGAGGGAAAACAAAGGGGGGGTTCGGGAGCCCCTCGGCACTGCCGGTGGGACTGACCCTGCGTTCCCTGCCCAGCCCCTCTGGCAGCTCCAGGACACCACCCCTGTCCCCGGGCAGGGCTGGGATTCGCACCGCTGGAGCCAAAATTCATCAGCTCCGGCCCAAAACTGCTCCTGGGGGGAAAATGGGCGCTCCTCAGTGCTTGAGCCTCTCCTCTCTCTCCCTTTGCTCTCTGCCTCCCTGGCTGCGGGTTCCCTGCTCGGCTCCGCCAGGGAGGAGGAAGGAACTACCGGAATTTGATTTCCCCAGCATTCAATCAAGGCAGAATAATGTGTTTAATATCCGAGGCGTCGGGGAGGGGGAAGATTCCTGCCCTGGGAGGAGGAGAGGGAAGGAGCGGCAGTCCCAGCACTGCCCCGGCTCAGCGCAGCGTAAATTCAGCCTCACACCCATGAAATACACGGAGGGAGCTGCACCACAAATCAGCCCAGGGCGAGGAAGTCCCGAGCCAAAGGAAGAACAATTTCGTGTGCTCTTATCTTATTGCCACTATATTTCCTCCTTTGTGTTATTAATGGCAAATAAAACGCGAGTGCTGAGCGGGAGTGAGGAAATACGGGCTGGAATTGAGTCAGGAACGGTGAGGTTTGCTATCAGAGGGGGCTCCTGGGCGGGGGGGTCCCTCTGGCCGTGTCCCCCTGCCCCAGGAGGAGAGCTCAGGCTCCACCAGAGCCCACGGGAGCTCAGGGAGTGCTCAGGGAGTGGCTGGGGGCACCTTTGGGTCCCTTCCAACCCCAGCCGGTCTGGGATTCACCCCAAACACACAGGGAGAGTTGGCGCTCTGATTTTTCAGCCTTCTGTTTGTGTCTCCGAGTTCATTGTTCAGGTTGTTTCTCACACACGGGTGTTATAAAGAGAAGCAATGTTTTCCTTAATTCAAGGTAGTTTACATTCTTGTTTTAGAGCAATGGACAGCTGAGGGACAGTTGTCCTGACCAACGGGATGGGGAGAGGTGTCAAGCTTCTCCCCCAGTCCCTGGCCTGTGTAGAAATACCATAAAATGGAGTCAGATTTTATAATAAACAGTCCATGCCTTCTCACCAAAGTGTCTGTGTGTGTCTGTGTGTGGGACAGAGAGCGCCGCTGTCCCAGCCTGCTGTGGGGAAACTGAGGCAGGCCGGCGTGGGAGCGCCCAGCCCTGCTCGGGCCGTCACTGCCGGTCCCCCGGCCCCTCTGGCTGCGCCGCTGGGGCCTGGGCTGGTGTTTCTGCAGAGGAAGAACTGGATGTGCAGCTCCGTGCCCCCTTCTCTCGCAGCCAGGGCTGCTCCCGGGGCGGCCGAGCCGCGTCCCAGCGACAGCTCCAGCCTGAATTCCCAGGAACTCTCGGGGAATCCATAACGTTTAAGAGCGGCTGTCAATGGAATTGAGTGCTGCCATTGGATAAAGCCCCTGACTGCCAGAAATCCTGCCGGGCCTTCGGGGGCTGCTGGAAAGCAGCAGCTATTGATCCCCTCCCCTCCAGCGTCCCCATTGCTGTGACTGATGGAGCTTTAATCACTTTGTCCGAGAGTGGCTCCTGCAAGAAAAATGACATTCCTGCCTTTCCTCTTGCATATGGATTGCAGGGTCCTGACAGGACTTCCAGGGGCCTCGGGCTGCTCCGGGCTGAGGGGGCCCAGCTGGGCAGTGACCCCTGCCAGGGCCGGGGGATAGGAGCAGCCCCAGCCCTCCCCAGAGCCGCCCTGAGGAGCAGGTACCCTGATGTCTAAAGCAGGATACTTCTCCTGTCAGACAAAAACCCGGATTTATGTGCGAGCGCTCCTTTAATAGGGACATTTCCAAGAATTATTGTGAATTTCGGCTGGTGGGAAGGTTTGGTGCATTTAAAAGCTATCCATCAGCGAGGGCAGATCCAATAGTCATCATTGGAACTGGCTCTCACCATCCCATTTTTACAACATCAAATGACGTGCTCAATAATAAAATTATTTTTATCAGTTTTAATCTGTCACTGCCAGACAGCTGCTGATTTGCCATATCGGTAAGATCAGCACCACTGCGGTGAAGTGAGATTTACATTCCTAACTTCATCAGGAGCTTGCTGGGTTTTATCCAAGTAAATAACTGTGGGCAGCACATCCCCACGTGGTGCAGCTGCAGCCCTGGGTGAATCCCTGGCCCGGGTTGGGACCTCCGAGGTCCCTTCCAGCCCGGGCCATGCTGGGATGCTCTGCAGAGGGGCTGGGAGGATCCCACCCTGCACGGGTGAAATTCAGCCCCTCCGAGGAAGAGCTGGGCCCACAGAAGGACAAATCACAGTTTGCTTTCTCAGCTCCTGAAATGCTTTCACGCGTTTTGTCACGGTGGGACAGGAAATAGATCGACTCCATGGAGCTGTCAGCAGAGAAAGAAGCTTTATTTACAATCCCAGCAGTTCCTTTTAGAACACGCTGTGTAAAAAGGTCTGTTATTGCTCCATGGCACTGACACTGCTCTGCATTGGGTCAGGAATAGGAAACAACCCCTGGGACAGTTGTTCTGGCAAAGGGAACACTGTTTGCTGAGCCTGTGCTGAGACACGCAGAGAGATGGTTTGGAAAGAGAAACTGTTGGCAGCTTTCCCTTGGGAAAGGAGCCGGCAGTGGTCAGCGAGCTGAAATTCAGGCTCAGAAACGTTGAGCCCACAGCATTTTACCCCAAATCTTTCCCCTCTGGGTCAAAGAGGGGCTGCTCCCACTGCTGGCACGTTCAGGGTTTCAGCAGACAGCCCGAGCCAGGTCCTGGCTGTGCCTGGCTCCTCAGCATCTGCTCCGGGACCCACCTGCTGCAGCCTCCTCCTCCTCCTCCTCTGCCATATGGAGCCTGCCCTGGCAGGCCCTGCTCGTGGCAATAAATCTGATTTTCTTCAGCAGCAGGAGGATGGGAACGTGGCTGTCGCCCCTCTGCCCCAAAGACGGAGAGCAGCAGAAGCCCTCCATGACCTGTGGCCGCCCCGTTGTTCATCCACCGCCCCAGCAAGGGCAGCCCCAGCCCCAGCCCTGCCCCTGAGCGGCCCCTGGTGCTGCTGCTCGCCCCAGGCTGGGTGCAGGGGCTGAACCACGTTAATCTGGGAGTGCATCTGCCCCAGGGCTGCAGGATCTGGCCCTGGCCAGGAGATCATTCCCTCCGGCCCTGGGCCATCAGGGTGGGACCCTCAGCTCCGCGGGGGAAAAGGCTGAGGGTATTTCTCTTTTGTCTGTACAGTGAAAATGCAACAAAATGTGACAGGGTTCCCGGCGAGGGGGCTGGATGTGCTCAGCGCAGGGCACGAAATAACATCCAAATTAAGTCAAAGGCACAGCTTCTGATCCTTTTAATAGGACAGGCTTCTACTCTGCCGTAAATTTCCCCCGCTCAGCACATATGGGCCTTTATGATCTCTGCTTCTAAACCCACAAGGAGGAGCCACCCTGCAAAGCCCCATCTGCCCGGCGCTTCTGGGGCCGGTCTGTGTGCCAGGACTGGAATTCCTCCATCCACGGAGCTCCCAGGGAGCTGGAGCAGGGCCCTGCTACTCCTCTCACCGGGCACAGAGCACGGAGGGGAAGGAAGCAGAGCTCCCAGCGTGGCCGTGGGGCAGTGGGCGCTCACCCGGGAATGCGTGTGGGGAAAGGGTCTCAATTATCCAGTGAAGGCTGGGCTGGTTCTTGGACTGGGCTGGGAAGAGCAGGCTGGGAGTGATGACTGGAAAAGACAACCGCAACAAGTGAACTGTGACTGGAGCTTGCTGCTTGATTGGAAGTGTTTAGGCGGTGATGCTGGAACATGAGACTCGATTAACTCAAGGAGGAATCATGTTCCTCACCTCCTCCCATGTTTCCTGGCATCCTGGTAGCTTTAACATCTGGGCGTCCTCAAGACATTTGATGCATTTCATTCATCGTACGTGACATTTGCATAATGCCAGCATCATACTTTATGCAGATGCACCCTTGAACATCTCGCAGATTCTGATTGCTATTTAGACTCCCCACAAATAAAACCCACGGGGCCTTGCCCACTTCTCAGCGTGGAAAAATGCAAGGTCCAAAGTGACTCATTCCTTGCACTGGCACACTCCAAACTCCCTTCACATCCCAAGTAAATACAGCGTCTTTCATTTTATTTTCTTTCTCCAGCCATTAAAATTCTATTAGCTGTTTGTGAATATTATTTCATGCCATCTGCATTTGCTCCTCAGTCGTGCTAGCGACAGCTGCAATCATTTGTATGCATTTTCTGTGTGGTTATGGAGGAGCAGAACCTTCCTCCCTCGCTGCTCCAGGAGACACAGCCAACTGCAGGCATGGTTTGTTTGCAAATCCAAATCCCCACAGTGTTATTTTATTTATTAGGACAACAGAAGGGAAAAGGGAGGATGAGACAAAGGCAAGTGTTTGATGTTATGTGACAAACAGCAGCGTTGCTCCTTTTCACTTATTTATTTGGCCCCCAGCCACGGTTTGGGGTGGAAATGGAAGGGGACAGAGGAACAGACACTTTTTATTCTGTCGCGTTTTCACTGGTGAAAGGCTGAGAGCTTCTATTGTGTAAAATATGTATTTTTAATTAACCACCATTTACATACTGTGGAGTTGCTGAACAGGAACTTGAACAACAAGATGTGATCCCGTGTCAGCATCTGCTGCAGAGTCACCTCAGCTGAGGATGCAGCCCATAATCCCCAGCCAAATTAAATGTCTCGGCGTTACAGAGCAACAAACTGGGGTAACAACAGGTCAGCAGATGGGGCAGGGGCTGTGTGGGGGCGACTGAGCACACAAATATTCTTTTTTACGGTATTTATTTCCGTGGGAGTCCCGGGGGACGTTCAGCCCCATGCAGATCCATGCAGGATTCCAGCTCTGCTTCGGGACCTCCCTTGGGAAAACAATCCCAGGGGGGTTTTCCTCCCAGGACAGGTGTTTGTGCCCGGAGCTGGCCCGGACCTTCATTTCATGGCTGCAGAACTGGAGGGACAAAATATTTCTGCAGTTTGATGCCTGTGCTGGAGAAAGTCTCGGCCTCTCCCGCGCTCACACAAAGTTTGGCTGAAAACACACCGGTGATAAATGCTTCAATATTTAACCGTGATTTACCTGTGGAGAGTGAAGGAAAAATTATGCAAATAGGGCCTGAATCAGAGCAATGAGCCCCTTTATATTCTCCAGAAAATGTCAAAATATAATGTTTTATGAATCTCTCGCTTTCCTTTGAAAATAAAACACTTCCCCTTTTCGATGCTGGAGATTATCCCCGAACATAAATTACAGAGGAATGGTGGCTGGATTAATGCAGTCCCCAAATGGCAGGAATTCATAAAGGAATGAGATCTGTACTCAGAAGAGTTCGCTGTCATTCCGCGTGCTCCGGATCCCAGTCCTCGATTCACCCCCTGCCCCAGGGACGGGAGCTGCTCACTCAGAGCCAAGGGCAGCGCTAATGGAAGCAGGGAAAACAAAACTGCACAAATCCAGCTTTGAATGGCATTACAAACAAAGCAAGAGAAGCTCTGAGAGCGCAGCAAGGTCCCAGGAATGAAAGTCCTGTTCATCTCTGTGTAGATAAAAACAATCTTTCCAGAGGTGAAGGAGCAAAGTCACGCAGAATTTCCACTTCTCTCATCTGCAGTGTTTGTTCTGGGCCTCCACAGCCCTCAGAGAGGCTTCAACATCTGAGGAAAACAAATTTCAGTGCATCACTTTGAATAATCCTGACTGAGTCATCAATTTAAAACCCCAATTCCTATTAGCACTTCTGCAAAGAGCTTTGATGAGGTTGTGGCTGTTGGCACCAGGAGTTTGTGGCGCACGTGATGATTCAGAATTTCTCCCTCCCTCAAACTGATTCCTGCTCACACAGAGCAGCAGGAATTGCTGTTTAAGGAGCAGGAAAGGGAAATGAACCCCAGGAAAATCAGGGCCTCATCTGCCACAAGCTGCTCAGTACCACGAGGGATTTTTATTTTTATTGTAATCCCATGGGAAGTCCCTTTAGGGAAAGGGTGGATGTGCCCCTGGATCTCTGCCAAAGGAAATTATTCCCTAGAGCTGAGAGCCCCCAAAGCAGCAGAGAAATGTCAGCAAATCCTGGGAGCTGCTGTCCCTCAGCCCATGGGCTCATTCAGCTGCCTTTGTGGGGCTGCCATGGGCGGGGTGGTGACAATGACCTGGTGCCCTCCGTGCCCAGCGGGGCAGCTCCCTGCCCCTGCCAGCACAGAGCAGTTTTTGCCCGGAAACCTTCTGGGGGAGAAGAATAAAAAATATCTCCAGCTAGCAGCAGTGAAGGTTTTGCTGGGGGCGGGCGATGCCCTGGATTTTGTCACTGAAAGGAAATTTCGGTCAGTCTGTGATGGGAATGAGCCTGGCAGGGCTGGGGTTTGCTCAGGGACTGCTCAGCTGGACGTGGGGGGAGCCTGGAGTAAAGATCAGGGGCTGGAGAAGGGATTTTGGGGTGTGGGAGCAGGGATGGGAGCTGGAGAAGGATTCTGGGGTGTGGGAGCAGGGATGGGAGC
>WBMY01005674.1:37204-54287 GCA_013397315.1 Donacobius atricapilla
TTTTTTTTGTCGTTGTTGTTGTTGTTTTCCCCAAGAGGATGCAGATTCCAGTCCTTCCCACTGCCATTTCCCCTGCCCCTCTGAACTCCTCCTCCCATCTGGAGTGGGGAATAGCCACATTTAAACATGATTTTATAGTTCATTTCTGCTGCTTAGCACCTGTTGCAACTGATTAATGAAGTAGCTGCAGGTCCTGATGATATAAATTAGGATGACGAACACAGAGCTGCACTGAACATCGCAGGCCAGGCTTAATTCCTAAGCTGCCCTAATTTTTTATTTTTTTTTCTTTCTGTGAAGGATTCAGTTTGACTCTTAAGAGTGTTGCACACAGAAGAAATGAAAGAATTAATCCCTCTAGCAGAGAAGAATGGTAAATTTGCACATATTTGAAACGTCTCAGGTCTCATTTCTTAAACTCTGGATAATGTGGTCAGAGCATCTTCACACGGATCCTGTGGGTAAACACTAGGATTGGATTTAATGATCAGAGTGCTTTAATTAATTGGTTTTCATATTCAATTTGCCCCTGTGTGCACAGCTGAGTGTGCCCCCCCGGCACCCCCAGCTCAGGAGGAAACAAACCCAAGAAATGCAGATTTAGGGATTTCTCAGCACCAGCAGCCACTCCCGGAACTTTTATCAAGGGGATTGAACAAACCTTGCCACTACTCCCGTGTCACATCCTGACATCCTCTAATGACTTCAACCCTTCTGTGAGCAGCAATGCATCTGCCTTATGTATTTACATAGATATACACCCAGCCTGGAAATCAAATCTAATTTCCTGCCTGCTGAAACCATCTATAAAGGTAAATGCAGGTGCTGATTTTTTTTTTCTCTCTTATTCCCTTTCATAGTCATGATGCATTTCATGATTTCTTTGCTTTACAGCATCCTTTCAAATGACACATTTTATCAGTTCTCTGGGGAGTATTGATGTTTTGCCCTTTTAAACATGTCATTTGATTTTTTTGATGTTCCTCTCTTACTCTCCATCTGTTTTCTTGTAAAGCTTTCATTTGGTGGCAATTTTTCATTGAGTCCCCAAAGGTTTTTTTTCCAGGAGTTGCCTTGAGCTTGTTTTTTTTTCCCCCCTTGTGTTTGGAAATGTTTGACATGTGACCCAGTTCCTCCTGTGGGAGTGGGGCTGCTCCTGCTCTCCCCACAGCCTTATTTAGGGATGGCAGCACGCAGAGCACATTTCCCTGCCTTCAGGATCCCCTGGGGATTCAATCAGAGAACAATTTTTGAAAGCAAAGGGGGAGAAAAACCCACGGTGATGCTTTAGGTTGCGGACAGGGTTTGTGTGGCTTCGGAGAGGTCTCCAAAAAACCAAAATAAAGATAATCCTGGGGTACCAGAGAGCTGTGCTTCCCTGTCCCCCTCTGGTTTTCCTGTTCCTTTCCCAAAAGCAGAGCTCGTGCTCAGATTTCAAATGGGGATGGTCCTTTGGAAGTATTTTCAGAAGTTTCTCCAATTTAGGGAGCGTTTGTTGGGGCAAACACTGACGGGAAGCCAAGGTCGGAAGGAGGCTCCGGTGGTGGGAGCTCCTTCCAGAGGAGTTCTCCAGGGTTTGGAGGGTCCTGCACTGGTTCTGAACTGGGGACATGCCAGGAATTCCTCACCTTGGAGCTGAGCTGGCTGAAGTCAGGAAGTCCCTGCCTCAAACACGAAAGATTCAGCTCATTTAATTCTCATTTTTAATGAATTTAGTCAAATCTGATTATTTTGAATTTCCTCATCACTGCTGTTGCTGGCCCAGTTTTCAGCTGAACAGCACAAACCCACTCTGGGAATGTTGGAGATCCATGGAAAAAGGCTCCAGGTGTGTGAATCCCTCATTTGGGCCCCCCATGCCCATTATGGCCCAGCGAGTTTAACAGGTCGGAGCAGAATTGTGTTCCTGGACTTGTGAACACAGCTTCCAACTGTTTGCTGCTAAATAACTCCTCTGGAAATAAATCCCAAATTATGCTCGGTGTCTGAACGTGGAACTTGTGCGGGGATGAGATATTTTCCAGCTTGGCTGGAGCAGCCTGAGCCGGTATTTTTCAGCAGTTTTTCACTTGCTGTAAAAGATATTTAGATCAGGGCAATATATAACCCGGGTATTATCTGGAATAGCATCTCCAGGTCTGTTCCTATCAAGGATGACTTAAGGGACAAGGGATGCTCAGCTGCATTAGCGCAGCAGATGGAGCATTATTCCAGCCTGGATGGCAGGAGAACACAGAGCTCACCTCCAGACTCAGCAGATGTCAATTTATATTAACGAGCGGAGGCAACACGCGATAGATTTGATTTTCCTTGTAACCTGTCTCCATTACAAAACATCTGCATGCATTATGCCCCATCCCAGATGTTTAAAATTGATGCTGTAGCAAACGGATCCCGTTTTTGCCTTCCGCTGATAATTTTTTTTGTCAACAGAGGAATTAGGTCTGATAAGAGGGAGGGAGCTGGCGACGGGCTCGGCGCGTTTGGGAGTCTATTACTCCATCAGCTGCCCTTCCACGGGCTGCTGAAAGCAGCAGGGAGACAAGACTGCCTGTCACATATTTATGGGCTTCTGAACCCTGCTGTCCCTGCCTGGCATCAATGCAGGAGGGGCGAGGCTGCGCCCTCTGCCCCCTCCCTCCGGTGCCTGGCACTTGGGAAATGTCACCCTGAGAGGGGACCAGGAGCTGAGTGCGGGGCTGGCCTTGGCACGGGGAAATGGATGCAGCGGTAGTGAGCAGCTGATAAGCTCCTTTAATCTTAATGTCCTTCATATTTTTCTTTATCTTCGCCACGATCTACGGGTGAATTTCCTAAGGGTGCAACCCTGAATCTTCTGTCTACAGTCAGCCGCAAATCCTAAAGCTGGAGAGCCTCTGGTTGGCCTCAGAAGAGCTTTTCACGGGAGCAGGCAGGGCCTGAGGAATGGCTGGGGAATTATTCACGGGACAATTGCAGCAGCTGATCTGGAGATGTTCTGTGGTGCCTTCCATCTTCCTTCTCCAAAGCTTTCCCTGTGGCAGGAGAAGCAGAGAGCTCATAAGGAAGAGTTCCCCAAAGGGCGAGGGGCTCCCAGGGGCGTGGGGTGAAGGGGGTTGGATGGTCACAGGGAATCCCACAAGGATTTGGGTTGGAAGGACCCTAAATCCCATCCCCTTCCAATCCCCATGGGCAGGGACACCCCCACTGTGCCAGTGCCTGGCCTGGGACACTCCCAGGTGTGTTTACACCTCCCATCACACACAGAGATGGGAACATTTGATGTTTGGGGTTGGAACTAGGCGGGCTTTAAGGCCCCCCCCAATCTCAGCCCTTCTCTGACCCCATGGTCTGTGTGTCTGCACATTCCTGGATGCAGTCAGGTCCAGAAGGTCCCACCTCAAACACCCTGGACCTCAGAGCTACCCTGGTAAAAGGTCTCCAGCTGCTCAGGTGCTCTCTGGGCACCAATTCACTTCTGGTCCAAATGAATTTGGCTTTTCCTGACCTAAGGCAGGGATGTGCCCTCCCCAGGGGCAGCCTGGCAGGGCGTCCCGGAGTAGAAATATATCTGTGTTTAATTTAGTGTGACTCGGTTGTTGACTCGATTGTAGGGCAGCAGCACACCCAGAAAATCATATCAATCTTTCCTTGCCGTGTGGGGGAGAGCAGGGACGGGCACGGGAGTACATTAATGTTCATTCTCCTTGGGAATCAATAGGAACCTGGATTTTATAAATGGCTCTGCTAAACACAAGGGAAAATTCACGGAGTGGGGATAGAAGGAGGCAGAGAGTGAAAAGCCAGCTAATTCCTTTCAAGGCACTGATGATTATCAGCATCCTTGGGAAGCACATCCCGGGGAGGAGCAGGAGGCTCCTGCTTTTATCCCCAGCAGGATGATTGCATTAACTGTGCAGGGACTCCGGGGGTTCCTGGAGCACCCTCAGCCCTGCAGGTACAACCCGATCCCTGCTCAGCACCTGAAAATGGCGCTGCGCACCCTCGGAGGCTCCAGGGAGAGCTGGACAAGGTCCGGGATGTTAATCAGCAATTAAGTGTGGCAGAAATGGATAACAGGAAAAGGATTGCGAGGTAGAAAATCCCCAAACAACCCAAACATTTGGGAGAAGAGGATGGGGAGGGTGGCTCACGGGTGATTTTGGTGGGACCAAGATTTAATGGGATTCGGAAAGCGCTGGTGGATTTTAGGGTTGAGGTGAAGCTGACAGGGAAGAGAGGTGGGAAAACACGGATTTCTGGAAGAGAGTGATGATGGAAAAGAAGCAGGAGAATAAAAGGTGAAAGGAGGGAAATGGCAAGTTAAAACAAAAATCAGATCAGGCAAAAGATCAAGCTCAGAACAAAGTGGAAACCCATCAGCAATAACATTTACTGCCGGAGCTGCTGCCCTGTGAGGACTCAGGGATCTGTTTCCCTTCCGGACACTCCAGCCACGCTTCCCTACAGCCCTGAAGCCTTTTCCCTCCTCTCTGCTGCTGCAATCTTCCCTCAGCAAAGCCAGGTGCAAGGTTTGGAGACGCAGACCTGGATCTGGCCAAGTTCTGCCAGCCTGGTGTGAGCCCTCAGGCAGGAGCAGCAGCTCCTCAGACCTGCCAGGGGTTTCCTGCATCTGGCACGAGGTCAATCCACACCTGGGCCGGCCCCGGGAGGCTCAGCCTGGCTCTCCAGCTGTTCCTGGGCTCTGGCTCGGTGTTTCACCAGCACAACAAAGATTATTTTCTCTCCAGCGGGACGGGGACGTTTGTTGGGCTGAGTTCTGCCCTGGTTGCGGGGGCTCTGCAACCACCCACGAGCACAGGGGTGAGAAGGGATGGCTTCAGTCGGGACAGAAAGGATTTCGTTCGGACCTTCATTTGCAATCCTGGTGAATTACAAAGGCCAGGGGGGCACGGACACGTGGAAAATCCAAGGTGCTCTCCAAGGTACTCTCCAATCCAAGGCACTCTCCAGTCCAAGGCACTCCCCAGCCTCTGTTTGCCAAGACAAATGATTGTGTTCCCTCTCAGCCTCGGTTTGCTCAGCTGGGTAATGGCAGCATTAAACCCACGGCCAGGACAGAGACGGATGGAGCTCGATTCCTCCTGCACCACACGGGCGAGGGAAGCGGAAAAAAGTTGTTCATCCTTCGGGAAAATCGGCCAGCAGGGTGGGATCTGCACTCCTGGAGCAGCGCAGGGCCCTGCAGCCGGGCATGCAGCTGCAGCAGGGGCACAGCGAAGTTTGGGAGCCCCGGGGTTCCCTGCGGGTGGGAACTGATTATCCGCGAGATGCCAGGAAATCTCCTCCTAAAGCAATGCCAGTCTTTAATCATTATCCCAAAAGCACAAAGCAGCTCCAGACACACACCGGGCTCACTGAAAGACTTGTCAAGACTGAAAGGGTAATTCACAAATTCACTAAAATTCCCTGCTCCACTGAGCAATGTGACAGCTCTGCCGACCGCAGTAACATTTCTATTCAAACTGGCTTTGGTGCTGGAGCTATAAATATCCCTGCAATATTTCCTGCTTCAGAACATAAAGACAGCTTTACAGTGCTGATAAAATAGAAATTACTTTCTCTCGGAGGTCTAGCTGGAATTTTAATGTCTGTTTTGCAATAAAGCAGCTCCTCCACAATTCGATTTGAGGGAAAGAAAACAAACGGTCTAATTTAGTTACAGTAATGACTCCTCTTGGATTGTTGGCCACAGCTGAGTCTGGGCTGCTGAAGTTTGTGCTGGTGGGCACGGAGATGATTTTTATTGTAATATGAATCCTCTTAATCCTTTAAATGCATAGATACACACGCCCCTGCTTAATTACAGCTAGGGAAGAATGAGGCCCAGACAGTAAAAGGTCATTAAAGTTTACAACCTCTGCCAGTGTTCCTGGAGAAATTGTCACAGCTCTAAAGCGGGTGACCAAAGATGACCTGGATTAAAAAGGGTCCTTCTATTGAACAGAGAAATTGCAACTACTGGGCTCATCAGAGTTGCCTTTAATTATCCATAAATGCCACCCCGGCTCTCGTTGGCTCCTTCAAAGGAAAAGGAAAGAATTTAGCCCAGAGTTTTGTTTTGCGTTGGTTGGCTGCAGGCAGAGGGGAGGAGACCTGGAGCTGTTCAGCGGGCAAGGGAGTGAAAAATCAAAAATAAGGATTCTCCATTTGCATTCTGGCAGAGGCGGAGGGTCCTGAGCACGGGGACAGGGGATGCCTGAAGCACTGAGGGCAGGTCCCAGCCGGGCTGGGGCAGCCCAGGCATCCCTGCCACGGCCCTGGAGGGGCTTTAAGTCCCTCCCAACCCACACCAGTCTGATTTTCCGATTATTGACCTCCCCTGGACTTTTGCTCCCTGAGCTGGCCCTGCTTCGGTCCGAATGGTGCTGGGAAAGATAAAGGAGCTGCAGATCAGACAAAACCTGGGGAGAAGTGGCAGAGGTGGGGCCCCGTGTCGCTGACTGACAGCACCGAGAGGGGAAATTTTGTTTCTCCTTCTCTTCTCTGCTGGATTTATTTGTTTGTGGTTTAGTCTGAGCTTTCCTTGCGTGCCTGTGAAATGCCTAGCAAGCTTCCAGGGCTGCATAAATAAATAATAACTATTTAGAATCTTCTAAAAGATACATAAGTGTATTTCTTTTCATAGACCTAAAGCTAATGGAAACCTCTGAGTTTTTATTTCAATGACAAAGCAGCCCTGGAGCAGCTGTGTGGGACTGGAATGGAATCAGCTGCAAATGTTAGACACCATTTCCTTTAAAGAATTAGAATTCATAGCACTTCAGTGAATGCCGATTTATAGATATTTAAAGGGAAATAAATCCCTGTGGATATTTATATATATTCTAATTTTCAGAATTTTTTGATGATGGCTTCCACGGCTTTAGGACAATGTTAGAGCAGGCTCCTGGAAGTTCTGCTGTCACATGGCAGGGGAGTGAGGGAGATTTCACAGCAGCCTGTTGGCTTCTGCTCCCAAAGAGCCCTCACTGAAACCCAGCAGTAAGTGGCTGTGGGGAGAGAAGAAGATAAATCCTGCACAGTTCCATGCAAAAGCCTTTCCCCGTGCAGATGCCTCGCAGACACAACGTTGGTGGATGGGTTTTGCTCTGGAAGGCTTTAAACCATCCAGACAAACACTAAACTCCGAAAGAGGCATTTGTTCTGTTGAAGAAATATCAAGAACGATCTGGCAGCGTTGTTATTTCCAAAGGGGAAAGCCTTTATTCAGGAGGATGAACGATTCCTTTGGAGCAGCATTCCTGCTCTGCCTCTGGGGGCCCACGGGCTGCTCCCAGGGTGCCACCAGTGAGAGCCAAACCCACCCAGAGCTCCCAGCTGCAGGGAAATTTTACTAACTGGGCACCTGAAGCTCCACTGGAAAAGGTTTCAACGTCTGTAGGTGAAGGGGATTGCCAGGAAGGAGGATGAGACACAAATGTCTGATGAGGAGGAGAAAAAGCCACCAAGAGCTGATTTGCTTTCTCAGGGCCATCCCAAAAGGATGCCAGAACCTGCCCCGTTAAATCCAAACGCACCCAAGTGTTACAGCCTTAAAAAGGGAGGATAAATACAGAATATTGGGGTTCAAAATCTGCCTCGCTCACGCCTTGGCAAACAGGGGCGTCATTCCCAAGCTGGGCTTGCAAGTTCAGGGTCCCGTGAGGAGGAGCGAATCCTGGTTTTCCTGCCAGTTCTCCCCACCGTGGATGTCCCAGGCAATCCAGGCACAACTGCATTTAGATCACATTCCATCTCGCAGTAAAATCATCGCCGCTTCCTCTGACATTCCGCGCAATAACATTACCCGTGATGGATTTCCCTTTCCTGTTCCTGCGGCCTCCATACATTATTCCAGCTGGACTCCACTGTAATGGAGCACTAATTAATGGCTGCTGCTTATCGAGGGGTGCCCACCTGTACCTTCCACCCCGCTCTGAGCCTTGGGGAATCGCACGTGGGAATGCTGCAGGAACTGCCGCTGGTGCCATAGGGGGGAAAAAAGTCAAATTTCGGTCCCGATGCCAGGCTGAGGTCAAAATAAGACCCTTTTCTTCCAAACTTAGCGGTAAAATGAGGTTTGCCGAGGAGCTGAGGCCGTTTTCAAAAGTGATTCCGTGGTGAATTTCCTTATTAATTCTCCAGAACCTTCCGGGTTCAGCTTCATGCACTTCTTGGAGACGCTGGCTTACAAAGCGGGGATGAAAACCCTCAAACGCGCAGTTCTGGCTGAAATGAAACCCAGAGGGCAGCTCCACCCGTTTCCCGGGCTCAGTGTCGAGGTTCTGAGCCCCCAGAAGGGCAGCAGAGCTCACCTGAGCCTCAGCTGAGGCAACCCCCCGTGAGAAATGCCTTGAGAAAGGGATGAGATTCCCCTCCCCGCCCTTCCGAGTCCCCAGGCCCAAAGCTGAGCGGGCTGAAGTTCTCCTCTGCAGCTCTGAGGGCTGCGAGAAGCCCCGTCCTCCCCCGCAGGGGGCTGGCCGCGGCTTCATTTGCAGAATTAATTAGTCCCTGCTCCTCGGAGCCGTCCGACCACAAGATGTCATCCTTCCGACAGGGCTGCCTTCCTGACCGCCCTGGGCTGGACTTGGTGGCGTGGCAGCACCTGTGTGGTTATCCCAGGTGACCCCAGAAAATCAAAGCCGCTTTCTGCCACTGCCTGATTCCCTTCCAAGCTCTGGCAGCGCCTGTGTGGTAATTCTAGAAAATGAAAACCACTTTGTGCCACTGCCGGATTCCTACCCAAACTCTGGCAGCACCTGTGTGGTTATCCCAGGTGACCCCAGAAAATCAAAGCCACTTTCTGCCAGTGACTGATGCCCTCCCAAGCTCTGGCAGCACCTGTGTGGTAATTCCAGAAAATCAAAACCACTTTCTGCCACTGCCTGATGCCCTCCCAAACTCTGGCATCACCTCTGTGCTCATTCCAGGTGACCCCAGAAAATCAAAGCCACTTTCTGCCAGTGACTGATGCCCTCCCAAGCTCTGGCAGAGCCTGTGTGGTTATTCCAGAAAATCAAAACCGCTTTCTGCCACTGCCCGATTTCCTCCCAAGCTCGGGACAGCGAGAGAAGAGTTTTTCTCTGTGAGTGATTAACAAACAACAGATTCCTGGCAGCGAGAGTTAAACCGTGCAAACGACTCTAATAAGCATAATTTAAACCTGCGGTTTTCTTTTTATGGCAGCTTCATATTCGGTGTTTTATATTCCAATTTTCCACCTTTTAGTCTTGCTTCTTCCTCTTTCTGCTATGGAGCCCTATCACAAATGGGAGGGCAATTACCAGGCGAGCATGTAGTTCTTTAATTGAAACGCTTATAGGTGTACACTTAAAAACTATAAAGACTTTTATGGAATGGCAATGCCTTAATGGGCTCCTGTGTATGTACATTGTAATGTAATTCCGTGCCCTGTGAGCATTGCTGGGGGAAGCTGTTAATTTATGGTTCCCAGGAGCAATAAAGCAATAACAGTAATCGAGAGGTGCAGGATTCCCTGCTCAGGGGGCATTTATGGGTGCGTATTAAAACCATAAATACATCAACACGCTGCAAAACTGATCATAGGAAATGAAAGATAAGCTCTTCTCCCGTTCCGGGGCTTTCCCGGCAGCCTGACTAACCTCGGGTTGGGATCAGGCCCCAGCGCTCAGCAGGGGTGTCGCCCTGATTTTTTCAGCCTTCTCTTCTGTTTCACAGCTTCATGTTTTGGGTTCTCTCTCATGCTCTGGTCTGTAAATACTGCCAATGTTATTGTAGTTTCAAGGAGAGTTTTCATTCCTGTTCTTAGAGCTATGGACAGCTGATGGACAGTTGTCCTGACCAGTGGGATGGGGAGAGGTGTCAGCCTTCTCCCCCATCCCTTGGCCTTATATAGATATGCTATATATTAGAGTCAAACTTTCAAATAAAGTTTTAGTTCATGCCTTCCGATCAAAGAGTGAGTGTGTGTTTGTGTGTGTGTGACAAACTGCATCACAGGGGCTGGGCAGGAGCCGAGCGGCCGAGGGACCCCTCCCCTGTCCCCAGGTGTCCCCTGGGCTGCTGCAACTCAGAACCATTTCCTGGGACTCTGCCTGACAGAGCGGCCGCAAACACTTCATTTTAACCGAGCTGGAGTGAGCGAGGTGACGGGAAGGGATAATTACCTTGTCTGCTGCAGGGCTGCGGGCAGGCACGGTGACATTTCAGAAATCCAAAGGCCTTTGTTGTGCTGTGATGGGGAGAAGAATGGAGGGCAGAGCCCCTGGCATCCCGGACTGCCAGCAGCTCCTCAGGAGGGCTGGTGGAGCCCTCTGTCCCCCAGAAAAGAGCTGCTGCTGGAAATGTCCTGCCCTGGGAGCGCGGGGCAGTACCTGCGGCTGGGAATGAGCTGGGAGCCAGGGCGAACTGCATTTAATCTGGGGACTGCACAAGTTCCTCCCATTTTTTTCTCCTCTTCGCTGCCTTAATGAAAAGTTCCACGGCTGAATTGTCCTCGGTGTATTTGCGGTGCCGTGCCCTGGGGCTGTTCCAGGAGCTCCCCGTGCTGGCTGGGCACTGATCAGGTGTGCGCTGCTCCCAGCCTGGTGCGGGGTGCACCTGAGGGTTCCTGATGGAGCCGTGACAGTTGTGGGCTCAGGGCAGGGCCTGATGGGTGTGCAAGGAAAGCTCGGGCATCCGCATCCACCTCCCGGAGTTCTGCCGCGGTCTGGCTTGGAAGGGACCTCAAATCCCAGCTCATTCCTCCTCTGCCGCGGGCAGGGACGCCTTGCACCATCCCACGTCACTCATCCAACCTCTTTCCTCTCTCATCCTTGTAGAACGAGGTTAGAATGAAGCGTTGATTTCAAGGAAAGGTTCTGTGAGTACAGATTGATTTTAACATTCAGACAGAGCTTTGAGACCTTCTGGAACGAACTCGTTCAGGGAGCAGAGCTGCGCTGTCAGCAGTTTTCCCCTTTTCCCTGTTCCCTGGTGAAGGCTGCGAGTTTCCCCTCCCGCCTCTGCCGGGGCTGTCCCAGGAACCCAGAGCTCGGGCGGAATTCATGAGCTGCAGCACAGGAGGGCCCGAGGGAAAGCTGCCACTTTAATCAATAAACAGCAAATCTGTGTCGTCCTCTGGCGACTCCTCGCTGCTGCTCCCCGCTCCCTGTGCCTTGGGGGTCACCCATGAGCTGCTCCCCTGGCAGAAAGGCCCTGCCAGGCCATGCCCAGACCCTTCCCTGCTGCAGGAACCCGCTGCTTGGCACAAGCCTTGCCAGCTCAGCAGCTCTGCCTGCTCCTCCCTTGAGGAACCGCTCACCTCATCTCCAAAGAGAGACAGGGGAAAGGATTCCATCTGCTGCAGCTCAGGCCTGGAAAGCTCCGTGATTGCCTGGGTACACGGGCTGCATGGCAAGTTCTTTTTGTTGTTGTAGGAAGCACTTAGGGAGCGTTCATTCTCCTTTTATTGTTGTTCTCTCCTCACAGGTGGCTGTTTTTCGCCTCCTCCGGGATTTCTGAGCGGATCTGTGGCTTAACGATGCCAGGGAGGTGTTTGGAAGCACAAAATCCATCCTGGAAAATCTGTGTGCTGCCCTGAGCTCTGAGGGGAGGCCTTCTGCTTCCCCAGGGTCCTGGACAGGGGGATGCAGCCAGCAGGGCTCTGCAGAGGCTTTGAGGGAATCTGGGGGGGCATGGCAGTGAGGAAAAAATCCTCCTAAATTCAATTTACAGAGAGGAAATCTTGCAGGATTCCTTGCAAAAAAAGGGTTTGGGCCAAATGTCTTCCTTCCCCCTGCTTTGATTCTCCGGGTCTAGTCAGACCTCAGATTGAATAGCAAGTGGTTCTGCTTTATTTGTTTTTATTGCTGCCAAAAGGAAAAAAAAAAAAAAAGTCAGAGTAAACAGTGGGATGTTTGCAACCTTCTCACATTAGGCAGATTGAATAAACTGGCTCGCAGTTGATTGTTTTCCTTCAGATCAGTCATTGCATTTGTATTTATTCGATTTTATGGATGTAGTTCTGGGACTTTGGTTTTGTCTTGGGCTTGTTTTTTTTGTTTTTTTTTACAATCGTGACTCGTGGTGAGAGAAATGAGAACACAAACAGCTCCACCTTTGCTGCCAATCGCTGTGGGGGCACAAACAGCTCCCCCTTTGCTCCCCATCGCTGTGGGGCACAAACAGCTCCACCTTTGCTCCCCACCCGTGAAGGATTTCGGAATTCTGGTTCCCGGGACAGCAGAAATCAGGGCAGGGCTGAGCCGTGGGGCTGAGGGGTGCAGAGTCCTTCAGGACAGCCAGCCCCAAGCCTGACCCCCTCTCTCTCCCGATGCCCAGGAATTCCCTGCGCTGGGAGCAGGGCAGGACCGCGGGGCTGTGCAGAGGGGCGGGACCAGGGCTGGGCACCCCAGGGACGGGAATTCCCTCAATCTCCCTCCACTCCCACTTTCCAAGGCTCCATCCTGTGCCCACCGATGGCAAAAGCAGTTCCCTGAGAGCTTTGCCTCTGTCACGCCCTCGGTTCTCCACCCAGGCACCCACAGCCCGACGGCTTTTCCCTCTCTCGGCTCTGGAACTCGCCAAACAACGCAAAAAGAGCAGGGGGAGCTGCCCGCAGCCGCTGCCTCTCCCCATCAGCGTGCCACAGCCACGGTGTCACCTGCAGCCACAGCTTTCCGTCCCTTTTCCCTTCCCTTTCCGCGTTATTGCAGCTCCCAGGGCACAGCGGAGGGGAAACAGGGAGCGCGCAGGAATTCCTGAATATCCACCACCGGCCTGGCGCCATCTCAGGGACTCGCAGCTCCAAAAACCCACGTCTTCCTCCCCACTTCTCTCAGAAGGCAAAATAAGTTGGAGTCGTGTGGCACAGCCGAGCAGGGAGAGGAGTGAAAAAAAAAGTGAATGTGGGGGTTTTTCATGCCTCACAAACTCAAACAGGTTGTGGTTATTCCCTAAATGCAAGGGCATAGCAAGTGCGAGAACGCTCATTAATTATGTATAATGCTCGCAGTTCGGTTGCAAAAAAAAAAAAAAAAAAAAAATCGTATTTTTGGATATTGTTCACCAGAACATGACTTTAACCTACTGTCACCGTTATTTTGCACGTCGTGGTGTTTTAATGAACATATGGCACCGCATTAGCTCATGCCAGCCCCTGATTTTCGAGCGGAGTTGGTTTCCCAGTAGCTGCGGTGGGCATTGTGCGCACCACGAGCCCTGCTGAATATTGAAACTCTCCGGCAAGGGGGCGGCGGAGCTGCTCCTCCTTTGCATTCTGGCGTGAACTGCAAACCCTGCCCGGAGCTGGCTGCAGGGACCGCTGCTGACCCCGCTGCCACCGCCTGGCCTCGCATCAAATCAATCTGCAGCTCCTGATGTGGCCCCAGCCCGCTGCCGGCTCCCAGCAAGGAGAAAATCTGTTGATCTCTGAAATGTCCTCAGACATCGCAGCTCTGTGCGAGCATCTTCAAAGGATCTGCCTTTTCCCCCCTCCCCTGCCACAGCACATTGTTTTAAAGCTGATCTCATAATTGTATCGATTTATTTTTTTTTTTGGTTCTCTGCGTCAAAGCACTTCTTTAATCAAAAGTAAATTATGTAAAGGCCATTAGGGTCAGCCCAGCCAGCAAAATGAAAACTGCAATACATCATTTATTTGTAAATGTCAGTGAAATCTGCAGATCGATGCCCTGCCCGATGTGATTGATATTTATTATTTCACAGAACTCCTGAGGCAGCTGCTGGCTCGGGGTGGCCCAGCAGAGCCGGCTGGGGCAGGGGGAGGTTGGGGACACCCCCGGGCCAGTCCCTGCTCCCGCCCCAGCCACGGCCAGTGACAATTCCTCTTTTTTTCTCCCTTGTCCGTGTGCCGGTGCCCGGCCCAGGACCTCGTGCGGCGCCGGGGAAGGGCCCAGAACCAGCTGGGGGGGGCATTTCTCGTGTGGCTTTTCGGCTGAACTCCAGCACACACCAAACCCTCGGTCCCAGGCGGCTGCCCCCACCCCTGCCCGTGTCCCACGGCCCCGAGCCCCGACAGCCCGTGCCGCGGGAGCCGCTGGAATTGGGGCTGGGAAGGGGGGAGTCCTCCCCGGGCTGCCCAAACTCCGTCTGGTGGCAATCCCCTCATTTTGTGGTGGTGGGAGCGCTGGTGGGCGCGGGCGGGAGCTGATCTCCGCCGGAGATGGGCTTGGACCCTTCCACGCCAGCGGGAAACTCGTCCTGGATCGCTCCGGGCTGCGGCCGAGCCAGGAGCTCTCCTTGTCCCAGGGGTTAAACCCCGCCGGCATTCCCTGAAGGCATTCCGTGCTGTAAAAAATGCAACCGCGGTGAAATAAAGGGAAAGATTGCAGGGGGTTCTGGCAGGGCGGCAAGGCGGGAGCTCCTGGCAGCGTCAGGAGTATCTGCCCATCTCTTTACAGACTTCTCCTGGCCCCTGTAGGTCACTGCTACCCGAGGCCTGTAAGAGGAAATGAAGGAGGATATAACAGCAGATAGCATCTGAGCGCCGCTCTCGCTCCTAAATATTCAAAAGAATCTTATGAGGGATGGGATTAAAATGGCGAGATTTTGCTGATGCTCTGTGACGGCTGTGAGGAACAATGGGCTGTGCTGGTGGTCAGAGCGGAGGCTGCAGGGGTGGGGGACCCTGCCCGACCCTGGGGCTCCCTGCAGGAGCAGGAAAAGGGGGGAAATCCGAGTTCCTCGTGTGCCAGACCCTGTGAGGGTTTTCTTCCAGCTGCCCCGGGGGTTTTATGGGTTTAGAGCTGGGCCGGGGGAGGTGCCCTACCCCAAATCCCAGCCAAGGACTTGTGCGGATCGGGCTGAGCCTGGATTTTAGCGAGATAAATTCAGCGAGCGTTTCCCTGCCTGGCACAGAGCGAGGGGGGGAACGCTCCCAAACCATCCCAACCACCCCTGGATGTCCCCTCACCGTGCCGAGGGCCTGGGGGGGCTCAAAGCTTCATCCCCGATATGCGCTCGACATTTCTGAGCCTGAATTTCAGCTCGCTGGCCATTGCCACCTCCTTTCCCAAGGGACAGCTGCCAACAGTTTCTCTTTCCAAACCATCTCTCTCCGTGTCTCAGCACAGGCTCAGCAAACAGTGTTCCCTTTGCCAGAACAACTGTCCCAGGGGTTGTTTCCTATTCCTGACCCAATGCAGAGCAGTGTCAGTGCCATGGAGCAATAACAGACCTTTTTACACAGCGTGTTCTAAAAGGAACTGTTGGGATTGTAAATAAAGCTTCTTTCTCTGCTGACAGCTCCATGGAGTCGATCCATTCCGTGTCCCACCGTGACCTCCGGAGCTCCCGCCCCGGGAAGGGGCCGGACCCTCCCCGCGCACCCCGGGCAGGGCAGGGACGGGCCCCGCTGGTGGCACCGCCGGGGTCTCCCCGTGCCCAGCGGCTCGACGGGGCTGGCACAGCTCCTGCCGGGGCTCCCCGGAGCACAAAGGGCCCGGCCCAGCCTGGCCCGGGGCGAGCGGCTCCCGCTAATTGCGGCCGCGGTTAATGAAGGCAGACGCGCGGCGGCTGCTCTCATTAAAATATGAAAATGATGCCCGGAGCAGCGGGAGGGCGCCGGGCCCTTCCTCGGGGATAGCCCTGCTGGAGCAGGGAGCGGCGGGCTGGAGGGGCATTCCAAGGTGCGGCATTCCCGTTCTGTGCTCCCCCGGAGCCGCCCCGGCCCCGGAGAGGCGCGGGCAGCGCTGCGAACCCCGCTCGGGCCGGGGGAGGTGGCTCAGGGCACCCAATTCCCTCCCCAGACCTTCCCTTCCAGGCTGGAGACGCTTCCACAAAGCAGCTCCTGGGGTAGGGAGGGCCGCCTTCCGTTCTTCCCAAAATTCCCGCTTCTCCCGCCATATTCCCGCAGCGCAGCCAAAATCCCCTGCGGGAAACCCATACCTGCGGATTTCGGGGAGATGGAACAACCTGGCCTCGCACTCGGGGAACGGCGGCGCGTTTTTTTCTTAATCCGCGCTGCGATCGCCGGATTTAGCTCCGTGTGAGAGCCACGGACCTCAGCTGCCAGTTCTGCTGTTCCGGGATGAGGAAGTCTTGAGGGTCCATAGGAAAAATTCTGCAAGGCAGCTTCCAGTCCCTCTGAAAACAGAGAAAAAGGAAAGGGGGTTAAACGCCTAAAACTGTTATTCCACTTGGGATAAAGCATTAAGAGTTTCTATGAAGTTATCACTAAAAAAAAAAAAAATAAAGATTTGAGAACAGCTTGGCCTGGAACAATATTTCAGGCATGGCTAGCTGTTAAAAATAAGCTAATTCAGAAGAGCCACATTTAAATAAATATAATGCAAAGACATAATGGCACAGATAATAGTTTTGAATGGGGAATTCTAATGACTTCGAGGGCATTTTACAGGGCAATTAATACACATGAAAATGCTGCTCTATTCAACTGATGGAAAGAAAGGAAAATAAAATAAAATAAAGCCGGCAGAAAGAGAAAGGGAGACGGTTGTGACTGGCAAAAAATAGGGTTTGATTTTCTTTTCAATGGGATCACTGCTTACAAATAATAAAAGGAAAAATAAGCATGTCAGGTTCTATAATGCGGCTTGTGAAATCCCCAATGATTAGTTTCTAAAGAGGGGCAATTAGGAGCCTTTTTGCATATGCATGTGACTTCTGCCGAGTGGGGCTTTCTCCGC
This sequence comes from Donacobius atricapilla, assembly GCA_013397315.1. Lineage (NCBI taxonomy): Eukaryota > Metazoa > Chordata > Aves > Passeriformes > Mimidae > Donacobius > Donacobius atricapilla. The sequence continues at coordinate 53,818 of WBMY01005674.1, forward strand.
TCCCTTCTTCCCCGCTCTCCATCAACAGGCTAAAAATACATCTGAAAATCCCTCTCCGGCCCCGCCGGCAGCATCCCCCGGCCGGGCCCGGGCGGTTCGGGGCTCGGGGGGTCTCTGGCCCCTCCGGGGGGGACCAGCGGCGCTTTTGGGGGTCAGGACAGCGGCGGACCCCGCCAGGGCCGGGCAGGGCTGCCCCGGGGGATGCTGATCCCATCCCCGCCGGTCTGGGTGCCCCGGGACACGAGGGCAGCGCCCGAGCAGCGTTTGTGCAGCGCTGTGCTCGTGTTCGGGGCAGAGGGCCATGGCCTCGGAGGCTTTTTGCACCCTGGGTGGTTCTCGGGGCTGCTCCCAAACCCACCCGATCCCGGGTTTCCCAGCGGTGCCTTTCCCGATGGGAAGGGGCAGGAGCTGTGCTGCTCGGGGGTTCCTTCGGCCCCGCTGCCCTGCACCAGCTCCTGGTGGTGCCTGGG
>WBMY01005674.1:55815-71492 GCA_013397315.1 Donacobius atricapilla
AAAAAAGGGAAACAAATGGCTCAGATTGAGCCTTCCAACGTTTCTCCCCACGCCTGCACGACGCCTGAATCAGCAGGTCTGCGGCAGGAGGCGGCTGCTGCCGGGAGGGCACCTCCCAGCCCTCCTTTTCCAAGCAGGTTTTATCCCGGTAGCTGCCCCGAACGCCCCGAGTGGAGGCTGCCTGCCATCAGCAGCTCCATTTTCTGCTGGTAATTGTCTTTTATCTGCTGGAGCCGGCAGTGCCCGGCTCCCATCTGCTCCTGCCTCACCCCCCGAACGTCGGGGAGGGCAGCAATCCCTCTGCCCATATGTGCTCCAACAGGCTGAGGTGGGACGGAGCTGAAACCTTCCCAACCCTCCTTCCTCCCCGCTTTTTTGATGGCCGTTGTTTCTCGATCAATTCAGCCTGGCCCGGGGCACTCCCAGGGATGGGGCGGCCGCGGCTTCTCTCCTCACGGGGAACAATTTCTCCCTGAAGATGAAGGTCTAGAGGAATATCGGCTCAGGACTGCAGGGAGTGGCGGTATTTCCACAAAGGGATTGTTTGCTCCAGCAGGGAAAAGAGAAGCCCCAGCAGAGCCAGCACCTCCCACCCTCGTGTGTCCCACCGGGGGGTTCTGCAGCAGAGGAAGGAGCTTTGAGAATCATCCTGGCATTTCACCCTGTCTCTGTTATCCAGAGAACTCCCCATGACCCATAAAGAGATTTTTTTTTTCCCTTCCCTTTATTTCTCGCCTCCCTTTTGGTTGGCCACGGCAGCTCCAAAAGCTTTAGAGCTGCTTCTTGATGGGCATAAAAATATCATGAGTACTTGTTTAAACATCAGAAAGGTATTAGCTCAATTTTGCACTTCAATGCTACCAGGAATGTTTAGGCCCATTGGGCATGAATTTAATTTTCTTACAGGCTGCAGAGAGAAGAAAAAAATCAGCCTCCCTCTCTGAGCATTAACTGCTGCTCCCCGTGCCAGCTCAAAGCATCACCTTTCCGGGGCTCCGGGCTCCAAATGGTGCTGAGATGGAGTCCTGAGCAGGCAGAGGGCCGCGGGTCTCTCCCCAGGGCTGTTCTGCACCTTTGCTCGGTGTTTGCGCAGGAACAGCCCCAGCAGGGTCACAGCAATGAAATAACTCAGCCTCCACCAACCCCTGCGCGCCGCCCGTGGCAGGGAGATCCTTCCTCACCTCGTTAGTGACAAAACACGGGGTAAAAAGGCATCAAATCCGACCGGGCGCTTTCAACGGCGCATTCACGACGAATCACGTTTTGGTGATGGTTAAAAAAGCAGATTTTTTGTTTGTTTGTTTTTGTTTTTTGGTATGCTGTTTGTTGACTCCTGGCCAGCCCAGGGAGCCTCTCCCCGTGGTGTACAGTGATGCTGTGAGCCTGCCAGGACCTCAGCTGCTCCTTCCCCAAGGATCCACGATGCCAATTGTCCTTGTGGCACGGGGAGGGGAAAAAAAATATCACCTTTTAGTGGTCAGCGGGAATACCCAGCCCGTTTAGAGCCCCGTGGCAAAGATGTGGAGAGTCCCTGGCTCTGAGGGACGCACGTGGGGTGGGGACAGTCCCGGGCTGCTGTCCCTGGCCGCTTCCCCCGGCTCCCTGCCCTGCCCGGGGCGCCCACAGAGCCTCAGGCCCGCCTCAGCTTCAGTTCAGGGGGGCTCAGATCGGTGCTGGAGGCTCCTGGGCACCCCTCAGGCTCGCTCTGGGGAGCTGAGGAGGGGTTTGGTCAGTGCCGCCGGGAGCCTGTGGAACCTTCAGGGCAGTGGTGGCCGTGGTGACAGCGAATTCCTGCTGCAGGAGGGAACAAACTGCAAAATTCCTGCTGCAGGAGGGAAAAAACAGCAAATTCTTGATGCAGGAGGGAGCAAACTGCAAAATTCCTGCTGCAGGAGGGAAAAAACTGCAAGATTCCTGCTGCAGGAGGGAAAAAACTGCAAAATTCCTGCTGCAGGAGGGAAAAACCAGCAAATTCCTGATGCAGGAGGGAACAAACAGCAAATTCCTGCTGCAGGAGGGAAAAAACTGTGAATTCCTGCAGCAGGAGGAAAAACCCAGCAAATTCCTGCTGCAGGAGGGAACAAACTGCAAATTCCTGCTGCAGGAGGGAACAAACTGCAAATTCCTGCTGCGAGAGGGGAAAAACAGCAAAATTCCTGCTGCAGGAGGGAAAAACCAGCAAATTCCTGCAGCAGGAGGGAACAGCAATGCTCCTGCAGCAGGCAGGGCTCGGGATAAATGCACGCAGCTCTTTGATTATTTCCCACATTTCTGTGCCCTGAAAAGGCCCTTCCCTTCTGCTTCTGTCTCACCCACAAAAGAGATGCGAGGCCGGAGAGGGATTTACCATTTTAAAGGAATTTCCAGCCCTGTGACTGCCCTCGGGGGCCCTGGAGCGCAGCTTTCGAGCCTGGCCAGGGCTCAGAGGAGCCTCAGCAGAGCATCCCGAGCTGGCAGATTCCTCTCTGTGCTCTGCCCAAGAGTTGGAGGCTTTGAAGCCTTCCCAGGGCTGCCGGGCAGCAGATCAGAGCCACAGGGAGGGAGCCTGGACCCAGGGACAGAGGAAAAGGGTGGCAATGGAAACAAAGGGGGGCAAAGGCAGCCCCCCGCGGCAGCAGAGCCCGGCACCACCTGCACACCTGCACCCTGGCCGAGCTGCAGAACTCCAGAGGGAACGGGCTGCAGCAAGTGCCTGTCGGTGCAGAAGGAGATTTTTGGATGCTGACCAAGGTACAGGTGGAAGAGGCTCCGGTGAATGAATAAATAATGGTTGGAAAGCTGAAAGGGAGATGTGAGGATGAGATCAGAGGAAGCCAAAGGAGCCAAATCTGCAGCAAAGGAGCAAACAATCCTGGGGCTCTGGGGAGCCGGGGGAGAGGCTGGAGCAGCCGCAGGAGGATGAGGGGTGTGAGAGCCTCGGAAAATCCCTGGCGGGAAGGCAGAGCTGTGCTGGACAGGGCTGCTGGAGGCAGCAGCCTGGTTTGGGGGGCTCAGCAGGAGATGCTGAGCTGGGGCGGGATGGAAATGTCATCGCTGTGTCCCCGCGGGGCCCCAGGGCTGCTCCTCGCCGGGGCACGAGCTGGGAGCTTCCCCTGGCCCGGGGGAAGGAGCTGGGACAGAGCCCTGAGCTGGGAAAGCGCAATTTTTGTTGTGCCCTGGGCACAGCAAGCATCCCTCAGGCCCCCAAGCTCTCCCTTCATCTCTGTGCCAGGCCAGCATCCTCCCCCAGCTCCTGGGGCTCTGCTGGAGGCGTCTGATTCTGCCCCCGGCCCTTCCTTTTGGAGCCCATTTCACTCTCAGCTGCCTTTGGGGGATCTGATCTGGAACGAGGAGCTCGGCGGGGCCACCGGAGATCCAGCGAGGCTAAACCGCTGCTCCCCTAAAAATCGTAATGAACTAGAATTAATTAAAAAATCACCAAACGGACCATCCTGGCCGCTGCTCCACGTGCTGCCGGGCTGGTGGATGCTGTGCCGCCGTGCCGGGATGCGGGGCAGGGGCAGAGGGGAGGAGCTGGTGGCTCTTACCAGCTCCTGGGGCTCGCTCAAAGAGCTGCTGCAGGCTTGGGAGGGGCTCACTGGCGCTGTTTGTTACACACACACACTTTTCAGAGGGCATGAAAACTGAAACTGATTCATTTAACAAGATCTGACTCTATTTTATAGTACTTCTACAAAGGCCAGGGACTGGGGGAGGAGGCTGACACCTCTCCCCATCCCGGTGGTCAGGACAACTGTCCCTCAGCTGTCCATAGCTCTAAGAACAGGAATGAAAACTACCTTGAAGTTATGAAAACATTGGCCGGTGTTTAGAGCGTGAGAAGAAGCCCAAACCATGAAACTGTGAAACAGAAGAGAAGGCTGAAAACTCAGGGCGACACTTCCTGGTGTCCCCGTGTCCTGTTCTGAGGGGTGAGGCTTTGCTTCCCCCGCTCACCGGGGGCAGTGATGGAGCTCCTGCGGACCTGAGCCTGCAGCAGCAGAAAGGCAATTTCCCGTTTCCTCTCAGCGCGATGGCTCTGCCCAGGGGGCTCTGACCCCCCTGGTGCTCACACTGACATTACACAGGGCGATTCTGACCCCTGGGGCTCCTCATTTACCGCTGGCATTTCCTGATTGTGAAGGAGATTTCCAGCAGCCTTTCCTACCTCTGCCCGCGGGCAGGAGCTCCCCAGGGAAGGGTCCGGGAGCTCAGGGCCCTCCGGGGCTGTTTTCCAGCATCACTGCAGCTCAACCTGTTCCACTCCCAGGGTCTCTCTCTCCATCTCCTGCGAGCCCCAGGAACATCGATAAACGCCGTGAAAAAAGTCAGGTGTAAATAACAGGAGTTTCTGCCTATTCTAATCAATAAAATATTGTTTATAGGAGCCCTCGTGGCCTTCTCAGCGGCAGCGGAAGGCCTGGCAGAGGGTTTATAAACTTGCTTTCCAGGTGGCTGTAATGGGGAGTGCTGCTCTGCCAGGGATGTAAATCAGGTTAAGGTTTTGTAGCTCCTGCTTTCGCTGTTCCTCTAAAACATAAGTGGATGTACAGGGCTTTTTTTTCCCTTCTTTTTTTATTATTTTTCCTTGCTAGGCTGTAGCTTAATAAAGGAGGTGCAGGGGGTGGATGGATGTGGAGGAGGCGCAGGGGGTGGATGGATGTGTTTCTGCAGTTAAACCCCATCGATGCCTCCTCACGTGCAGGCAGAGGGAAACAAGCAAACAAATAATGCCGTGATGGATTCCCAGTATCTGCATTTAAAAGCCGAGCGCCGCACAGAAAGCACAAGGACTGCAGCCCATAACTCTCACCCTACAAAGCCAAACCGGGCACTGCTCTGCTGAATTATTCCCTTCTGCTGCCTGCGTTTCAGACTCCTTCCTTCTCTGGGTTTCATCTTGGCCTTTTGACACCTCACCAGCCAAAGGTTCAGTGCGTGCAGCAAACCACACCAAACCCCGTCCTCACTTCTCAAAATATTAGTTCAGTCCCCGCAGCGACGCCTGATTTACAGAATGCTAAAATAATATCAATAATTTCTTCTTGTTTTCACAAGATTAGTTACCAGATGCAGAGCTAGGAATAAGGGATGAAAGGTCTGTGCTTGCTGTTGGGCATCAAAATCCTTTAATGATTTATTAATGTCCACATTTTTATTTTCCGTACAGACTGTTGTTCTGTGCGTGCCTGTTTATTTCCGTGCACAGCCAAAGGTCAGCGCGGGGAAAACAGTTGGGAAGATGTTTAGAAGTGCCTGAGAAAGCAGCAGCGAGCTCTGTAAGTGTTCTGAGGAGCCTTTGGGATGTCTGCCCGCGAAGGCAGGCCTCCCTCCCTGCCCCGGGTGCCCACAGCTCTGCTGCTCCGCAGGGGCTGCTCTGAGCAAGGAGCTGCTGCTGCAGGCACCCCTCTGGGGCTGGGGGCTCCATCCTGCCCGGGGGGCTTTGATCCTTTGGCCTGGGGCCCCCTGGAACCAGCAGGGTCACATCCTGCGGAGGAGGGACGGACAACGGACGCTGCTCTGTCCATCCCCTCGTGCCACAGCGGGCACTGGGCAGCTTTTCCTGCCGGCTGGTGGGACCCTGCAGGCTGAACATTTCAGTTTTCCTCTGCTCAAAGGCACTGAGCCCCCAGGAAAGCACTACATTTGGGCTGAGGCCGTGGAACAGGCCCCCAAAATTGAGCGGTGGTGCTGGGGTGTGCAGTTTGAATGGAAGCGTGTGATAGCACAGGGTGCAAAACTCAGAGTTGGGATTTTAGCAAATATGAATGTATGGGGCAAGATGCGGGCTAACCACACTCTGAAGGGCTTTTCCAGCCCTGAGGGCTCTCTAATTCAGCCATTTATCCCACAGGGTGGCTCTTCTGCAGCAGCTCCGGAGCAGTTTCCACCGCTTGCCTCGTCTGTGGCCCCGGGGACGTGGAGGCTTTGTCCGGCACTCCTGGGCTGGCTGCCTGTCCCCTCCTCTGTGCCCAGAGCGCTCCACCAGCGTGGCAGGGGCTGGACGGGGCTTGGAGCACCCTGGGGTGGTGGAAGGTGTCCCTCCTAAATAAACTTGAAAGTCCCTTCGCGCCCAAAGCCTCTGTGACTGCTGCTGTGCCCTCAGCTGCTCTGCAGCTCTGCACTGACAGTGAAATCCCTCTGCAGAAACTTCCCAAAGCTTTCTGCGGAGCTGGAGCTGCTCCCTCCTGTCACGGCAGGACACGGAATGGATCGACTCCATGGAGCTGTCAGCAGAGGAAGAAGCTTTATTTACAATCCCAACAGTTTCTTTTAGAACACGCTGTGTAAAAAGGTCTGTTCTTGCTCCATGGCACTGACACTGCTCTGCATTGGGTCAGGAATAGGCAACAACCCCTGGGACAGTTGTTCTGGCAAAGGGAACACTGTTTGCTGAGCCTGTGCTGAGAAACGCAGAGAGATGGTTTGGAAAGAGAAACTGTTGGCAGCTTTCCCTTGGGAAAGGAGCCGGCAATGGTCAGCGAGCTGAAATTCAGGCTCAGAAATGTCGAGCCTCCAGCCCTGGGGCGTTGGGGAAGGACACAGGCGTGTGCCCAAACACACAAATCCGCACCAGACCTCCTTGGCATTGCTGGTGGAGCTGAGCAAAAAGAGCTCCAGGAGCAAGGGGGGCCATTGTCCTTCTGTGCATGGCCAGGCTCGAGCAGCACTAAATGCCCAACAACGGGCACAGAAAGCGGCATTTTACAAATAAATTCTGTTTACAAAACATCCAGTATCTGTGAAAAGCAAGAGAGAGAATTTTAATGCAAACCAGCTTCACCTGACAACAAAGCTGAAAACTTATTGACTTGGAAATGTGTGTCTGAGCTACCAAAAAAGGGCAATATTCAAATGGAAAAGTCTCCCTTCCTTTCTAATCGTGGCAAAACCCTGTTCCAGGCATTCAGTGGATTTAGAACAATTTTATAGCTTTGTTGTCTGGGGAAAAATGTCTTTGCCTGTAAGAGCACAGGTTCTTTTAATGGGAGTTGTCATCTAAATAATTCCATATCATCAAGCAAAGAGATAATTTATATGGGGAAAAAACCCCAGAGCTGCCTGAAATCTCGGAGTCACCCACAAAATTGCTTATGAATGTGCTATTAGGTGGAGGTAAAAGTTAATGGAGAACTGGCTGGCCCCGGGGGAGCAATAAATGGGATACTGAGTCTGCTGCTCCAGGGCAGGATTTCAGAATTGGTCCAAGCCCGCCGTGATTCGAGAGAAGTTCCCGTCTGATGCTTATTTGTTGGTCTAAGTGAGATAATGCACTGATGAGCCTCAGCCTAATTCCAAATGAAAACCAGTTCCAGGGTGATAATTTTTATTATAGAAATGCTCGGAGGCCACAGACTGTGCCTGGGTTTATAATTCCTGCCCCTGGTACAAATCTTTCCCCCTGAGTGAGCGCAGAAGGAACATCCATAAATAAATGAGGGGCTGCTCACAGGGCAGGGGAGAGGCAGAAATGAGGTTTGGGAGCTGAGCTTTTACTGCTTCTGGACCTGTCCCGTCCCTGGGAGTGCACCTGGGACAGTGCAAGTGCCCCTGCCCGTGGCACTGGGTGAGCTGCGAGGTCCCTCCCAACCCAAACCATTCCCCGATTATCTGGAGGATTTGTTAATGTTTATATTTTTGCTTTATATTTCTCGGGGTTTTTTGTTTGTATTTTTATTTGCACCTTCTGAACCTGTCCCGTCCCTGGGAGTGCACCTGGGACAGTGCAAGTGCCCCTGCCCGTGGCACTGGGTGAGCTGCGAGGTCCCTCCCAACCCAAACCATTCCCCGATTATCTGGAGGATTTGTTAATGTTTATATTTTTGCTTTGTATTTCTCACTTGTTTTTTTTTGGTTTGTATTTTTAATTTGCACAAAGGGAGCTTAACTGACCTGTGATAAAGTGAGACCATTCCTCAAGCTCTCTGAAAACTCTGGTGGGGGAGAAATCCCCTCACTCCAGCACTGGGGCAGGATGTGGAAAGTATCAGGGAGGGAAAACACCTTCAGTTGTCCCTCAAACTCATCCAGCAGGGAAATTCCAACCCTTGCAGGGGAGGCAGAGCTTGGTGGGTTTGGTGTCCGTGCTGCGCTCCTCCTCTCTGCAGTAATTTATCAATAATTCCATTGCTCAGAGGGCTTTGGAGCCCAGGCTGGGCAGCTTTAGCGTGAGCAGGGGAAAAAAAAAAAAAAAAAAAAAGAAAAAAAAAAGAAAAAAAAAGGATTAGATTAGAGGATTAGACATTAGACACTTATATGAATATGAATGGTCTTTGCAGCTACATCAGCCAGGAGAAAATTACACGGGGCTGATAATCTTCATGCTCGAAGGCCTAAGCCGCTCATGAGAGCCGGTCAAATTATTTGTTGGGAGCCATTTGTTCGAGGAATCCAGCCCTTTTCTGTTTGCGTGCGGATCGTGGCTTTTATTCATGCACTCCTTCCTCGGGACAGTTTGGCGTGGCTGGGGCTGAGCTGTGGATGGTTCGTCGTGGATATTCCATCACTCATTCCCCGCCTGGGGTTCGTCCCCTGCCAGGGAAGGTGCGGGGAGGGGAAGGAGCATCCCGGGGTAGCGCCGAGCTGAGACAGAGCCCAGTCCTCTCCTGCTGCTCCAGCTGGGTCTGTCCAGCAGGCAGCTTTTCTTCCTGAGCCAAGGGAAAGCTGGAATTCTGCTGCTGATTGGCATTAAAACCCTAAAAATCCCCAGGTACTCTCAGTGGACAAGCTCTCAGTTGGCGCAGGCAAAGCAGAGCGAGAAGAGGGGATGAGCAAAGGTCTCTCTCTTGTTGGGTAGCCCCGGGTTGAGGGATGTTTGAGGATTTAAATCGCCCAGCCTCAGCCTGCGCTGGTCCAAAATCCTTGGAGACCCCGAATTTTCGGCAGGAGTGCTCCTGGCATGCTGCAGACCCTCCTTGGCAGCTGAAATCCTCTCCTGTTGTGCTGCTCGCCCGTTCAGAACAAAGTCACACCCAAGGAAACCACCCAGTGCCACCCCTGCTCCTCCTGCCCCCCAGCATCTCCCTGCCTTGCCCAAGACAGGAAATTCCACGCGGTGGTGGCGTTGTTATCCCTGGGGCCGTGGGGAGCAGGATGGGCTGGCAGTGGTGCCAACCTCTGGATGCCCAAACCTCTGGGCAAAGCCCCAGGGCAGTGTGGACGCCCGTGTGGAGCTTTAACCCCTCGGCGCACCTCCATTCATTTCCGGAGTTCACGGGTGTTTGTTTTTGTTCCTTTTTGCCAAGCTGGTTCCACTCTAGCCCTCCATTAATAGCTCCGGGAAAAAAAAAAAAAAAAAAAAAAGAAATCACACTCCGGTTGCAGGGAAGTTTGTGCAAGTGACAGCTTTCCTAACACGTCTGTGGAGCTTCCCAAAATATTGTGGAGGAGAAACGTGTGCGTGTGACTCTGCAAACAGACGTGTTCTGCACGGCCCCTTTGTGCAGCCCGGGAAGCGCATCCAGGCCCGGGGGGACCGGGGCTCCCACAAACGGCCCAGCCCTGCAGCTGGACCCTCTCAGGACCCTCTCTGCTCCAGCACAGCCACGTCCGTCACTGCAGGAGGGGTCATTTGGGCTGCTCCCAACGCCCTGACCAGGGTGTCAGGTCTTACTCGGACTCTGTCACTGTTTCTGAGATTTTTTTTTTTTTGCTTTTTTTGTTTTGTGTACTGCTACCTTTTAATTTTTAGTATTCCTAGCAAAGAACTGTTATTGCTACTCCCATATCTTTGAGCCCTCTTAATTGCAAATTTGGAGGGAGGGGGTTTCCATTCTCCATTCCAAGGGAAGCTTTCCCTGGCAGACACCTGTGTTGGCAAACCAAGACGGATGTGCTGGGGTAAAACTGAGACGGGCCAGCTCGCACCTCCAGAGGGAACAGAGAGGGTGGAGGAGACACCCGAGATCATCAACCCAAGCTGTGCCGGTCCCACTTTGCCACCAGCCCCGAGCTCTGAGCGCCCTCCAGCCGTGGGGGCTCCACCTGGGCAGCCCCTCCCGAAGCCTGAGCACCTTTTCCAGGAGGAAAGATCCCAGTGGTGCTGCTGAGGGAGCAGCAAGGGAAGGGGAGCAGGAAGAACCCCTGAACCCCGGGAGCTGAGGGGGCCTTGGCTTCACGAGAAGCAAAAACGGGGCTTCCCCCGCTCGGCCGCCCGCGGCCGTCACGGAGATTGGAGGCGACAGAATCACCGTTGATACCAATTAAAAACAAATAAAAAGGGTACACAGCAGTGATTCCCCGAGTGGAGACTCCATTAGCAGCTGATTTACTGCGCGGTGACCTGTGGCTGTGGGAAGGTGCAGCGCGGGGCCCGCCCCGCCTCGCTCCGGTCAATAAAGCTATTTAATTTAATGAGAAACAGTATTGATGGGCCGGGATTGCAGCTCCCAAAAAAAAAAAAAAAAAAAAGGAAAAAAAAGTTGGGGAAAAAGATGCAGCTGCGAAGAGCAGATAAAGTCTTCAGCTCAGGGGTTCGCTCTGCTGGGTGTTTTCCCTTTTATTATCTCATTAATTAAAGCCCTGAGAAGTCTTGGCCGGGTTTGGGAGCGCCAGAGGCTGGCAGGAGAGGTGCTGAGGGTGGGATTGCTGCAGGGACAGGGAACCCGGGGGGGAGATAACGCAGAGTGCAGTGCAGCGCCCTGACCTTCCCCAGAAAACAAATCCACCAGGGAAGAGGTTGTTCCAAAGAAAAATCTGTCAGATCAGCCAAGGAGAGCAGGTGCTGCTGGAGAGCCGAATTCTGCAGAAAGCCAAATCCTGCAGCAATGCTCTTGAGCGTCTCTGAGGTGAAAGCTGCATCAAGGATGTCACATCTCAAAAATGTTGTTAAAACATGGGAAAATGCAAAGGCCCGCGGCCAGGCAGCGCTTGGTGCTCGGTGAAGGTCTCCTGTGAGTGGCGCAGCAGGGCCAGCCCGGTGACTCTTCTGGAAAAGAGAATGTGGCCCAAAACGGCCGCAGCAAAACCCTGGGACGGTGGAATAGTGAAGGCTGGAAATGACTGCGAGATCCTCCAGCTCAATCATGAACCCACCGGGTTCGCCCCCAAACCGCGTCCCCAAACGCTGCGTGGGAGAGGAGAGGCAGGGGCCGGAGAATCAAAGCCTGATCAAGCTGCTTTTCCATCCCGGAATCATTCCAGGTGCCTCTCCCGTGGACAGCCCTCCCCGTCTCCTGCGTGTCCCTGAGCACGAGGGAATGATCCAATCTCCAAGTTCATTAAAGTTCACGTTCCCCTGGAAATGGATTCCCGGCGAGCAGAGAGCGGCAGCAGCTCCAGCTGATCGCTGCCAGTTGTCTGTAGTTAGCAGCCTGTAAAGAAAACACACATTTAAGGAAATTAGAGTAGCAAGACAAATGAGGTGGAACCATCGAGAGGAGCAGGAGCTGGAGATAATCCATATTTTAAAATACTGCGGTGGTTTGCAGGGTCTGGAGGTAGAAATATTCCATGGGTTTTTTTTTTTTTTGTGCTCTGGGCCCCACAGCTCTGCCCTGCGATGAGACGTGAGCAGCCCGAGGGCGAGGAGCCAGTGCCTCACTCAGCTGAGGGGCAAATCCCCACCAGATCATTCCATGGCGTGCAGATGCCCTGATCCAGACTGATCCCGGCCCCCTGGAATGGCTTTTCAGTCGATATCAGGATTTTCTGGCACCTCCATGGACACTGCCCTTGGCAAGGCAGGGAAACAGTACCAAAACCCACCAAGCTGGGAAACCCTCCCCCTCATTCCTCCCCAGTGGGTGTTTTCTTTATTTAATACTCAATATTATTTAATAGTTATCATTTAATATTTATGATTTAATATTTAATATTGCTCTGGCGTTGGCTGGCACGGAGGAGTCACCCCGCTGCTGTCTCGGGTGTGAGGAGGGTGCAGGAAGGCACAAGGAAGGTACTTCATAAAAACAATCCCATCAAATGCCTGGCCTGGGCTGGACAACCCCTCAGAGCAACCCGGGACCTGCAGCTCTGCCCTGGCAGGAATGTCAACCCCTGGGGCTTCCTCTGCCAGGCTCCCCCTGCACCATCCTGATTTCTCAGCCTTCTCTTGTGTCTCTCAGTTTCACGGTTTGGGGTGTTTCTCATGCACGGGTGTTATAAACAGAAGCAATGTTTTCATTAATTCAAGGTAGTTTACATTCTTGTGTTAGAGCTATGGACGGGTGATGGACAGTTGTCCTGACCAGTGGGATGGGGAGAGGTGTCAACCTTCTCCCCCATCCCTGGCCTTTGTAGAAATACTATAAAATGGAGTCAGATTTTTAATAAACAGCTCATGCCTTCTCACCCAAGTGTGTTTGTGCGTCAAACAACGACACTCCTGTGCTGTCCCTGCATCTTTTGTGGCAGAAAAACAGGAGGGGAGGACTGCAGGTGATGTTATTCCAGCTCCAGGAACGAGGGAATTGTGCAGTTCGCTGGGAATGAACATTTTTCTTGCCCGTGGAGAAGCTGGGGGCGCTATGGGTGCCCACCCTGAGCAGCCCCCGTGGGCAGGGGCAGCCAGAGGGCTCCTGGTGCTCCTTTTCCAGCAGCCTGGATCCCGGAGAAGAAGGCCCAGACAGCACAGAAGACATTTTCAGGAGCCCAGGTTTCCTTATTATGTATGGCAGCTACGACTCCCCGTGTGGGAAGCATTATTTTAGGCAAAAGAGGCAGATTGGGAGTGCAGGCACGGGAAAGCATGGCAAATGAGAGAAACTTTGATCAAAATTCAAATCCAGCTCAGCCCCCAGCTATCTGCTGAGCAGCCTGCATTCTCCTGGAGAGTTTTCCCCCCCCTTTTTTTTCAGAGCAGGAATAGGAAGAAAGCGCTTGGTGTGAGGGAGGTCAATAGACACCCTGCATTTCAGAGGCTCAATTTAATCTCATTTTCTTTGGCCTCAGCCATTTGCTTTGCCAGGTCTGGTGGCCCCTTGAGAAACTTCTCATTCTCTCCTTTCAGGTGCTCGGTAATGCAGTGCTGAGAGGACTTTTCCCCGCTTTGTGGCCTAATTATGGGAAAAATTCCTTTCTGAGTGGGCTGTCTGGGCTGCTCCTACGCTGATTCCCTCCGCTCTCCAATCAGGCTCCTCGCAGGGCAGCATTTACAGAGCTCAGACCCCCTTTTCCAGGCGCCCCACCGCAGGAATGCCGCGCTGGGAGTTCAGCAGCTCTGGAGGGAGGGCTGTGGCTGCTGGGACCTCTCTGCCCCTGCTCTGCTCCCCCTGGCACGGTCCGGCTCCCAATCTGCTCCTGCAACAACCCCAGGCTTTAAATAACTCCCCAAACCGCCTCCCGTATGGTGGGGAGACAAACACGGAGCAGGGCACGGGCCTCAAATGTAATTACCTAGAGAGGGGAGAGGGGCTGGGGGCTCTGCTTGGACATCGGGGCTCGTTCTGCCGGGATAATTATTCTGCTTTAATGAGGGGGGGAAAAAAACCCGTTAAATCCCCGTTAAAAATGAGCCTGTCCTGGTGTCCTGCCACCATCCCCAGCTCTGGGAGGTGCTGGAAACATGCTGGAGAATAACCACGAGTGTGGCTGAGGGTGTTTCATCAGGGCAGGGAGCCTTGCAGGACAGAGCAGGAAATCTCTGCTCACTGCCCCTGCTCGGAGCAGCGCTGGGAGAGCAGTGGGAATGGCCTCAGTTTCATATTTATATATCTATATATCTATATATTTATATATTTNTGCAGGAACCGGGGGGCACCAGGGAAATCCTCACCCCGCTGACAGAATCCAGGCAAGGAGAGGCCATTTGTCAGCCGAGCCACGATTACCTGTGCAGGGCAGCTCCGGGGTGAGAAGGGGCCGGGGAAGGAGCCAAGAGGGGCCGTGGATCAGAGCTGGATCAGAGCTGCCATTTCTGGGCGGGCAAGCCCCCAAATCTGTGATGAGACCCTGAGGAAAGGCTCCAGGCGGGGAGAGGGGAGGTTTAGATGGGATATTGGGAATAAACTGATCCCTGGGAGGCTGAGGAGGTGTCGCCCTGATTTTTTCAGCCTTCTCTTCTGTTTCACAGTTTCACGGTTTGGGTTTTNCTTCTGTTTCACAGTTTCACGGTGTGGGTTTTTTCTCACGCTCTGAGTGATGTAAACAGAGGCAACGTTTTCATAGTTTCAAGGGAAGTTTTCATTCCTTTTTTAGAGCTATGGACAGCTGATGGACAGTTGTCCTGACCAGTGGGATGGGGAGAGGTGTCAGCCTTCTCCCCCATCCCTGGCCGGTGTAGAAATACTATAAAATGGAGTCAGACCTTTTAAAATAAATTAGTTCATGCCTTCTGATCAAAGTGTGAGTGTCAGTGTGATGAACTGCGTCACGGAGGGCCTGGGGTGGGATTCCCGGAGCAGCCGTGGCTGCCCCTGGATCCCCGGAGTGCCCAAGGCCAGGCTGGGCAGGGCTGGAGCAGCCTGGCACAGGGGAAGCGCCCCTGGCACACCGAGGGTGGCACCGGCTGATCCTTGAGGTCCTTCCCAATCCAAACCGATCCGCTCTGGGATTCTGGGTCTCCATGGAAGTGGTGCAAGGCAATATTTCAGCTCTGAGCTATTGATTTATCCTCGTGGTGCTGGCAGCAGGATGGAGGATGGATGTGATCGTGGCTGGTGATGTAATTTCTGTTTTAAGGAGAATTACTGGGCGTTGGCAATGATTTGGGTTTGTGAACTCTTAGAAGTAAAGCAAAAGAGAGGAAAAAACTTCTGCTGTCCTCAAAAAGCAGCAGCTCGTGAAACAGAAAATTCTGCATCAGTAAATTCTGCAGCGATTACTCAAAAATTATCACAGATTTTCTTTTTATTAAATAACCCGAAGCAATTTTGAGAATAAAAGCAGAACAAACAGCGTTCTATGGAAAAGGAGAAGCTCCATTTCTCTCTGCAAAAACCAATATCCTGTTCCAGGACTGGGGGCTGGAGTGGCTGTGATTGTCCTGGCAATTCCGTCTCTCCTGCAAATGGAGCGAGGAAATGCTGCATCACAAATGCAGAAACTCACAAATCACCGACATTTCTGCGAATGAGCTCCTGAAATACCCCAAATGCTTTCATCTCCAACAGTATCATTTACTCCCGGGGCGTGCAGCCCTCTCCAGGGTGCAGCCCCGGGACTTCCAGGAGGAGGGGGTGGTTTTAGCCCCACTTTGCAGATTGGGAAATGAGAAAAGGAGAATTGAGGCGCTTTTCTCTGGGAACACTGAATTGAGGGCAGATTTTGCGGCTCAGATTCGCCCTCTCCAGCTGGAACCGTGGTCGGTGTCCAGGGCACGACCAAATTTGGCTTTTCCCTTGAGAGCCTGTGTGGGTCCAGCCGTGCAGGAGAGGCTTGTCCCCGAAATAATCCGACCGCAGCTCTTTGGGGGGCAATGCTGGCAGGAGTTGGGGGGTGCGGATCAGAAATGAGGGTGCTCACTAGGAAGGGCTGCGGGGCTGGGGGGTGTCGGGGTTTTCACCCTTAATTCGGGGTTTTCTGCCTCTCAGAGTCCCGTACCGGGGTTGAAAGATGAGACGGATCCTGCAGCTCGGCCTTCAAAGATGTTTCTTCTATTTCTTATCTCAAGGTCTTACAGGAGTGTCAGCGCGGTGGGAGAAAACTGCTACAGGAACATGGAGGCACAGCCACAAGGTTGTTTTAAAGATTTCTAACCCAATTAACTCTAAAAACGTACTATAATTACAGTTTTGTGCTAATTACTATCACCTATTCTA
>WBMY01005674.1:101956-127211 GCA_013397315.1 Donacobius atricapilla
ATAAATATATTTATATATTTACATCCCGAGCTGGAGCCCTGCTCCGGAGGAAGTTTGCAAACACTTGCTCCTATAATGCATGTTTACAGCCCTGGAGTTTGCTTCCATAAATTTCCCATTTAAGCCATTTCGCGCGCTGCGGAGCGCGTGTGCGAGTGCATAAATCTGCTGCTGGCCGCCCCCGGGTTTGGGGCTGTCCCCCCCGGGCTGGGCCCGTCCCTTCCATCCCTGCCTCCCCTCCTCGCCCAGCCCGTCATTAGCAGCCGCTAATGTATTAACGCATCGCTCAGTGGGAAGTGAGCTCCTCGCCATTACCTTGGACACTCATTTAGCTGAATTTGATAGTGACAACACATTGACATTGGTAAGGTTAATGACCCAATCCTTTATTTCACGGAACGGGCTGAACAACATTTAGTACCTTGTTCTGCCGCGTCCCCGAGAGCTGCAGGAGCTGTTCCTTTAATGGCACCGAGGCATCTTTGCCCTTTAAGTAATTGGCACCGTGAAAATATTCTCTAGGTCCTGTCACAATTGATTAGGATTGCGTTGAATCGCAAAAAAAAAAAAAATTACTTTTATTTTCCTTTCTTGATCGTTTTAAAAGGAGTGAAGGCAAAACTCGATCTCTGAGGGTGAGCAGGCTGGCACCTCCAAAAGGAGCGAGGAGGTAAAGTCCTGGTTGTGGAGCCAGCCCAAAGCTCTGCCCTCGCCTCACCCACGGATCCATAGGTTCCACAGGAATTAATCCCATTTCTGCTGGGCTTCCCTGGAACAGAGAACCAGCAGTTCCCGGGGAGTTCCGCCTCTCTGAGCTGCCAGTGCAGAGAGGGGATCCTGCCCGTGGCAGGGCTTGGGGCTGGGTGAACTTCAAGGAATCCTCTTTCTCCCAAAAGGCTGGAGGATGAAAAAGGTGTGGGATGAATTCTCTGCTCGGCGCAGGAACGCACGGCACGGCCCTGAAATGACATCTGGGAACAGGGAGGTGGCATCTGGTGGCAGTGACCCAGAAGACAAGCGGTGTTTTCTCCGTGGGACCGGGAGGTGTGAAGTAAAACATCATTTTTGCGTTTGCAGCAACAACAACAACAAAAAATTCCTTGACTTTGGATTCGTGTCGTCCTTCTCTCACCTTCCCCCTGATTTTAAATTACCCCTGATTGTAGAACAGCTGCTCCCTTCACGCCTGCATATGGCTGCCTCCTTAAATCTGCATTTCTGTCGAGGGGCTGCATACAAATACCCAGCTGAAAGTTTGCTTTCAAAGGTCTGATTAACCAACTTACTGTGGCAAGGAAAAATGAGTATTGACATGACTGGAGGAGCTGCCAGGGAGGGGAAGGGGGATGGAGAGGAATGGTAATGACAAGTGTCAGGCAGGGACACCGCCGAGGCCCCGAGATGAAGCAGTGCCAGGATCAAACCCCACATCTTCAGACAGCAGCCTGTGTTTCATTCCCGAGCTCAGAAAATAAAACCCTCAAAAACGAAAACCCTCACAGATGTGAAGTTCTCAAAACATGAGAGGAACGTTATTTTTTTTTTTTTTTAAAGGCATGTGAGAAACATTCCTCCACTTGACATGCTCAGAATGTCTCCTCATCAGGCATTTGCTACCCAAAATACTCAGCAAAGATTTCCAGCAAAGCTCCGGGTTTGGGAGTGTGTAGGATGGCAAGATAAAGGAGTGTCTGCCTGTGAGCTCTCGTTGGTAAAGTTATCTCTCTTTTGATTTTAAACCTTTAAAAATAACCATATAAAAGCACAGAACTGTCCTCTGATCATCTAAATCTGTTTATAATCTGCTATCCAGCTTTTGCTGCTGTCTCTACAGGATGGATTAGCTTTTAGTTTATGGTCGAGGAAAAGGACCCATGCGTATATGGGAGATGGAGGCCAAATTCCAAGGGTCAAACCAGAGAATTTTGGATCCCTTGGTGACTTCCCTCATGCCCAGGGGCGGCTAATTAACCTCTTAGCGCCTTGACCTCCAACGCCACCGGGCGTTCTCGTTATTTTCTTGTTCTATTTTATTATTCCCAGCTCGAGAGGCGGCACCGCCTGAGCGATGTCACCTCTGCAGGGGACCGGGAAGGGGCAGGGGACCCCTGTGCCAAGGACCCCCAGGGTCACCCCTGAGCAGCCCCGCGCCCGGCTCCGGCCGGGGACGGTGCCAGCCAGCCCGGCGAGCCCGGGCAGAGGCAGGGCGAGGGCCAGGCCCCCTTCACTGAGCACGTTTATTCTGGTTTTTCCCCCACCGCCCGGCTCTCCACCTCCGCTCCCCAGCTGAGCCTTTCTGGAATAGACTCTATATTTGTCTGCTGCTTCCCTGAACGCCCATTATTATGTGGAATAATGATGCAGGAGCCGCGCTCGGCACCTCCGCTCGGTGCCTGCCAGGGGCTGGATGCTCGCCGGCGGCGGGGGGTGATAAATGCGGCGTGAGATGCCTTTTTCCACAGCAAACTGCAAATTGCCTCGGCAGCACGGCCCACAAAGGGGGCCTGCCGAGCGAATTTATCTCCCATTGTCGGCCCGAGGAGGCAAAGGGAGAGGAGCAGGCATCCTATTTTTAAAAAGTCACATTTGATCTCGTTCGGGCTCCGAGTCCGGAGTGTTTTAAAGGACTTCTGGTGGAAAACGCGGAGCCGGGGATGCGGCACGGATAAAGGGATTTATTTTTAACCGCAGCCAGGGTTCACGACCATGGGAGCATTTCAATTTTAAGCCACTCAGTTTGAATAATATATTTCAGCCGAGCGAGTGTTATGTCATCTAATAACTCCTGGGTGGGAGGAGAGCGGGGGGCTGGCGAGGGCGAGAGGAGAAATCGCCTTCCCGGGAATTCCCAGCGCTTCCCAAGGCAGGCAGGAGGAGGGGAGCAGAGGTTCAGGGGGGTTTGGCCTCTCAGGAGCTCACGGCTGCTCGGTTCGGGCCCCAGGGGGCAGCGGGATGCAGAGATGGATTTGCCCTGGGAGCCTCGGGTGGCGGGGAAGGGCCCCGGGGGTGTGCGGGGAGGGGGGCGCAGGGCCGCAGCACCCCCAGCCCCGAGCACCCCGAGGGGGGACAGCCTCACCCCCCTCTGTGTCCGACACCGGCTGCTCCCGCCTCCTCTGCGCTCCTCGGAGCGGCAGCGGGCGAATTCCTGCTGGGAATTCGGGGCGGCTGTGGCAGAGGAGCCCTTCCCTCCATCCCGAGCTGCAGGACCGCGGCCTGCAGGGCGCCCCGCTCCTCTGAGCTGCACCCCGGGCGGTTCTGGGGACGTTCCTAGGCTGGAACGCTCGGCTGCCTTTAATTGTATCCTTCATTAGCATCCCAGGGCTCTTGTTTGCGCTGCGGTAATTGTTCCCGTCCTCCTCGGAGATCTGCCAGCGGAGCAGCGCGGGGAGGAGGTGGGAGAGGGGAGAACGGCCCGGGGATGCTGCCCCGGGGCTGGGAGAGGGGAGGACGGCCCGGGGATGCTGCCCGGGGCTGGGAGAGGAGAGAACGGCCCGGGGAGAACGGCCCGGGGATGCTGCCCCGGGGCTGGGAGAGGGGAGGACGGCCCGGGGATGCTGCCTCGGGGCTGGGAGAGGGGAGAAGGGCCCGGGGATGCTGCCCGGGGCTGGGAGAGAGGAGAACGGCCCGGGGATGCTGCCCGGGCCCGGGAGAGGCCCAGGCTCGGCTGCCAGCGCCCTCCCGCAGCTCCGGGCTCGGGAATCCCCCTGGAAATGCGTTCTGCCCGAGCTCCATCCCCTCCCGAGTCGTGATCCCAGAGCGCCGCGGGGGCTGCGGGGGAATTATCCCCGACTCAGGAGTGTGCAAATGGAAGCAGATTAACTCTCCTTGCCTCAGTGTCCCTCTTTGTGAGGGAACCTCCGGTAAACGCGGCTGTGAAGGGAGGCTTAATTTATTTATGTCACGCCTAATTAACGGCGCGAGATCCCCCCTCAGAAAGGGGATTATTAGCAACAATAATATTATTATTCCGGCACTGTCGATTTTAGCTGAACTCTTATCAATAGGCGATAAGTACCTGTAAATCAAGGAGGGATTAAGAGCACCCCAGGGCAGCAGGATCAGCGCTGGGAGGTGGGAGCAGATCCCACCCATCCTCTCAGCAAGGAGTTACCAAGGAAAAATACAAACCAACCTGCACTGTATATCCCTTTTCCCCCAGCTCAGTTGCGAGCACATCCACCAATCTGCAATTCCAACCCGAATCTGGGGGATTCGAACCCATTTTTCTGTGCTAACAGAACGAAAAATAAATATAAGTTTGCGGGTTGTTTTTCAAACGGCCTTTAAATCAGAGGTTTATTTATACACCGGTTCTTTCCCAAGCACAGAAATAAAGAAGTCTTCGCTCCTCTTCTTCATCTAAGATATCTTCATATCTTTTCCCATGGAAATAATTCATGTCACTGAGAAAAAAAAAAAAATTCTTCTATGAATCGTTGATGAGCCTTTGATGCTTAATGTGCTGTCCAGCACGAGTTCTCTCGGAACGTACTTTAACAAGAAGATCTGATTTTCTTCCTACCATCATTAAAGTTTCCCCTTCAAATTTCACTTAACAAGCAAATGAATGTTCTCCCAGCATAATTATAATCTCTTCCCCCTTTTTAAAGAAAAAATTCATGTAGGAAAAAGCTTCACCCGTGATGTGTTTGCCCCCCGGGAGGGACCCGGCCAGCTGAGCCATGCTGGGATTTTTCTCCAGTTTGGGCTGGAGGGGGGTTTAAAACACAAACCTGGCAGGATTCCCAGGGAGAACACGGCAAAACCCCTCCTGCGGGGCCTGGGTGCTTTTCTGGCTGATTCGGGGTAAAAAACTCCCTTCTGCTGAGTCAGTTTTTGGTGCAGAATTCCAGCGGGTGCCAGTCTGGGCACAGGGGGGCTCTGGCATGGCTGATCCTTGCTCAAAGCTCTCTGCTCGCTCCGGAGCACAGCTCTGCCAGCACCAGAAGCCCTCTCATTATTAATGTCCTTAATGCTCTGGCAGTAATTGCTTTGTGGGTTCAAAGTGTTCCCCAGCCTCCCCTCCAGGAGCAGAGCTGGGGCCCGGAATTCTGGCGGCACTTCCCTGATTATTTTCCCCTTTCTTGCTCCCTCTCACCTTCCTGGCTGGGTTTAATCCCTGATTTCTGCCCTGGGCTGCCAAACCCTTTTCCTCGGGGATCCTGAGCACCTATCCCCAACCCCTGAGGTGGCAGAGTGCGGATAATTGGAGTGGAGGTTTTGAATCAGGGCCTTGGTGTGTCACGGGCTGTAAATTTAATCTGCCAGCAGCTCCTGGCCTCAGAGCAATTACAGGCAGCAAAATGAGGGGAAGTGCCCCAAATTTCCGGGCACTTCAGGGAAATGCCATCCCTGGATCCCTGGAATGTCCAAGGTCAAGCTGGGCAGGGCTGGAGCAGCCTGGGGCAGTGGGAGGAGTCCCTGCCATGGCAGGGGCGGCACCGGGTGGGATTTGAGGCCCTTTCACCCCAAACCACCCCAGGATCCTCTGAAGATGACAAACCTGCCTCGTGCTGGGTGTCTGCAGGGCGCTTAAACAAACACCCTGCAACACAAACATCAATGAAATACCCAGAGCAAACCTCAGAGCCCGAGAGAGAGTGAACAACTAGCCAGAAAATAGAATATACAAGCAGCAACTGCCTTAGAAACAGCTAGAAATACGTGGGGAACGAGCCACTGTTACAGTTCTCCTCCCCCTCTGGATGGGTCTGGGGATGCTCAAAGCCTCCTCTTGAGGGGAAAAAAAAAAAAAAGCCCTCTCATTTCTGCTCTATTTGTATGCTACAGTAGCAGTTTGGAGAAATTAAAAATAATTGATACGTTCGCCAAAGCACGAGCAGGGACTATTTCATATTTTTAAAAGCTTTGCAAATATCCAGGGAAAAAAAAAAAAAAAAAGTGCTGCGCCTGCATAAAGCCAGAGCTGAGATCTGCTCAGAGTGATGGAATGGAGCCCTTTTTTTTCGGGGAATATCTGAGTGAGACAAACCCACAGATGGAGGGAATGTGGAAAAGCCAAGCGATCGCTGGGGCTGGGCACGTTTTGTTGGGCTGGGGAAGGGTTTTCCCTCCAGTGCCAGAGGGGCTGGAGAGAGCTCCTGGCTGTGCCCGTCCTGCTGAGCGTGGGCTCAGCGCTGACCCTCACCCTGCCCTGCCCCAATGAGCAGCAATTTGGGAAAAGCATTGACGCTGGGCACGCATTCCATGGAGCAAATCAAACCTGGCGCCTGACCCTTCCCTGGGATTTTCCGTGGGATTTCGGATGGGTCTCCCCACAGCAGTGCCCAGGAGCTGCACAGGAGAGGACGCCACAGGAGGATCCTCCGTGAGGTGAAAGGGAACGAAGCACAGAAAATGCTATTAAAGATGAACAAATGCCTCCATTATTTCACCAAATTAAATGCACTTTTCCGAGTGGGAAGGCAAAAGTCAGTCATTATCTGTCTGTAATACATGGCAGCAGATAATAAAGAGGGTTTATGATCTCTGAAAGCAAATCAGAGGATATTTAAACAACACGTCTCTCTCTGCAGGAGCGATGATTACAAAACCAGGTCAAAATGCAGAACAATCCAGCCCTGCCCCGAGCTCCTGCTGCTGGAAGGAGCTGAGATCTCCTGCGTTCCCTGTCGGGAGGAGGATCCTGCAGGATGCAGCTGCTCCCACCCTGGTTCCTCATCTGGACCCAGGGACCCTGGGGCTCTGGGGGTGCTGTCAGCCCTGTTCGGGCTCTGCTGCCCCAGCTCCTGCCCCGAGCAGCTCCTCCCTCTGCCTGCAATTCCAGCTTGGAGACTGGAATTTCTCTGCGTCCTGCAGCTTCCCAGTCCCTGTTTCCAGTCCCGGAGTTCTGGAGTCCAGCACAGCTCCAGTCAGTCAGGAGATGGATTCTCCTGGTCTTCACGGCCCTTCTTGCCCGGTGTGCCCATCTTGTTCTCCTTGTCCTTATTCGGGTCTTTATTCAAACCCACGTTTTGTTTAGATAGCTCAGATTTAACACTTTGAGCTGGGTTTATATGGAGCGTTTGGCTTTACCTGCCCCGAAATAACTCCCGTGGCTCCAGGGCCGGGCACCCTGGCAGCTCTGACAGGTCCTGGAGCTGCCGGGATGTGCTGGGATGTGCCCCGAAGCTGCTCCCGCTCAGGTCAGAGGGGTTTTGACCCAATCCTGGCAGGAATGGCAGCAGGGAGCAGCGCCCGTGGCTGGATCCTGAGCTCGCCAGTGACAGGTATCACCTGGCTTTGACAGGCAGAGGGAATTAAGTTCTAAATCCTCCGGTTATCTTGCACAAAGTTCCCTGCAGCCCATCCTGGGCTGATTTAATGACTTTTCTGGGGCAGGGACAGCTGCCAGGGGGGACCAGTGACATCAAGCCTTGCTGGCAGCACAGGTAATGACCAGTCCTTGGGAGCAGCAGCCACACCACCAGCCTGAGCCGGATTTCACACTCAGGACACCTCTGTGAGATCTCCGTGGCACAGGAACCCAGAATTATCCGGCATCCAGCAAAACACTCCTGGTTTCCCGCTGCTCCAGCCCAGCACAGAATTTTGCTGATAAAAACAAAGGATCAGCTGCTTCCCCAGCCCTTCCTCTTGTCGAGTCCTCTGTGACCCACAGTATGAAAATTGAACTGATTAAAGCTCCAGCAAACAGACTGTGGGAATCCTGGCGGCTCTTGCCCTGAGGGGAGACTGGAACAGCCTAAAAGGTCTTTTCCTTGCTCTGATTTCAGGGATTTTTATGATTCGCTTTGCTGTGGGAGTAGAAAGGAAAAGGCAAAGCACCTGGACAAATTGTTTCAGGCCCTGGGTACCAAAGGAAAGGAAAATGTCAGAGCAGATGAAAATGAGGTCGCCGTGACTGCGGGAGAGCAGCTGAGAGATCAGAGCCTGGACAGGGCCCTGGGGCGGGGAGAGGGCAGCAAAATCTCCCTCTCCTCCTCAGGGAGATCCTGGGCTGCTTTTCCTCTGGCCGAAAAACGGGAAAAACCCCTCGTGGTCCAGCTTTCCGCGCTGCGTCCCTTCCCAGAGATCTCCCCTCACAAATCACCAAAAACCCCCAGCCCTGGGGTGTGTTCGGGGTCCCTCCTGCCCCGGGGACAGCTGGGGCTGGGACTCCACGGAAGAGCACTCCAGCAGCGGATGGAATTGTGGCATTTCTGGGATTGAATGAAGCGCAGCACCCTGGTGGGCTGTGATACCAGCACTGCCCAGCCTCAGCTCTGCTCCCGGGCACCTCAGGCGGTGCCTGCAGCCATTAACGCCCAGCCCGCTGCTGCCGGGCGCTTTGGGGCTGGGAGAAGGTTCCAGGAGAGGCTCGGACCCCTGGAACTCATGGAGCTCCTCTCCCGTGGCCCAGGGAAGGAGGATTGCGGCAGCCAGCGGGGAACAACGAGCTGTGCTTGCGCTGCACCGCGGTTCCTCTCACTTTTATGGCCCCCGGCACCCAGCGCTTGTGCTGGGCAGCAGAACAGCCCTGGGAGAGGCACTGGGGATGTCCTGCTAGGGGGAAATTCCCGCTGGAGCTGATCCTGGCACTGCCAGGTGTGAACCCCCGGAGGTACCGGTGCCGCACGGGCACGTCCCGCCGAGGGGATTGAACTAAAGGCACTGAAAGGAGCCCGGGTTCAGAGCGTTTGGGGAGATTGGGAATGTCTCCTAGGAAAAGCAGTGGCTGGAGGCCTGGCAGTGCCACCTGCGGGCTCAGAATCACCCCAAAGGGACACAGCAGGGCAAGACTGGGCTGCGCCTGCCCCAGGCTGTGAGACACCCAGCAAATCCCTGGAAAGGGCTTGCCCAGAGAACCCTCCTCTCCTCAGGACAAGGGGCTTTCCCTGCACAGATTTTCCTGCCGCCCTTTTATCAGCTTGGGCCAGATTGAAGCATCCTGCTTAGAAAATTCCTAAACATCTTGGTAGCTTTTAATTGAACCACTTCGTTCCTGGGTAACAGCCGGGGCAGGTACCACGCTCCCCATTAAACAGTGTCATTTATTGCGGTTCATTCCGTGGCTCTTATCAAGCGCATGCATGCTGGCTCCTTATTTTTGAAGCCTGTTCCTCTAAAAGTGCCTTTGAATGGATTTCCAGGGGAGGGAGGCAGGGAAGGCAGTGACCACTGGAGGTTCCTCAATTTCCCGGGCTGCACCTCCAAAAATCTGGATGTGCTGCCTTGGAATCTGCGGCGTGGCGCTGGGGCAGGAGCTGGGCTGAAACCCTCAGGAACAGCAGCCCGAGTCGGGGAGGGATCCAGGGATCCCCGGAACTCTTGGGGTGTGTGAAGGGGAATTAACTCCAGCCTGCTCCCGGGAAGAGCGGCCCCGACTCCATCCCAGGGGGTTCCCCACTGCAGCCTGGGGGCTTTGGGGCCCCAGAGTTCCAGGGCAGGAGTTTTCAGGGACACCGAGGAGAGGGAAGGGCCGTGCACCCGCCCCTGGCACAGCTCAGGCCCAGCAATCCATCCAGGAGATGAAAAGGAGCATCCACGCTCACAGGGCTTGGCTGCAGCCTCCTATTTCCTTGGGTATCTCTGCAGTTAATTAGTTATCCCCTTCTTCCAGTTAATTAGCTCAAAGAAAAACAGCCCTTTGTACCCAGCCTTATAAATTACAGTCTTTGCCTGTCTTATATGTTAGAAGGGATGACACTTTCTGCATCTCCTTAGCAAGGTCACATTTACAATTCCTAAAGGTTTGGGAGGAATCTCAGCCAGGACGTGGGCAAGGTTTCAAAGTTACCACGATGCCTTTAAAAAATTATCAGAGGCACTGGGAGGGAAAACTGTGAGGATCAAAGCAAAGGGACTCTATTAAAAAAGACTAACTAATGAAAAAGTTACAGAGAAAACGCACCAGTGTGGCAGAAGGAACTTCAGATGCCGGTGAGATCCTGTCTGAAGGAGCTGGGGAGGGTTCAGGGAGCAGCTGGAGGGTGACAAGAGGCTGCAGTCGTGGGTGAGGTTTGCAAGAGGTTGGAAAGGTTCAGATCTGTTCAAATAAAAAGGGGTTTGTCCCTTCACCACGCTGGATCAGCTGCCCCAAATGTCCAGGAAGGGCTGGGAGCATCCTGGGACAGTGGAAAGGGCTTGGGATGAGATGGTTTTTAAGGTCTCTCCTCACCCAGGCAGATTTGTCATCTCTTTGGACCTTTCAAGCTCACTTTGGGCGTTCAGTTCCCCCAGGGCATCGAGTTCATTCCTTAATCCAGCACATCCTGCTGGAAGGTTGGCACGGAACCCTAAAATCTGCAATCTGGGGCTGCGGTTCCAGTCCTCAGCGCCAAACCTCGCCGTGTCCCCTCTGCAGGGCCCAGAGGGGGAGCAGGGCCACAGATCACATCCCTGCTGAGGCCTCACCTGCTTCTGGGGTTAACTGGGAGCACAAAGTTCTGCCCAGGAGGGGCTGCAGAGCTCTGAGGTGTCTCGCTGATGGATGTGCGCCGCAGGACTGGGGGAATATAAAAAGAGAATTCAGATAATACACAGGGAGACATTTTCAGTGCCGACTTGAGGTCACCAGGAATCCTGTAATAACTTCAACTCGGCCACTCCACTCAGGTTTTGCAACGCTGGGTAATAAATGAGACGTCAGTCAGAGCCCTGGGTGGAGGCAGGACAGTGTTTGGAAGCCGTGTCCTTGGAACACTGTCCTCATCCAAGGAGTGGAAAACCAAATCATCCTGAAGTGCTTTTATCTCCCTCTCTGGACTCCGTGCTGCACACCCGGGTGTCAGGAGGAGAAAACAGCCCTGCCAGGGCTGAGCTGAGCTCAGCTGGCCAAGGAAAACTCAGGGAGCAGCTGATCTCGCCTTGGAGCCACCAGGGTGCTGGGCTGAGGCACCAGCATTCAGGGAGGGGTTAGATCAGGGAGGGAGAGGAGGAGAACAGACTCCAAAGCAACCAAGAGCATCACCCCAGCAGTGGAGAACCGGGAGAGGTTCCAAAAGCGCCCCAGAGCTGAGGAATGCCGGGGTAGGGAGCCCGTGGCTGGTTCAGCTCGGGGTGGAGGAGCCTCAGAGCTGGTTTTGGTGAGGGGCTGAGGCTCCCAAGCGCAGCCTGGGTCTGCTCCAGCCCCTCCCAGCTTGCAGCACTCACCCCGAGCCAAACTCCCTGTACTTGGGAAGAAAATGCCTCCAACCCCCCTCACTGTCCTGCACGTCCGAAGCTCCCCAAGAACTCCCCGTGCCCATCTCGGGCTCCGAGCTGGGCGCTGCTCCCTGCCCGGGGCTCGCTCCTGGCCTGGCAGCAGTCCCGGGGGATTTTCAGCCTGCAGCCTCCCCCTTCCTTCCCCTGCGGGTCCAACCTCTCCGTGTCTGCGCCTCCAGCTCCTCTCCCCATCTGCTGGGGCTCCTGGGGGGCTCCTGGGGGGCTCCTGGGGGCTCCTGGGGGCTCCTGGCAGGGAGCAGGGCCCCGCTCGGGACACAGGGACCCGGTGCCAGCCCCGCTGTCACCGAGCACCAGCCCTCTGCCGCCCGTTACAAATGTCACCCGGGCAATTCTGGCTTTGAGCCTGGGCTCCGGGATCCGCGCGGTCCCACGGCGCTAATTACAGCCTGTCTGAAATGCTAACGAACCCCAGCTCGCAGCAGAGAGCTGGGGCGCTGCTCCAGGCCAAGTCTGGGCACAAAAAGGTTCAACAAAGCCAAAACCTGCTGTAGGGTTGGGGTTTTGGGGGGGTTATTGATTGAGGTTTTAGGTTTAATGCAAGGAGATGGTCACAGAGAACAAAGCGCGTGTTAAGCATCTGTTTATTAAAGCTGAGTTGTGCTAGAACTTCTGTTCCAAAGCACACCTGACAGCTAAATTAATAGCAAATTATTTCCCAGCGATCTGCGCTATTTTCTGTTGTTGCTGTGCCGCCAGCTCCGCAGGCAGGGCAGGTTAAAAGAATCCTCAACCTTCCATTTAATACAATAAACTTTGTCAGATGTTGTTGTTATTTTATCTGGATGCCGCATCCCAGGGTAAAAGATGCATAAAAGCCTCACTGACTTCTCGAGGCAGGGGGAAACAGGAGGAGCGAGGGGAAAGCTGAGCAAGGTGGCTTTTATTTAATCTGCCTCAATCAGGGCCTAATGACAGCCATTAAAAACGCAGGTAAATCCAGGGAAACAACTTTATTCCTGCTCAGCCCGGCAGATTTGCGTCCGGGGTGGGGATGGAAGCGTGAGTTACCCGGGAAATAACAGATCCCGCGGAGCTCGCACCGAGCACCCTCGCCTTGGCGAGGAGGAGTTCACAAACCACAGGACGGGTTGGGAGGACCCTAAAGATGCTCTCCTCCCACCCCCAGTGAGCGAGAGTCCGTCGGAATTGTTAACGGGGTGAGAATTACCCCAGGCGTGTCCTCAGCAGGGCTGGGGGGAACATCCAGGAACATCCCGATGCCCCCGGGAGCTCCCAGGGGTGGCACTGCCCCCCTCAGGGGGTGTGAGGGGGCTTCTGGGTCAGAGGATGAGTCTGAAAAAAGGAACCAGAGGTTCCCTGGGGGCTCAGCCCGGAGCGGGCTGGAGCAGCTCGTCTCCTTCAGCCAACACAAAAAAAAAAAAAAAAAGAAAAAAAAATTAAAAATAGTGTAGAGAACCCCAGAGATTTATGGCGCGAGCCACAGAGTTCAGTGCAGGAGATAAAGAAGTGCAGGAAATCATTGCTGTGCGTGACCCGGAGGCGATGAAACGAAACATTTGGGTTCTGGCGAGCCCGGGAGCTGAGGCGGCTGAGGGAAAGGCTCTCCCTGCTGCTGCGGCAGGAGCAAACGGGAGTGAGGTGGTGCAAGGTGCAAACAGGGCTCCTGCTGCTCTGCTGGGACCCTTGCACCCACAAATGCTTCTGGTTCCTTGCTCCTGCGCTTTGCTGGAGTTGGTTTTGATTTTTTTTTTTCACCGAGTTCCCGAGCTTGGTGCGCCCAGTCCCCTGGGAAATGCTCCTGGGGCAGATTTTTGGGCTTTGTTGAAGGGGAAGGTGCCCAGGAGCAGGGCAGGGGGGAACTGGGAGCTCTCTGCACAGTGGGTGGCGGAGCTGGTGCTAAACTCTGACCTGACCGATTTAATTTTCTCAGAATAATAATAATAATTCTTCCCCGGATTGACAGTCTGCGTGTCAAAGTTTCAGCCCGATTTGAAACGCCTGAAAGATGAATTCCAGGGGAGGAATAACATTGTCTGTGCGCGCTGACACTCCCTACCCGAGGTGCTGCTCTCCACCTTCATGCACAGCGGGGAAAAAAAAAAATAAATTATAGGCTGGCAAAAAGAGCTGTATTTACTGTGATTACGGCTTGTTTGTGGCGGTGGCCATTAGAGGTAAAAAGGAGAGCAGGCAGGGTGGGCTTTGTTTGTTTTTTCAGCCTTCAGCTGAGGATATTTCAGCCTGGAGCGACGGAGGGGCTGGCAGGGGTGGAGATTTTAATGCTGGGGCTGCCCCTTGGGGAGAGGGGAGCTCGGCACGGGGAGGGTTTGGGGCTGTGACCCGGCAGGGCTGCTCTGGAAATCACCTGCCCGCCTTCAGGGCTGCCCGGCATCCGCCGGCCGAGATGGAAATTCATTCTGCCTCTAATTTTCCTTGTCAGGAGACCTTTGCAAGCCTGAATCACTTGCTCTCCACTCTCCTGCGTGTCCTGGTGTAATTTATCCCATAAAGGGCAAAATGTCCCGTGTAAATCACAGCCGAGTGGCTGAAGGAACTCACCACAAATTATGGAGGCCATCAAACTTTGTTTTATATATATAAAATATCCAAGAGAGCTGTTTCTGAGGACACCCAGAGCATCTTTTATTAAAGATCTCATTTCAGGGGCTTGGGGTGTGATTGGATTTCGGAAGTCTCGGGTGGTTCATT
Source organism: Donacobius atricapilla (assembly GCA_013397315.1). Taxonomy (NCBI): domain Eukaryota; kingdom Metazoa; phylum Chordata; class Aves; order Passeriformes; family Mimidae; genus Donacobius; species Donacobius atricapilla. The sequence goes on from WBMY01005674.1 coordinate 115,793, forward strand.
TGCAAGGACCAGAACAGTTGATGGGAATGGGGTGCCAGGAGGACTTTTCAGGGGTTAGGTGGTCCCAGGACAGAGCCCAGCAGGCAGCAAGGCCAGGCAGGAGCTTTCCCCCCTTTTTAATGGGCTGAATTCAAACCAGGGGCTCCTAATTGGCCCCGGGCTCGGTTTATTTTTTAGGATGCACAGGTTTGGAATAAGTTTTCTTTTAAAAGCCACAGAAGATTTGCAGAGGCCGTACAGTTTGTGGGGAGGCAAAACACAATGAATTTATCATGGAACCATGGCCAAAGGAGGCAGGAAACAACCAAGGGGCGGGAATTAAGCTGTGCCTGCATGTGGGGGGAGTGGAAGGAAGGGGCTTTTACAAATGCACCCGGAATCATAATTAAACTCCTGGCTCATGATGATTAAAATGGAGCTGGGGGAGCCTTTGTGGCTTTCAGGATTATCTGACCATTAGGGACAGCTGAGGGCTGGGAGAGAGCAGCAGCACATCCCTCTGTCCCTGAAGAACAGAGCTGGGACTCCAAGGGATCGTCTGAGACAGCAGCACCTTCACTGTCCTGCCCAGGACAGAAGGGACAAAGGCAAAGCTCCTCAAATTAAAAAAAAAAAAAAAAAAAAAAAGTAAATGAGCGAAGAATCCNAGTAAATGAGCGAAGAATCCCCCTGGTTAGAGAAGTTATTCCAGCAAGTGGCTCTATAAATGTCTTTATATTGTTATTTCCAATATTAGTTTGTTGTTCCTTCATGAAAGCTGATTTATTTGAAATGTTATTACTTGAAACACCCTAATCTTTTTGTAATAATTCATATACTGCAGATTACAGTTTTGGAAGGCAGCCCAGCTCTGGCTGGAATCCTATTTATGGATTAAAGGATTTGAACAGCATTGCAAGCTAGATCTCCGAATAGCAGGATAATGTAAACCTGGTTCCATATAAAATGCTTTCCCTCTGCAATAGTAACCCCATTAAAGGCAGATCGTTGGAGGAGAGCACTTCCATTACAGCAGGGCAGGATATCTTGCACCCCTCAAGAGCCAGCATTGCCAGGGCTGAGCCCTCCCCTTGTCGCCGTGCCCTGAGCTGCGTCCCGAGCTCTCCTTCCCTCTGGGAGCTCCAGGACAGAGAATTCCAGGGGTTTGCAGGGGCTTTTTGGGACAGAGCCTTTGTTCTGGAGGGAGCTGAGCCCCCACAACCAGCAACAGAGCTGCTCCTGCCCAGGCTGGGAGCGAGCTGGAGCTGGAATTTCCATGTGAGCAGCAGCACAGACCCCAGCCCAGGGCTGCTCAGAGTGATTTCCATGTGAGCAGCAGCACAGACCCCAGCCCGGGAGTGCTCAGAGGGATTTCCATGTGAACAGCAGCACAGACCCCAGCCCGGGACTGCTCAGAGGGATTTCCATGTGAGCAGCAGCACAGACCCCAGCCCAGGGCTGCTCAGAGGGATTCAGGGACAATCCCAGCCCCAAAAGCTTTGGGGAGAGTTGTTATTTAATTAATTCCCCACTTAATTTAATTGTGTGGGGGGAACCCAGCCACGGGCTGAAGTCTCCTTGTGTGGTAGCTGAGAATGAGTCACTACGGCAAAATTTAATTGCAATCTGCCTGAAATCCATAGGAAATACAGGGCCAGGCTGGCAGCAAGGGCACTGGGAGCCCACGTTGGCATTAATGGCTTTGGGGCTGGGGCAATCTCACTTCTGAAGCAGTTTGCACACGTGGCAGCGAGGGAGGTTTGAGGCAAAACTGGCAGCAGAGAATTGAAGTGGTTTAGTGTTGCTGTAGGACACGAAATCAGACCACATGGCTCCAGAATTTGTCAGAAGGCTAAATAGATATTTATTTAAAGTCTGACCCCTTTATATACCGGGTCGCTATAGCTAAACCAATTGGTGCTAGAGGTAACACCCATTCAATCACATTGGCCAACACAGAGAGACATCAAACGGTCTCCACCTCCAAAGAAGAATGAAAACAAGATAGAATTAGCAAAAACATCTCCTTTTGTTTACAGAAAGTTCCGTGAGAACTGAGTTTTAGAAACCAAAACATCTCAGGCTGAAAAAGCAGGGCTACAGTTTAGTGGGTGTTTCTGGGCAGCTGTCACCAGAGCTGAGGTGTGCCAGGGCCTGGTGCCCTTCCTGCAGGAGGCTCCCTGTGAGCCCGGGGAAGGCTGAGGGGCAGAGGGGCACGAACCCCACGAAATCTGTGCATGCTGTGGCTGTGGCACCCCGAGAGGCTCTGGAGCTGGAGCCCAGCTGGGCTTTGGGGATCTTCTTTTCCCAGAGAGCTGGAGGAAGGCCCTTGGAAGGGCACTGAGGAGGAGATCAAGGTCTCTGCTCCCCTCGGGTGCAGCCGTGGGGAGGAGGAGGGCAGAGGGAGCAGCGCTTTGTGGTTCCGGGGGGCTGCAGAAGAAAAGGACAGGCTGGGCTCACCTGCTCCAGAAAATCCCTTTCCTGAGGCACTCCCGGAACACAGTGTGCAAGGAACAGCTGGAAATGGGTTCCTGTGCCTGATCCCAGTGGTGTCACTGGGATCCCTCCCGCTCTGGAGGGTCTGTGGCACCGGGGGCGATCCCAGCCCGCTGCAGCTCAGAAATCATCCCGCTGCTCCAGAGCTCCTCTCCCCTGGAATGGGGGAATATCACGTGCATCCCGGAGGGTTCGAGCATTACTTATTATTTCTGCAGGGATTTGAAGGTTAATAGCTTTACACAAGCCTAATTAATTGCTGTTATTTAGTTTAATATTCTCCCCGAGTACTCTTGCCCGTGCAAAGCCGGCTCTGCCACCCTCCCTGCAGAAGGACGGGGAGCAGCAGCGTGTTTGTGGCACAGGGACGTGCCCAGCCCTGAGGAGCTGGGGCACAGCAGGGTTTGAGCCCTTCACATCCCTGCTCGGGGGGGTCTGTGCAGGCAGTGCTGCTGCAGACTCAGCAAAATAAATGGGGTTAATAAAATAAACGGGGTCAATAAAATAAATGGGGTTAATAAAATCAATGGGGGCAATGAAATAAATGGGGGTAGTGACATAAACGGGGGGTAAGAGCCCCTTCCTCGCTCTCCCCATGCTGCTGTCCCTGCACACGGCTCCGTGTGCCCCAAACCCACACCAGCGCAGGCAGTGCAGGGCTCTGTCCCTCCTCTGCCTTGTGTCCAAGGAAAGAGGGACAAAAGCGCTGTAGCTGCAGTCTGTACGCGGAATTTTGGGGCGTTTGGCCGCTCCCTCCGAGCAGGCAGGGAGGGATCTGCTCTTGCAGAGCTCCTCTGGCCAAAGAGGAAATCAAACCCTTCCCTGCAGGGCCTGGGCAGGAGCTGCAGGAGGACCCCGATGGAGTAAAACGAGACGTTAATAGCAAACCAAGCCAAAAGAGATAAGAGCTTTGTGTTAGTGCTTCAAACCCGCAGGGTAACAAATAAAGTCAGCTGTAATGTCACTGGAGAGGGGACGCTGGAGAAAGATGGATCACGTACACGGTGTGTGTGACAGAAAAATGGATGGCGACGGGACAGGGCGTCAGGGATACCANCATCCCCTTCATCTGCCCCTGAGCCTGCATCTGTCCTTGAATCTGCATCTGTCCCTGAGAATTCCTGGTGAATATTCCCAGGGAACATTCCTGGTGAACATTCCTGGTGAACATTCCTGCTGAATATTCCTGGTGAACATTCAGGGTGAACATTCCTGGTGAACATTCCTGCTGAATATTCCTGGTGAACATTCACGGTGAANGGGTGAACATTCCTGGTGAACATTCCTGCTGAATATTCCTGGTGAACATTCGTGGTGAATATTCCTAGGGAACATTCCTGGTGAACATTCAGGGTGAACATTCCTGGTGAACATTCCTGCTGAATATTCCTGGTGAGCATTCAGGGTGAACATTCCCGGGGAACATTCCCGGGGAACATTCCCGCTGCTTCCAGCCAAGCTTTCCATGCTGGAGGGAGATGCACCCACGGATTAATCCAGAGTATCCCTGCAATCCCCAGAGCTGGGAACACGTTTCCATCCATCCCTGCCCTGCGGCAGGATCTNTGTGCGGGGGGTGCTGACAGCAGCTGAGGGACCCCAGCCCTCTGCAGGGCTCGGGGAGGGCACGGGGGCTCCATCCCATGAGATTATGGATGCAACTGGCACGGTGGGGAGGAAGGGATTGCTCTGGGGGAGCCCAGGGAGGGCACTGGGAGCCTCAGCCGGGGCCTCTGGAATGTTCCTGAGCCCGGATCTGAGCCTGCATCTGAGCCTGGATCTGAGCCTGCATCTGAGCCTGGATCTGAGCCTGAGCCTGGATCTGCCCCTGAGCCTGGATCTGCCCCTGAGCCTGCATCCCCTTCATCTGCCCCTGAGCCTGCATCTGTCCTTGAATCTGCATCTGTCCCTGAGAATTCCTGGTGAATATTCCCAGGGAACATTCCTGGTGAACATTCCTGGTGAACATTCCTGCTGAATATTCCTGGTGAACATTCAGGGTGAACATTCCTGGTGAACATTCCTGCTGAATATTCCTGGTGAACATTCCTGGTGAATATTCCCAGGGAACATTCCTGGTGAACATTCAGGGTGAACATTCCTGGTGAACATTCCTGCTGAATATTCCTGGTGAGCATTCAGGGTGAACATTCCCGGGGAACATTCCCGGGGAACATTCCCGCTGCTTCCAGCCAAGCTTTCCATGCTGGAGGGAGATGCACCCACGGATTAATCCAGAGTATCCCTGCAATCCCCAGAGCTGGGAACACGTTTCCATCCATCCCTGCCCTGCGGCAGGATCTGCTCCTGCTGGAGAAGCCTCCCAGGCCTGGCTGGAGCTCATCCTGCTCTGTGCTGGCACCAGAAAGGAGTAGGTACCTGCAGCTTCAAGTTATGATTTAATAATTATATTTAAAAGTCTACCTGGCTCTATAAATTTTTAATGACAGATTAATTAAAAGCCCAGTTATGAAAGCCTTGGAAAGGAGAAATAAATATTTAATATTTATTAAAATATTCATATGCTACATGTTTTTTAATCTTGAATAAATATTTTTGGATAATCAGGCGCGGATTTTTTGTGATGCTAAAAGTTTGCATTGTAAATTCAACCATGATTGATTCTAAACTGTGCAACCTATTAATTATGAAAGAGCACACGTGCTGCTCAGGACCTGGAAGAAATTTCTGCATCGGGGTTTTATAACCAGAGGAGTTATCAAGGTAATGTGCTCGTTGAACCCAGTGAAAGCTTTGATTCATGCGCTGGTGGCAGGATCTTGACCTTCATCACAACTCTGTTCGTTCTTCCTTTGCTCTAAACAAGGCGTGGGAGGCGAGGAGTGACCCTGCCCATCCCTGTGAGGGTCCAGGGCCGGGCTGGAGCACCCCGGGGTGCTGGGAGGTGTCCCTGCCCGTGGCCGAGATGATTTCTAAGGTCCCTTCCCACCCAAACCATCCCCGGACTCCACGAAATGCCGAATTGGATGTTCAGGGGCGCTGCGCGTGTTTCCATCCCCGCAAACCCTGCCGCGACAGGGCTCCCTGAGCTGCTCGGGGCTCTTGCAGCATCTCCTCTCCCTCCTTCCCCGCCAGCCCTCGGCTTTTCACAGCTCTCAGGGCCAGCAGTGCCCCAGGATCTCATTTCCCGCTGGGCTGGGAGGTCTCGCACTGCTCCAGGGATTTCTCTGGGGGAACCCCAGCAGCACAAAGGGGCTCTGAGCAAGGGGAACCCCGGGTTTAGAGAGCTGAGCTGACCCTCCCTCCCTGCTCCCTCCTCTCTCGCCAAGCTTAAGGACGCCTTAAGTCTCTTTTTCCTGTGCGAGACAAATGAATGGCTCTTCCTGCGAACTGGGGTGGAAGCCAGAGCCGCTAAAGACCCCAGACCAAAACAAACAAAGGCAAACATTAAAGGCTCGTTTGGGGGCCGGTGTCTGTTCTCGGGGGAAGGATTTTTGTTGGTTTTTATGGAAAGTCCATCCAGGAGGCTGGAGGCGTTACTTGAGCAAGGCTGGGCTGTTTAAAACTTCAGGGTTGCCCGCCAAAATAATAATAATAATAATAATAGTAATAATAATAATAATAATAATAATAATAATAATAATAATAATAATAATAAGTTGTGTGGAGAGGAATGTGCTGGCAGCAGGAAAGTTTGGGCAATAATTCATGCGCTGGGGATGATGCCCTGCAGTGCTGCCCCGCTGCCTGCTGCAGGCTGGGGATGCTCCCGTGCTCTGCTGATGCCTTTTGGGGCTCCCTAAAAACAGAGGGAAGACCAAATGAAGGGAATAAAAAGCTGTTATATTTATTGAAGGACCGTCAGGCACGTTTCAGGTACATGAAGTGCCCCCGGGGCTACACCCAAAAATGGACAACGGGTCACGGGTTTTCATTTTATAAGTTTGGTCCATTTGCATATGGGGGTAAATCTTCCAATTACAGCTTCAGGTAATGAAGTCATTTACCCCAAGTTTGCTCTCCTCCAACTCACTTTTGTTTAAATTCCTCAGGGCCTGAGGCAGTGAAGTGTCCTTGATTCCCAGGCCAGGGGAGGAATTGTTGTGTCAGAGTGGGAGAACAGCAGCTCACACCGCGTGTGGAGTTTGGAGTCACACACAAAAGAACTGCAGGGCTACAAACAGATGGAAAATATAAAAACTAAAATCCTAAGGTATCACTGCCAGTGATTGGCAGCTCTGCTCCAGCCTGGGATGGGCTGGGGGTGCGGCAGGGATGGGTCTGGGGGCAGAATTTAAATCCCTCAGCATCTGGAGCAGCCAAGCAGCCCGACCCCTCCGGAGCCATGAGCAGATTCTCCCACAGCACAGATTTTGGGGCTGGAGCCCCCCCAAAAAATGCTCTGGGTGACCTCACCAAGCCTGAGCTCCTTCTCCAGGCCCGAGGTGTGAATATCCCCATTTCCTGCGCGCACAAACCATCTGCGGGTTAATATTTTCTCCTGGCAGCCCTTGGGAAGCTGATTGGGATCGGCTGCAGTTCTGAAGGTCTCATCGCCCCTCCAGTGGCTCCTCCAGAGCCCCAAGAACATCGTTCTGGCAGTTGTTGGTGTCTGGGAATTACAGGCACAAAACGTATCAGAGCCTTTGAAGCCTGACTGAAAACTTGACTTAAGCCCCCGGAAATAATAAAAGGAAAGTAAAGAACTCAGTAAAGCTGCAGAAAAGGATTAAAAGGAAGGGAAAAGCCAACAGGGACAAGCAATTCCAGCTCTGTGTGATGGGCTGATACAGTGCTGTGCTATCACTGCAGCCAGGGGCTGCTCCCAGCTCTCTATACAAACCTGTTTTTTTCCCATTTCCAACCTGCAGCCATTGTCTTGCATTTTTTTTCTCTATACTGGCAGTATTTAAGAAGGAACTGAAGTTTAAAACAAATATTTTTTTAAATTTTTTTTTCAAATTTTCTTTTACCTATTTCCAGCAAATATTTTGTGCATAATAAAGAGGCTGCAAATGCTCTGGGACCTCTGAAGTCTTGGTGAAGAGAAGAGGCAGGCTCCCAAAACCAACAGAAATCTGGGTTTGGGTTGGGTTTACAAACAATTCATTTTGTTTGGTGGAAGAAAACCATCCGTGAGCACCTTGGCTGCTGTTCCCTTGTCCCTTTGGAAGAGGGTTGGTTTGTCCAGGGCACCTGGACAAATCTGAGCCCCTTCCAAGGGCTCTAAATCCCTTCTGCCAGGAACCTGCGTGGTGAGAGCGATCAGCGAACAATCCCAGCGAGTGTGGCTCTTGTCAAAACACCCTCGGAGCAGGAGGACACGCAGAGAAAGCAGTGCAGAGCAATTTGTGCCCCATTTCTGGGACTTATTGGTGCTAATGCAGACTAATAACCTCGGGTTTTAATTGTTTCTTTGAGTGGGTTGGCTGCTTTTGTGGTCTGAGCGGGGAGTGGCCGCACTGAGCTGGTCAGAGGCTGGGAAACCACCCCGGGCCGGGGCCGGGAGGCTAAAAAGGGAAAAATCCAGCACTTTCCCCGCTGTTAACAGCTCTGGTTTTATGAGCTTGGCTGTAACACAATTCCCAGCTCCTGGGACGATCCCTGAGCTGTTTGCTCGGTGTTTATCTGGTTCTGGGGCAGACAAAGCCCCCGCATCTCGGGGGGACAGCGCTGCCAGGGGTCCTGTGCCACCCATCCCGGAGGGTCCAGGGGTCCCCCCCGATCTGAGCAGCCCCTCTGTGCCTCTGGAGCTGCCACAGCCGGGTGCTGATGCTGGAATAGGATTCAGCTCCTGGTTTTTTCCTCCTAACTGAAGGAAAGTTTCAAATTCCTGACCTGAACAGAGCCCCTGGGTCTGCTGGAGGTGTTTGTACAGCCCCCAGTACAAACGGGGCTGAGCACAGCCCACCGAGGACACATTAACTTTGAAAACAAAACCTCCCCGGGTGCTTCTGGGCGCGCTGAGTGTCCTTCAGCTGCGTTTCAACCCTCGAGATTTATGGGCTCACATTTCCTGAACGGCTCAAGGTGGGTTTGTGTAGCTGCAGCGGCAGAGAGCCCTGACCACGAGCAGCGATCCAGGCACCAAACCCCGATCCCAAGGGCCCCATCCCAAAGCCAGCCTCTGGCTGCAGGGGTTTGCTCTGCTTTTCAGCACAGAAATAATGAGAAACGGACAATAAAGATTGATATTTTCCTTACAGCGGTAATTTCTGATGTGGGAATAATTTGTTTCCTTGAAAAGGAAAACAAAAAAAGAGTTGGATGGAGAACTGGGGGGCAGAATGGACCACAAGGTGTGAGCAGAACTCCTGGGGACACCCAGGTCCAGCTCCTGCCAAACTCCCCGGGTGCTCTGGTGGCTCCTCCCATTCTGGGGGGGTTCAGTTCTTTCCTCACCTCCTCCAGCCCCCAGTTAAATACAGACTGCAGTGCTTGGAGGGCACTGACAAGGAGGGGAGGCATTTTAAGATGAATTACAGCCCCAGATCTGATAAAAAAACAGAGTTTCTGTGTGCTGGCCCCTTGCTGTGGCCCTGGCAGGGTTAAGGGCACCTCTTCCCTGGCAGCAGCTCCATTCCCTGCGGGGCAGATCTGCCTCTGCTGAGAACCCACGGCCTAGACCAGAGCCAGCGCGAAGAAAAATGGAAAAGGCTCCAAATATAACAGCCCCTGGGATATTTTGGTAAATGGTCATGATGTAAGATCGCATGGGGATGGATCGGGGAAGGGACTGACAGTTATGAAGTTATAGAAATGATGTCTCTGGAACTGCTCCTGAATTGATGGCACCTTGTAGATCTTTGCTGGCTCCCGTCTGAGGAGCTCAGGCTGGCACAGGGACGTTCATTAATTAGAGCTCGTTTTGCACCAGGGCGGGCTGGGGATGGGGATGGGGATGGGGATGGAGGGGAAGCTCTGGGCCCATCGTCGGTTGGAGACAGGAGGGAGCATTCCCAGCCCGTGGGGGTGCTGAGCAGAGAGGCAGGGGGAATCAATTCTCCCCAAAGGTGAAAACAGGCCGAGAAAGATTTATTTTGCCCCGAGCTGGAGTCCAAGCGGCTCTCGGTGAGGGCAGGAGGGGAGAACAATGAGTGCCACAAAGAAAAGCCCAGCCTGAGAACCCACAGGGGTGTAACCCTGATGCTGAATTAATTACAGGCTGATGAGCTCCATAAATACACCATGCTCTGATCATTTATCTGAAACATCTCATCTGGACTATAATTAGTAGATAGGAGACTTTAATCTTCCCTTTCTTCATGTTTGTTTGTACCTGTTTACGGGCTTAATTAAAACTAAAGCAGCTTAAAATAAATGATCAGGAAGGAGGAGTGATGAAGAGGAGGGAAGAAGTGGGGGAGCAGAGGAAGGTGGGGATGGGAGGAGGGCCCTGCCCAAACTCTGGCTGAGTTTCCCTTGGCTTGGAGGAGCCATCAGGTAAAATTAATTTGTAACAACAGACTGTGCAAACTCATCTCTCTGTCAGGACTGGACCCTCTCTGGATCAAGGGGAGAAGGTTTGAACTGAGCTTTGTGAGCAGGAGAGGTTGGGCATGAATCTGAGCTGCTGCACAAGCCAGGAACAAAGAAATTTTTGTGATGCAACAGCTGATCTGCTGCAAGATCTGCTCCCGAACTGACACACTGCCCACAGCCGAGCCTCTGGGTGAAATTAATAAATGAGAAATAAATTATACCGTGAGGGAATGCTGCAGAGGGACCAGACTGCAACCTGCTCCTGTGCCAGGAGAGAATTCCTGCAGGCGAGGTTTCCCTGGGGTTGCACAGGGCCCAGCTCTCCAAGCAGGAAGGGCAGAGCTGCAGACGCTGAGGAGCTCTGTGAGGTTTTTTGCCCCTTTTCCCTCCCTGCCAGCAGCAGCGCCTGCCCCGTGCAAGGTTTGCTTCCTCAGGGCCCCCGGATCCCTGCCCTGGCCCAGCCAGGGGGGCTCTGACTGTGCTGGGATGTGCAGCAGGTTCCAGGAGCACTGCGGGCCTGGGGGGCTCTGAGTGAGACCCCNCCTCAGCATCACCCCTGCTCCTCCCAGCCCCATCCCTGCTCCTCCCAGTATCACCCCTGCTCCCCCCCAGTGACACCCCTGATCCTTCCCAGTCNCTGGACCCTCTCTGGATCAAGGGGAGAAGGTTTGAACTGAGCTTTGTGAGCAGGAGAGGTTGGGCATGAATCTGAGCTGCTGCACAAGCCAGGAACAAAGAAATTTTTGTGATGCAACAGCTGATCTGCTGCAAGATCTGCTCCCGAACTGACACACTGCCCACAGCCGAGCCTCTGGGTGAAATTAATAAATGAGAAATAAATTATACCGTGAGGGAATGCTGCAGAGGGACCAGACTGCAACCTGCTCCTGTGCCAGGAGAGAATTCCTGCAGGCGAGGTTTCCCTGGGGTTGCACAGGGCCCAGCTCTCCAAGCAGGAAGGGCAGAGCTGCAGACGCTGAGGAGCTCTGTGAGGTTTTTTGCCCCTTTTCCCTCCCTGCCAGCAGCAGCGCCTGCCCCGTGCAAGGTTTGCTTCCTCAGGGCCCCCGGATCCCTGCCCTGGCCCAGCCAGGGGGGCTCTGACTGTGCTGGGATGTGCAGCAGGTTCCAGGAGCACTGCGGGCCTGGGGGGCTCTGAGTGAGACCCCGGAGCAGCTGAGCAGCCCCAGGGGCACGTCAGCCTGTGAGAGGGGACGGTGCCACCAAGGCCAGCTCTGGGCAGTCATCTGTGGGGAAGCAGGGCCAGAGAGGTAAATCCCCTTCCCAGGGTCACCCCCGATCCCCCAGTATCACCCCTGATCCCCCCCAGTGACACCCCGATCCTTCCCAGTGTCACCTCTGCTCCTCCCAGTGTCACCTCTGCTCCCTCAGCCCCACCCCAATCCCTCAGCATCACCCCTGATCCCCCCCAGTGACACCCCGATCCTTCCCAGTGTCACCTCTGCTCCTCCCAGTGTCACCTCTGCTCCCTCAGCCCCACCCC
>WBMY01005674.1:151212-164515 GCA_013397315.1 Donacobius atricapilla
AAAAAAAAGTAGCCTGCGAATTTCCTTTTGATTTTTATATGGAAGTGTGAAGAGGTGGGGAGGAAAAGGGAGCGTGCCTGGAGGTTTCACTAACAGCCTAGATTATTCTTGTGGTTAAAATATGGCATTTCGCAGGTTTGAAATCTGCGCTGAGGTTAAAACGTAGAACTGTGGGATGGGTTGGGTTGGAAAGGACCTTAAAGGTCCTTCCCTGGAGGTGTCCAAGGCCAGGCTGGACGGGGCATGGAGTGACCTGGGACAGTGGAAGGTGTCTCTGCCCATGGCAGGGGTGGCACCAGATGAGATTCCAGGTCCCTTCCAGCCCAAACCGTTCTGTGATTCCATGATAAGCCCAGAGTAAGCAAACTGACAGGGAGAGCTTTTCAAAGTCCGCCTTGGAATAAGAAACACTTTGGTGTTTGCCTTAAACCTTCCAAAACTCCTGACTTTCGCTGTCTGCCCTTCTGGATTTCCAAATGAATTTAATATCAGAGGCGTGCTCCATTGTGAGACTGGAGCTGGGAGGGCCAGACGGAAAAACATCCCCAGCAATTTCTTGGCTGGGAGACGCTGTGGCAGAAGAAGGGGCGCAGCAGGTTCCTTCTGTCCCAGTCGTGAACTTTCCTTGCAGCTCTCAAGGAGTTAATTCCAGCAGCAGCCAGGACGAGCCCTCTCCTGGAGCGTTTGGCCGCCCTGGCAGCTGAGGAGCCTCCTGGAGCAGGAATTGTGTTCAAAGCCTGCTCAGTGGTGACAGGTCCAGACTGTCTTTAAAAATCTCATGGCAACCGAGAGGCTCGGGCCAAGCTCGCCGGGCTCACGGGGAGAGAGAGGCAGCAGCTCCCCCGGGCCATAATGAGGTGCTGCTACCAGGGCTTGTGTAACTCAGCTTTTCAGGGCAGGGATTGTGTGACAGGGACAAGCTCGGTGTGGCAGGGACAAGTCGGTCCCATCGGTTCCACCAGACGAACTCCCTGGAGCCGAGGTGGCCGCGGCTTGGGCCGGGCTCAGCTCAGCCCTGCCAGAACAAACTCCCCGAGAGAAACAAAAGCTGGGGCTCTTGTGAGCACTTCCAAGGGTGTTGTATAACTCGGTTCAAAACAAAACCAAACAGAAGGAGGGAAGGATTAGCCCAGCTGGGTCACTGGGAGGTTTGCCCTCAGCAGGGACAGGTTGGGGTGGAACTGCTGCGACTTTGCAGAGGGGTTTTTTTCACCTCGGAGTGTGAATTTTGGATGTGTTGGGTTTTAACCATTCACTGCCTCACAGATTTGTAGCAATGAACTCAATCCTGTCTCTGAAAGGAGATTTAATTGCCCTTTAAGAAAGGAATGTCCTCCCTAGGGCGAGTCCTGCTGGCACAGGGCTTTGGGCAGCTCACCTGCCCCAGCAGAGCCTGCTCTCACACCCTCTGAGCTGCAAAGATCTATTGAAAACCAACCAATTTTGGCCTAATTTCCTTCTCCTCCCAAAATTTTAAAAAAAACCCATTATTTTTTATCCCAAACTGCAAAATTCAACATGAGAAGAAGCAGAATATTGGCTCATTTGTTCATCCCTGTGACTTCCTGCCTCATTCTCTGCAAATTCCCATTATAAACACGACACTTGGGCAGATTATCTGCTTTAGCCATCGTGTTACTGAAGGGGATATCATATTAATTTCCTTGTCATTGAGTTTGTTCTCATCTATGTGAGATCATTTGGTTAGAAGTCTTGTGATCCTTAATGCAGCTCAGTTGGTCTTTGCTTCTGGCTTCAAAAATGACAAAGGGAGCAGCACTCGAGTGCTCCTGGATTTTCCAAAACCACCAGTTTTCCTCAGACCCGGGAGGTTCCTTTTGGCCAAGCATCTCGGCTGGGTTGTTTTGGTGAAAGTTCCGCAGGTTCTGGGCCAGGGTGAGCTCCAATTGTTGAGTTTTGGCTTTGCCCCCCGTCACAATCCTTGGGGAGGAATGTTTTGGGGATCCGGAGGAGCAGTTCGTGGTTGTAAAGGGGGGATTTCTAAAACAGAACCAGCTGAGAGGGGTGCGCTGGCTCTCGCGAGGTGTTTTGATGAGTTACTGGAGGAAACTGCTTTTGTGATGTGTCCCTGGGTTTGCCAAAGGAGTCCTGCCACAAATTCAGCCGTAGCTTCGGTCCCTGGGGGATCCTCTGCCTATTTTACGGGATCCAGGATATTCCGTGGTCAGTTCTTGACCCACCTTGGCGATGTGTCCGCTCAGGTGGCTTTGATGCCTGTGCTGCTCCATCCAAAGCGCTGCCCTGGGGGTTGGGGACGGCTGGGATGGGGCTGTGGCCAGGGTGGGACATGTCCCTGGAGCAGGGCAGAGCCCAGGGGCGCCGAGGGGCTCTCGGGGCGGGCAGGCTCGCTGCATCCCCGTGAAATATGGCCTCACATTTCCTTGAAGGATTTATTGTTTTCCGGGCACGGCTGGAGCCCGTCCGACAGGCTGGATCTGGGAAGGAAGTGACTCAGTTGCTCTCCAGACAAGTGCAGCTTTGAAATCCAGGGAAGGCAGGAGGCAGCTGAGAGGCTCCGGCTCACTCCCATTGGAATCCCCGGTGTGGCTCTGGCTCCTGGTGGGCTCTGGCTGGGCCGGGCAGGGGCTGGGAGGGAAAAGGCCGAGCTGGGCAGTGGCCACGGTGCCGCAGGACCCTGTGGGGTGAGGATGTCACAGCAGAGCAGGTGAGAAGGGGCGGTGGGACCCACGGGGGCAGGCGGAGGCTGCGCCCGCCGTGCCAGGGCTGGGAGCAGCTGGAGCAGCCCATGGCCAATCGATTGCCACACCAGGGGCACAGCGCGGGACACAGCCTGAGCAGCAGCAGCAGCTTCCAGAGGGTTTTATGGAATATTTTCCACCCCCGCGGGCAGAAACACGGTGACCCTTCCTGGGTGAGGAGTGTGGGTGCTGCAGCTCCCCAGTCCCCTCTCCTGTCACCCTGTGAGTTTGTGCCCTGCTCTGAGCTCCTCAGGCTTTTGTAGAGTTCCTGATTTTGCTCAGGCTTTTGGGATATCTCATCCATCAAAGCGTCCAGCCTCTCTTTAGCCTCAGACCTTCTGGCTGATGTCAGACGTGGACGTCAGCAGCTGCTTTCTCCATCTTATTATCAGCTTGGCTGGAGAGAGAGAAGTTTTTAAATGACAGAGATCCTTAGCAAAGAAACGAGAGTTAGTGTTAAAAATAAAGAAAACAAGACAGCTCGTTTCATCTAAACAGAAGGGTTATTAAACAGGCTTGAATTAATCAGAGATCTGCCAGAGCTCTGAAATTGAAAAGCAGGGCAGAGGAGCAGGGAGCACACGAGTGTGAAGGAGCCACTCTCTCAAGCAGACATTGATGTCCCAGCACTCTGGGAGAGGAGATGACGTTCGGCTGCTGCTGGCACAGAGGGGAGAGGGCTGCAGGCTTTGGGCTCCCTGCCTGGACCTCAGGACTGCGTCTGGGGCCAGCTGGGAGCCCCCAGGCCCTGACTGGCAGCCCGTGGTGGGAGCCTGCCCACGGCCGGGCACCGTCCCCGTGGTGGTCACTTCTCGTGCTGGCTGCAGCACACCGGGCAGGGATGCAGCTCTTTCACCCTTCCCAGGGCTCAAGCACCTTGAAACTCTGTCACAAGCAGTATGGAGCAGCCGAGGGGTGCCCTTGGAAGGGCAGCCAGCTCTGGAAAAGAGGTTTTGGGGGGATAAAGGCATTTCCTTGGTGTGGCTGCTGAAGCTGGTGGTGGTTGCAGCTCCCAGCCCACCCTTCCAGCAGGACAGGCCTGACGGGGGCTGGCTAATGGGCCCTGAAGGGTTCCTCGGTGCTGTGTGTCCTCCGCGCTGCACCTTGTGTCTGCTTCGCTTTCCCTGCTCGTTTAAGGGCTGCTGCAGTTGTGTTCTGACCTCCCGAATCCCCGTGATCCCACAGCGGCACCCGGGTGATGATTCCCCCCGTTTGTGGGGGGAATGCTGGCGCTGTGACTGGAGGGGAGCAGGGAGCTGGTGCTGGGCACGGAGCAGGGCTGGAGCTCTCCCTGTGCAGATCCTGCCCTGCCCGCCCTGCCGGGGCTGCGGCTCCGCTGCCCTGCCAGGGATGGACCGCAGCACGGCCTGGGGGCGTGCAGGCTTGGCCTGGGGCTAATCCCAGGGCATCACCCCGCTCGGGAGAGGCGGGGAGCGCCCCAAACGCGCCCAGGGGTGCTCCCCACAACTCCAGCACCGCTGGCTGAGAGAGACCCAGCGCTGCCCAGCCGGGCATTCAGCACCTCAGGACCTGATGTGAACAAACGGGCCATTTCCTGGTGTGCTCAGGTAGCAGCGCTGTGGCTGCCGTGTAAACACATCTGGCTGCCGGAGGGAGGGATAACCCACGCGGCTGGCTGCGAGGGGCTGGCACAGCCAAAGGAGTTCTGTTGCAGGATTTCTGTTTAATGGAGTGGCTGGGGACCCATTTAATTTGGAGCTGGGATTCTTCACTTGCCTGTGGTGTGCTTGGAGTGAGGCCAGGAGAAGCTGCTGCTTATTTTCCTCCTGCAGTTCGGTGGCCGCTCTGTGATCCTCCCTCGTGCTGCTCTGTAATATTCTCTTGTAATAAACTGCAGCTGGATGTCACCTGGGGACACAGTGCTGGGCTGAGGCTCGGGAGATAAAACCCCCTGCCTTGCCACTGGGACCTTTTGCTTAGCCTTGGGCAAATCATTTCATCGTTTAATCTGCTTGCACCTAAGGTCGGCAGGCATTAAATTCCATTTTGTTGGGAGTAAAGTCCATGAATAATCAAACGATGCTCAGGTGCAGCGGTGGAGAGGTGGATACAGCTCAGGCCCTCAGGACTTGGGCAGGAAACCAGAAAATGCACTTTCTGAGGCACGTAAAACTGACCTAGATTGCCTGGAGGGTTGTGGATTCTGTTTCTGGGGGTCCTTGAGGACTATTTAAAGAAACTCTGCTGGAATGATGGTTATAACAGCTGGGCCTTGCAGCAGGAGGCTGCGTTAGGCACTCACAACTCTCTCTCTGCAACTCTTATTCTTTAATGTTATCCAAAGCCAGTGACCTGTTTACACAGGTTTGGCTGAACCTGAGCCTCCCCAAAAGTTGACTAAACCAGCTATGAAACTTCAGAAGTGTTGAATTTCCCCTCGGTGTCAGACTTCAAGGCAGCCAGGAAAAATCGTGGTCTGCTCCGCTCCGCACTCCAGCCCTCCAGGTTGTCACCAGCCTCAAATCCGTCCTCGGGGACCGCCCGGGGAATCAAATCCTCCCTCCCCAGCTCCCCTCTCCGAGCGAGGTAATTTATGAGCAGTTTCACAGCGGGGCACTCCAGGCTCAGCCGCTGCCAGCTGTGGTTTCTCCGAGCAGGTGCCGAGTGTCAGCGCAGGGGAAGGGGAAGGGGTCTCATTTCTGCCACCGAGGTGTCCGGGCTCGCTCATGGATTCCCCTGGGGGGCTGCTGGGTTAAATGACTCCAGCTGCAGGCACAGCTGGATGACAGCCGCAGCTGCGGAGCTGCCTGGCTCTCCCTGGGGATGGCGACTGAGGAGCTTGACTTGTCCAGAGCCTGTCCAGCAAATCTGGGACAACGCCGGGGGTGGCATCAGACGCGCTGCGTCCTCGTCCTCCAAACTGCAGCTCCAAACGTGGGGCTCGGGGCAGGGCCCTCGCTGGGTTTTCTGTTTCTCTGGGGCTGTGGGGTGTGTGTGCACAGGGGAGAGCTTTGCGCAGCGCGTGTTGTATAAACAAATATCTGGGCTCCGGACAAATTCTGTGCATAATTCCTGCGATGGTGTTTGTTATCAGGGAAATGCCTTTTCGTGGCTGGGTTCTGTTTTTCCCCTCCTCTTCCTTGTCCCGGGCCTGGAGGAAGCAATAATCACAATGCTGTGCTTTGCCCTCTTAACTCTTTCTCAGAAGGCTGCAAGGCTGTGAAATGCCATCCCTGGGAACCAGCAGCTCCGGGGAAGGGGGGACACAGCTCCTGGTGCAGGTTCAGCACAGAGCAGGGACAGGGCGAGCCAGGAGGGTGGATTTGGGTCCAAAACCCAAAGGGTTCAGGTTGTGCTTTAGGAAGAGCTTGTTATTTGTCATCTGGAGAAACCTCGGAGCCAACTCCAGCTCCTCACAGGTGATTTACGGCTTGTTCTTATTGTTGTTGGAGTCAAAATACTAAAGAGAAAAGGCCAAGAAGAGGCGGTAGGAGCCGTCCTCATGGCTCTGTGCCCCCCCTCTGCCATTCCTCAGGAGGGGCTGTTCAGGGCCACAGCCCCCACAAAGCCAGCCTGGGATTTATGGCCCAATCTGCTCCCCCTGCGGGTGCCGGGGGACGCTGGTGGCCTGGACAGAGAAAAGGACAGACAGGGAAAAGCTTGTGGGGCTGGGAGGGTGGCGGTGAGGATGGGGGCGTCTGTGAGGATGGGGGTGCAGGTTCCGGGGCCAGTGAAGGCTTCGCTGTGTCCTGGAGGTGCCAGGGCACACCCAGAGGGGGTGAATATCCCGGGGAACAGGAGCAGAGGGAGCAGAGGCCGTGGGTGAGGGCCCAGCAGTGCTGAGTGTAAATCACTGCTCCCCAGAGCAGCTCCAGCCCCACAGAAAAGCCCCCATCACCAGCAGGCAAACACAGCTGCCACGCTGGTGACATCAGAATCGTGCCTTGGAGCCCTCATTTGCCACAGGAGATCCTCTTGTTTTGGCTTTAATTTCCTTTTTTTTGTCCCTTAGCTTTTTTTTTTTGTTTTGGTTTTTGTTTTGGGGTTTTTTTTTTTTGTGTGGTTGGTTTTTGGTTTTTTTTTTTTGGTCTGCACAAAATGCCACTAATGACAAACTGTGGTGCCCGTGAGTGAGTGACAGCTGAAATGAGAGAAATGACTAATGGTGCCTCCTGAAGCCCCGTCGCATGGAGATTAAATGAGCCCTTTTCTCTTCCCCCCTCAATGAGAATCATGGGCATTTGAATAATAATATTATAGTCTCCATTAGGATGACAGTGGGGGAAAAAATCGGCTCAGACCTGTGATTATTCCTTCAATCTAATAATTATTTAAATACCAGATAACTCCTTTCAGCCTAATTGAGGCCTTTCAGCTGCTTGGGTTTATATTGTGTGCCTGAATTTACTCTTGCTTTCACCTTGCGTTACTAATAGCTGCAGATTGCTTCTGAGGCTGTATTTTAAAACTCTCTTCATGAAAAAAAAAAAAAAAAAGAAAGAGAGGAGAAATTAATGATCAAATGGTATTAAGGATCAGAGTTAAAATCACCCATTCTGCTGGTGTTTAACTCCCCAGGTGTTTGGCCTCCTCCACAGTGATAGCTGGAGGTGGGAGGGACCTTAAAGCTCATCCGGTGCCACCCCTGCCATGGGCAGGGACACCTTCCACCATCCCAGGCTGCTCCAAACCCCATCCAGCCTGGCCTCGGGCACTGCCAGGGATGTGGCAGCCACAGCTGGCAACCTCTGCCAACCTCTCCCCACTCTCTGAGCCAAGAATTCCTCCCCAAAATCCCAGCTGCCCTCGCAGGGAGCGGGTTCCTCTGGCTGCCCGGTGTCTACTGCTGAGCTCTGCTCAACCCTGCAGCCCCACGTCGTCCCTGGGGACAGGAGCTGCCCCGGGGGGGACAGGGCTGCAGGGGCGGCTGGGCAGGGTGGCAGTGACGCAGTTTGTCACGCACACACGAACACACACTCACACTTGATTAGAAGGCATGAACTAAAACTGATTTGAGAAGGTCTGAGTCTATTATATAGTATTTCTACAAAGGCCAGGGATTGGGGGAGAAGGTTGACGCCTCTCCCCATCCCACTGGTCAGGACAACTGTCCATCAGCTGTCCATAGCTCTAAAAACAAAGAATGTAAACTGCCTTGAAACTACAATAACATTGGGCAGTGTTTACAGACCAGAGCGTGAGAAAGAACCCAAAACATGAAACTGTGAAACAGAAGAGAAGGCTGAAAAATCAGGGCAACTGTGGCAGCTCATGGCCGTGGTCTGTCACATTCAGATGATGTTGGAAAGGCAGATTCTCCCTCCTGGATGATCTCTCTTGCCGTGGGCAGCGACTGCTCACAAATGCTCTGCAAAGCCTTGGCTGGGAGGCTCAGCAGCGAGGCTGACACAGCAGCCCCACGTTGGCTTTGGGCCGGCTTGGGATGGAAACGTGGCTGGAAAAGATCCCGGACTGCTCCGAGGGCAGAGCTGCTGCTGCCCCGCACACCCGGGAGTGTGTCAAGTTCAGTTGTTTAAGTGCTTTCATTTCTGCCCTGGTCCTTGTCTCGCTTTGCAGTGGAACGACTTTTGAAGGACGGGAAGCTGCTGAGCAGGAAAATGGGGTGTGCAGAGCTTTGCAGCAGGGCCCCACTCTTCTCTGGGGGGTCTCTCCCTTTTGGGGCTCCCCTTGAACCAGAGCCTGTAGAGGACCATGTCCCAGGACTTGGGGCACTGTGGGGCTCCAGGCAAAGCTGCTGAGACCCCATGATCAGGTGTCAGTGCCCACCACGTGTCACCAGCACGGAGAGGACCCTCCCAGACCCCTGGGAACCCTTTGATCCGTGCCCTTTGGAAAGATCCTGGGCCGGGGAATGGTGTTGGGATGTTCACCCAGAAACGCGGTGGGAAGAGCCAGGGAGTCCCCTGACGCTGCCGTGGGTGTGGGAAGGCAGCAGGAGCAGCTGCTCTGTGCCACAACCGTCCCCAAAACACCGAGAGGGCGGCAGGGTCCGCGTCCTCCCTGGGACAGACAAACTGCCGCGGCCCGAGGTGGGAATGCCGAGCCTGGCAGCGAGAGGGGAGCAGCTGGGGAAACGTCTCCCTGAGCAGAATGAGAAAGCCATTAGGGCTGCCTCTCTCCTGTCGTGTCTCCTGTCAGCGACACGGAGATGGCAGCGCGGGGACAGAGCTCCTTTGTCACCTCCCAGGAGCAGCCGTCTCCGGCTCCCGGCGGGAACAAGCCTAAAGAGCGGCCGCTCCTGACACTCGCCAGCTCAGGGCGGCTTTGCAGCGCTGGGAATTGTTTTAGATCAAAATAAACCAAACCTGGAGCAGCAGCAGTCAGACGGGGAGGTGAGGGAAGGGCCTCCTCCCCGGGGCAGGGGGATCGGAGCTGCAGGGTTTCCATCGGGTGTCTGGGGGCAGCCTGGCCCTGCTGGGACACCACGGCTGCGGAATGGGGCTCGTCCTCAGCCTCTTCGCAAGGCTGGGGTGACCCTGAGGTCAGGGACGATGTCTCTGAAGTGCTTCCTTTCCCTGCCCAGCCTGGAGCACGTAAGGAATGCACAATTTGGGATAAAGAAGAACTTTGTGGTGGTTTTCTGCACCCTTGCGCTCAGGCACCTCCGTGGTCAGGTCGAGCACGCTGCTCAGGACTGGTGGTGTCTCCCCTGTGGCAGCGTTTGGTGGCTGCTCTAGCCAGGTGCTCCCGCCTTGGTGGCAGCTGCTTTTTGGCAGGAAATGCCTTGTGAAGGAGCTCCTGCCCAAGCAGCACCTGCTTGAGAGGCACTTCTGGCTCCGGGGAGGTCTGAGGGGAGATGGCAGCGCCTTCAGTGCGTCTGTGCTCAATGAACTTGCCTGCGTGAGGCTTCTTCCCCAGGTTCCCAAATTAAATCAGAGAGGGTTTAAAGGTAAAGAACAGCTCTTCTTTCCTCTGCTGCTTCCAGCAACAGACCCTGCAGGAGACGTCCTTTCAGCCAAGGCTGCAGATGGATGGTTGGGGCTGCGAGCAGCGGGCTTTGTCTTGGGCTGGAGCTGATTCTCCCCTCCCTGGCTGAGCAGAGTTTCTAAACAGCCAAACCCCAGCACGAATTAAGATGCAGGGGCTGAAACCAGTGGCAAAGCTTCAAGCCTGAACCGTTCTCCAGTAAGTTGTGGACTTGCTTAATTCTCGTTGTGCTTAGAGACACCCTCCCTTTATCTCAAGGACTGTGTAATTAGAAAGCCTGCTTTGAATTTTATCTGCAGGGCGCACGGGATCTAATCCTTTGCTCTGGGTGGTTCTTGTCTCCACAGAACCATGTGAGGGACGTTGCCGGGGCTCAGGACGCGTGCGGGGGACACGGAGTTTGCCTTTCCCAGGATGGATCAGAGGAGGACCTGGCCTCGGGCACCGGACTCTGATGGCTGGTCAGTGGCTCTGCTCTGCCTCTTCCTGGCCTCGCTCTCCCGGAACGTGTCCAGCCATGCCTCCTTCAACACTTTCCACTCGGAGAACCGGGACTGGACGTTCAACCACCTGACGGTGCACCGGGGCACCGGCGCCGTCTACGTGGGGGCCATCAACAGGGTGTACAAGCTCTCGGGGAACCTGACCATCCTGGTGGCTCACAAAACCGGTCCCGAGGAGGACAACAAATCCTGCTACCCGCCCCTCATCGTGCAGCCGTGCAGCGAGGTCCTCACGCTCACCAACAACGTCAACAAGCTGCTCATCATCGACTACTCCGAGAACCGGCTGCTGGCCTGCGGCAGCCTCTACCAGGGGGTCTGCAAGCTGCTGCGCCTCGACGACCTCTTCATCCTGGTGGAGCCCTCGCACAAGAAGGAGCACTACCTCTCCAGCGTCAACAAGACGGGCACCATGTACGGCGTGATCGTGCGCTCCGAGGGCGAGGACGGGAAGCTCTTCATCGGCACGGCGGTGGACGGCAAGCAGGATTATTTCCCCACCCTCTCCAGCCGCAAGCTGCCCCGGGACCCGGAGTCGTCGGCGATGTTGGATTACGAGCTCCACAGTGACTTTGTTTCGTCCCTCATCAAAATCCCCTCGGACACGCTGGCCCTGGTGTCGCACTTCGACATCTTCTACATCTACGGCTTCGCCAGCGGCAGCTTTGTCTATTTTCTGACCGTGCAGCCCGAGACCCCCGAGGGCGTCTCCATCAACTCTGCCAGCGACCTCTTCTACACCTCCCGCATCGTCCGCCTGTGCAAGGACGACCCCAAGTTCCACTCGTACGTGTCCCTGCCCTTCGGCTGCGTCAAGGGGGACACGGAGTACCGGCTGCTGCAGGCCGCCTACCTGTCCAAGCCGGGCGAGGTGCTGGCCAGGGCCCTCAACATCACGGCGCAGGAGGACGTGCTCTTTGCCATCTTCTCCAAGGGGCAGAAGCAGTACCACCACCCCCCCGACGACTCCGCGCTCTGCGCCTTCCCCATCCGCACCGTCAACGCCCACATCAAGGAGCGCCTGCAGTCCTGCTACCAGGGAGAGGGCAACCTGGAGCTCAACTGGCTGCTGGGGAAGGATGTCCAGTGCACCAAAGCGGTAAGGATGAGCCGGGTGTTGGCTGTGGGAGCCCTGGAGGGCCGGGATCGATCCCTGCCCCAATGGAACACGAGTTTGCAGAGTAGGATCAGTCCGTCCGTGCCTCAGTTTCCCTAAATTCAGGGCACTCTTCCGCTTTGATCCACGCTCTCATCCTGCAGTGCGACGGCAATGAGGGAAGGGGTGGTGTTAAGGCAGAATAAAGGTGCTCAGCTTCCTGGGAGTCTTTGTCACTCCCAGCCCGGGGCTCTGGAAGCTGCAGGAGTCCTGGGGAAGCTGCCAGGGGGTGACAAGCTGGTGGCCCCCACCCTGCTGCCCTCACCGCCAGCTCCCTCCACATCAGCCCCGGGGCGTGCGGCTGCCCTGGGCTCTTTTTCACTCACAGCTGCCCCAAACCTTGTCTTTCCAGCCAGTCCCCATCGATGACAACTTCTGTGGGCTCGACATCAACCAGCCCCTGGGGGGCTCGGTGCCCGTGGATGGGGTGACGCTCTTCACCTCCAGCCGCGACCGCATGACCTCTGTGGCTTCCTACGTCTACAACGGCTACAGCGTGGTCTTCGTGGGCACCAAGACGGGCAGGGTGAAGAAGGTAAGCCTCGACCTGGCTGTGCAGAGCCGGGGGCTGGGGTTTGTCCCTCTCTCGGGGTGCTCTGACGCGGGTGTTTCCCAGCGGGAAACTGGGAGTGGAGCAGCAGTGGGAATGGCGCGGTTTGGGTCTCAGCCCGGGGCTGGAGAGGCAGAGTGCAGCTCCCGGTGTTGTCGGCGTGGTTTGTTTTGGAGTGTCGGGTTTTGGGAAAGGCGGAGTTGAAGCTGCTGCAGGATGGTCCTGGGAAAGGAACCAGAGGAGGTCAGATGGAAATCTCGCAATAGTTTTGTTTCCCAGCAATCCTGCTGCAACTGGTGTAGAAGAGTGTGAGTTACAAAGCCTTTGGAGCTGCTGGTGCTGGCAGGATTTTGGTCGCGGAGAGACAGGAATGGGTTAATGCAGCTGCTTTTGGAACCAAGCCTCAGGGCAGCATCCTGCTGCCTCCCTCTGCCTCTTCCCTCCTGCTGGATGATTGATCAGCCCTGGAACATTCCTTGTCCTCTTCACCACAAACACTGAGGAGGGGTTTGGTAGGGCTCAGAGGAGAGTCACAGAAGGTTTCAGGTTGGAAGGGACATGGGCAAGGACGCCTTCCACTAGCTCAGGTTGCACCAAGCCCTGTCCAGCCTGACCTTGAATGATTTTTAGGCCTTTGAAGTCCAGCTGGGATTTCCCCACTTCTGAGTCGCAAAATCACAGAATATTCTGAGTTGGAAGGGAACTCTCTGAGGAGTTCTGTATTTAAAATAAGTTTGGAAGTGGCCTTGGGGTGTAAACAGAGGTGTGTGAGAGCCCTTGCTGGCCTTTAGAGCTGGAGCTGCAGCTGGAAGGCAGCTCAGCAGTGGGTCTGATCCAGCTCCAGCAAAAGCAGCCTTGGCAAGCTGAGACCCTTCCAATTAACCTCAGCTCTAAGTGACAGCGCTAGGTGAACCCGTTAAATGCACCCCCTGCTCCTTCATGCCAGGGAAAGGGTTAACAAATGTAATCAACAGCAGGCTGTTAATTTTTTGAGTCCTTAAGCAGCAGGGAATTTCTTCCTCATCTATGCGGGAAGATACAAGGACAGGCAGATACTACACTTGGATGTCTGCATCATTTTAATTACATCAGTTCATTAATATTCATTCGGCACTTTACAAGTGCTGAGTAGTAGTAAATTAGGTGCCTCCCTGGTGCCTCTCGAGTGTCAGTGGGGCAATTTCGAACGTGGGGGAGAGAGACCTTGTAAAGCAGAGCCCTTCACTTCCTGCGAGTGGCACAGGGGAGAGCCGGGGTGTTTTTAGCTAAATGGGAGCAAGAGGAGCCCTCAGCACGTCCCAAAGGCCTGGGATGCAGGCTGGGATGCAGGCTGGGATGCAGCCCGGGATGCAGGCTGGGATGCAGGGTTGGGATGCAGGCTGGGATGCAGGATTGGGATGCAGGATTGGGATGCAGGCTGGGATGCAGGCTGGGATGCAGGGTTGGGATGCAGGCTGGGATGCAG
>WBMY01005674.1:175823-203422 GCA_013397315.1 Donacobius atricapilla
AGAATTCTGCATCCTCTCAGGTCCTGGCTGACAGAATTCTGCATCCTCTCAGGTCCTGGCTGATAGAATTCTGCATCCTCTCAGGTCCTGTCTGACAGAATTCTGCATCCTCTCAGGTCCTGGCTGACAGAATTCTGCATTTGTCTCGGCGCTGCCGGGTCCCGGGGAAGGGCTGAGGAGGCTGGGAGCGCTCAGCATCCCCCCGACAGGCAGAGGCTCATTTAATGGGATCCGCGGCCCTTTCCTGGCCCGGAGCAGGAGCCCACAAAGGCTCCCTGGGAACAGGAGGCAGTAAATGTCCGCAGCTCTCAGATTTATTCCCTCGTTAGGTATTGAAATCCGCGCTGCTGGGCAGGGCGCTGCCGGCGGGGAGGCGGCCGCTCTTTCTTCCTTTCTCTCCCTGGGATGAAGGTGGGGGCTGCCAAGGGCTCTGCCCGGCCCGGCCCCCCCAGAACAGCCCGGCTTTGGGCAGGGGGAGCAGCGCGGGCTGGGGAAGGGGCTGTGCGGGCTTTGCTCAGCCTCGGCACGCAGTGCGGGGTTTGCGGGAGGGAATCCCCGCGGAAGGTGGACAGGAGGGGCACGGGGATGGGCACACCCAGCCCGGGGTGCTCCGAGGGTGGGCAGGGGGGTGCAGGGATGCGCACACCCACCCCGGGGTGCTCCCAAATCCCCGCGGCTCGGGGCGGGCTCGGGCTGGGCTGGCAGTGCCGTGGCCAGCAGTCAGCTCTTGGGCCACCCCACCCCACGCTGGCTTTGTCACGGCGGGGTGGGTCCCACAGGCGCCTTCCTCGCCTTCCCCCCGGCCAGGCTGGACCATCCCTGTGTGGAAGATTTTGGGGAGTTGCAGTAAATGCTCTAAAACTGTGCAGTCATGGGCCCAGACGGCTCCGGGAAGAGCTGAGGAACTAAAATTAGCAGCAGTGCCCCAGGCAGAGGCCACCTGGGGCTTTGTTTCGTTTCACTCTTAACTTTCATCTCTTTTATTTATAATCTGTGGCTGATTGATTTTTACTTTTTTTTTTAACCTTTTTTTTTTCCCTCCTTTGAAAACGAGGAGCTTTGCTGGCTCATGATGTGTAATCCCTGCACTCCCAAGGGTGGCATTGCCTCTTCTGCCCCAGTTCTGCCTGCCTCCCTGCCCCGAGCAGCAGCCGTGCTGGGCAAGCCCCAGTCTGCTCCTCTCCAGCTTTCCTTGGCTGCTTCTTGTGCTCAGCCCCACTCCACCCCAGCCTGTAACGGGTCCTGCCCTCAGGTCTCCCACCTCTGGGACCTGGAGGACTCACCTGTCNTCCTTTGAAAACGAGGAGCTTTGCTGGCTCATGATGTGTAATCCCTGCACTCCCAAGGGTGGCATTGCCTCTTCTGCCCCAGTTCTGCCTGCCTCCCTGCCCCGAGCAGCAGCCGTGCTGGGCAAGCCCCAGTCTGCTCCTCTCCAGCTTTCCTTGGCTGCTTCTTGTGCTCAGCCCCACTCCACCCCAGCCTGTAACGGGTCCTGCCCTCAGGTCTCCCACCTCTGGGACCTGGAGGACTCACCTGTCGCCCTGAGTTTTCAGCCTTCTCTTCTGTTTCACAGTTTCATGGTTTGGGTTCTTTCCTCACGTTTGGATGATGTAAACACAGCCAAGGTTTTTGTAATTTCGAGGAAAGTTTTCATTCCTGTTCTTAGAGACAGGGACAGCTGAGGGACAGTTGTCTTAACCAGTGGGATGGGGAGAGGTGTCAACCTTCTCCCCCAGTCCCTGGCCTGTGTAGAAATACTATAAAATGGAGTCAGACCCCTTCAAATAAAGTTAGTTCATAGTTTCATGCCTTCTGATCAAGGTGTGTGTATGTGTGTGACGAGCAGCATCGCTCCCCTGATGATTTCAGACTGTTTTGAGAAGCTGTGGCCGCCCCTGGATCCCTGGCAGTGCCCAAGGCCAGGCTGGACAGGGCTGGGAGCAGCCTGGCACCGTGGAAGGTGTCCCTGCCATGGCAGGGCTGGGCTGGGATGAGCTTTCAGGTCCCTTCCAGCCCAAACCATGCTGGGATCCTGTTCCCTGCCCTTCCCGTGACACCTGTGTGCTCTTCCTGGGCTGCGTTTGGGGTTTGCGCGGTTCGGGATTTCTCCTCCGGCAGGTCCCAGCTGGGCACGCTGGTTCCTTCTCCGGGGAACGTTCCCTTGCAGGGCACCAGCCCGGATTCCCCGGCTCTCCTCGCTCCTGGCTCTGCTCAGGCCCCGCTCCGTGCCAGCTCTGGTGGCAGCGCCGTGCCCGGGGGTTGTCTGGAAAATCAACAGAACCTCCTTGAGCCCCGGTCAGCCAGGCGAGGCTTGGGTGAGCTCCAGCGGAGGGGAAAGGATTTAAAAGCCTCAACAGCCCCTCCCCAGCCCTGACAAGGCACCTCCAACCTCTTCATTACACAGTTTATTCTTCTAACGAGGGCCGCTCTCAGCAGCCTGACCCACCCTGGTTTTCTTTGGTGTGACCTGACCCCTGAATTCCACTTGGATGTTTCCCGGAGCTTTCTCCTGGCCCCAGCTCCCCGTGCCGCGGGTCGGGGATAAATTCGCAAACATGTTCGGGGTGATGCTCAGGGTTTGCTCACCGCCGAGGCATCCCGGAGCGCGCCTTGAAATCGGAAACCTGGGGGAGGGCTTGGGGCAGGGACGGTGTCGGTGTCAGCCTCATCCACGGGCTCAGGGTAACACCGATTTCGGTCCTCAGCTTTGGTCAGTGCGCATCAGGTTTCCTTTCGCCCCCGGGAACGGTTCAGCGAGAGAAATATTCGCCTGAAACCAGCGCGTGTTTTAAAAGCCCAGAAAATCCAGCGCCTTGGCCCGCACCATTGTTCTTTCCTGCCGCGTCTGTGGCTAAATTAAGACTTTCTTAGAAACGCGCAGGTTAAAAGTTTAAAAGCTGCAGGTTTCATTCATAATTCACGTGTCAGTGAGGTCTGGCTCCTCCCGGGGAGCCGGCGCGGTGCCTGCAGTGGACGCAGAGCGGGAGCCGCTCCTGCAGGGCCGGGCAGGATCCTCCGGGCGCTGCTGCTGGGGACAGGCGAAGCTCTCCCTGTGGAATTCCTTCGGGGGGTCTGACCCAGGGCAGCGCTTTCCGAGAGCCCGGAATGTCTGCTGGCTGCTCAGGGCGCTGTGACAAACCAGTCACCGGCCCCTGGTCCTGGTCCTGTTCCCAGCAAGGGCAGCATCCCCACCCAAAAAACCCTGCTGCGCCTCCCGTGGCCTGCAGCAGGTGAGGGAGGTGAGGGGTACGAGCTGGGCCTTTATCAAACCCTGATCCCTACCCGGGGCCACCCCTGACTGCTCCAGGGAGGGAAGTCTTGCCCCGTGCCTGTGAGGATGAGGAGGAGGCTCGGGGCGCTGGGCTGGGCTGTGGGGGCACGGCTGGGATGCTCCGTGCCCTGCCGGCGCTTCCAGGCTAGCACAGCGATGGCTTCAGCCTGCGAGAGAGCAGGGCTGGACGGGATATTGGGGAAAATCCACCCCTGGGAGGGCGGGCAGGCCCTGGCACAGGTGCCCAGAGCTGCTGTGGCTGCCCCTGGATCCCTGGCAGTGCCCCAGGACAGGCTGGACGGGGCTGGGAGCAGCCTGGGGCAGTGGAAGGCGTCTCTGGGCATGGAATGAGATGAGATTTGAGGTCCCTTCCACCACAGGCTGGGTGAACAAACCTCCCACGCAGCACTGATGTGTCTGTGCCCCTCTGGCAGCTCCAGCCGGGCGTTCTCCCCGTTCCGAGGAGGAAGAGGAGGCTGGGAGCGGGTCCTGCCCGGGCAGCAGGGCGGACCTGCCTTCCCCTGCCCGGGCTGATCCTTGCCACGGCTGTCCTGGCACCCTGCCCTCCCTCCCCTCACCCAGATGGTCGCTGCATCTCCTTGTCAGGCATCCAGGAATATTTCCCCTGCGCTCTTCCCCTCCTCTCCCAGCCTGGCCGCAGCCTTAATCCCCTCTTTGTGCCTCGGGGGCACCTCTGCAGCTCTTGGCCGCCGCAGGAGCTCCAGCCACGGCTGCTCTGCTGCTTTTTGGGTGAAGGTGCCCCTCGGCCTCCCCCTTTCCCCCAGCCTCCTCCTTCCCCCCGTCTGGTACTGACAGTTTCGAGAGGGATTAAAGGAAGAAGTGCAGGAGCCTGGCGATTTGGCTCGAAACTCGTCCCTTTTGAGAATCTTTTGCCTCTATTATCCAGCAGATAAATCTGCTTTCAGCTGCCTGTGTGTGCCGGGAAGGGGAATGGCAGGGAGCACCCCCTGCGTGCTAATCCCCCCTCCCCAGGTGTGCTGCCACTTCCATCCCGCCCAGGACCACCAGCACCGTGCTGGAGACGGGCTGGGCGCCAGAGCTCTCTGCCTTTGGCTCCCTGGTTGTTATCCTTGAAAACAAATGAAATTGGAGATATTAATCTCAACAAGGAGGGGTGGAGGGGGTTTTTTTCCTTTTTTCCTTTCCACTTTCCCCCCCCATCTCAAACTTTTCCAGGGGATCTGTTGGCAGCAGGGCCGGGAGGGCTCTTGGCAGCAGCTCAGCAGAGGGGTTGGATTGCAGGGACAGAAATCCCTCCACTCGGGGAGCCTGTTTTTATTCTGCCGTGTGGCAGCTGGCCCCGGAGCGCTGCCTGTCCCCTGGCACTCTGCAGGCGACACTGGTGGCACTGTTGGTGGCCCGGCTGCTCCACGCAGGATGGATCCTGTGCGCGGCACAGCCTTCAGGTGTCTCTGCGCTGCATTTGGGGCGCGGCTTGTTTCGAACTTCTTCAAATCCGTTTTAAAATCTGCTGAGAGATGACCAGAGGTAGCTGCTCCCAGTCCTGAGCCACCTTCGGCCGAGAGCAGCACCTGGGATGGGCATGGCTGTGTCTGCTGGACTGGGCAGCCTCGGGGGGAAGGTTTGGGCAGGTTTGGAGCGTGGGCAGAGGCTGGAGCTCCCCCTCTCTGTGGGATCCACGTTTGGGGGTGTTTGCTGAGCTGTCTCCTGTGAGTTTTGCAGGAGGTGCGGCTGTCAGACCCCAGGCCCCGTGACACTTTGGGTTTTCTGCTGGAGTTGCATTGATGGATGATCTTTCCTCACAAAAATCCCCCAGGGGCTCATCCTCACCACCTTTCCCCTTCCCATCTCTGCTTATCCAAAGCTGCTCCATTATTTAAATCTCTCCACAGGCCCCCAGCATTCCCCCACTCAGCACTGACAGACCCCGAGCCAGATTTTCCTTGGTATCACAGGGGCAGTGAAAGGAAAACCGCCAAATTTCTTCCAAAACCAGCCAGAAACGGGCAAGAAAAAAACAAACCCAGGTGCCCAGGAAAGGCGGAGATCCTGCTGCCGGGCTGGGTTTGCGCTCAGGATGCAAAGAAAGTGGTTTACAAAGTGCCCCTGCTGTAAAAGCTGTGTGGCTTTGCCTTTCCACGTCCCTTTCCCCTCCAGCCCGGCTGTCCCCAGCTCTGTGCCCCACTGGGGGCACTGCCTGGGGGCACAGCCTGGGGGCACAGCCTGACCCCACTGGGGGCACTGCCAGGGGGCACAGCCTGGGGGCACAACCTGGGGGCACTGCCTGGCCCCACTGGGCACAGCCTGACCCCACTGGGGCACAGCCTGGGGGCACAGCCTGGCCCCACTGGGCACAGCCTGACCCCACTGGGGGCACAGCCTGGGGGCACTGCCTGACCCCACTGGGCACAGCCTGACCCCGCTGGTGGCACTGCCCGGCCCTGTAGCCCCGGTGCCAGCTGGGGCAGGGGGATCAGAGCCCAGCCCGGCTGCCCTGGCAGATGCTGGGGGAGCTGAGCTGGTGGCTTTTAGTGCTCTGACCCTTCGCAGCCATTCCTTCAGATTTTTCCAGGGGTCAGGTAATGAAGGGATTAATTTAATTCCGCTGCTCCTCCGGCAGCTGGTGTGTGCCCGCTCATCTGCTGGTGTTTTTACTGGTGCGATTCAGGGGTTGGAGTCCAGGAAATCCTCGTGCTGGGGCTGTCCCCAGGGACTGGGAGCTGTGGCCTGCAGCCTCTGACGCTTCCCCTGGGCTGGACAGGAACAAAACACCCCAAAATACTGGAAACGCAATGATCACTGAAAATGTTTTGGCCTCACTGGAGTGGCCCAGTGCAAAAATCACCTCCCACCAGTCCCACTGCGAGGCTCAAGCCCAACCCTGTGACCTGGGGGGCTCTGGGGGTCCGCGGGTGACACCCCAGGAGCGGCACAACTTCTCCTGTGGGTCCGTGGGTCTGTCCCTGCCCCGGGGAGGGAGGGAGGGCACGTTCCAGGCCGGTGCTGGGGACAGGGACGTGTGTCCTGTGGGGGACAGGGTGGCTGGCAGCTGAGAAGCACATTAGTATTGCTGGCTGCAGCTCCCCTGCCTCCCAGCAGCTCTTGGCGGTGGGTGGCTGCAGTTTTTTTCCCTCTATTCTATCCCAAACCTGTTTCAGATTAAAAACAAGCGCTGTTGCATATCAGTTTGTCAGTCACTCTAGACCTAATCTCCCAAAATAATCTCTTGCCAGCCCTCCTCCTCCCCCAGGATGGGCAATAATTGTTTCAAGACGTGTCAGCCTTTGTTTAAAGTGAGGTTTGTGCTTTCCTGAGGCTCGTGTTCTTGGAAGGGAAAGGAAAAGAGGTGCTGAGCAAGGACTGACTGCAGGGAGAGGTGGGTGGGGAGAGAGGAGAGGGTGATTTGGCAGCCTTGAGGGGCTGGGGACAGTTTTCCTGCTGGGGTGGTGGATCTGGGCAGGCTCAGGGGAGCCCCAAACCACTGCAGAGCCCTGGGGAGAGGAGAGGGACCTGTCTTCCCTTGCTCCTGTCCGAACAACGAAGTCCATTCCCCATCAGCGCTGGGAAATAATCCCTGCCCCTGATTTTTGCATATTTTGCCTCAGTCTTAGTCCACCTCAGTGCTCTGCGGGTAGATCTGAATTACAGGAGACCCCTCCTGTGCCACGTGCACCTCACGCCCGTGCTCTTGGCTCCTGTGCAGGGTCCGTGCTCACAGGGTCCGCCCCACTGTGCCCTCCTGAGCCCCGGGAGCAGCTGGAAACGCCTTTTGGGAACGCATTTCCCTCAAAAAAATGCGGCTTTTTATATGAGCGCCGCTGTGGCGAAGGAGGTTTTCAAAGGGGCTGGGAAGCCAAAGCTTCGAAGGAGTTTTAATCCAGCCCTAAGCAGTAATTTTCCGAAAAGCAGAGCTCGCTGGCTTCACAGCCCCTGTGGTTTTTGTGGGACGTGGCAGACACCCCCGGGGGGTGCTGCTCTCACCTGGCCGTGCTGCTCCTGCTGGCCTTGCTGACGGAAGCGGGGCCGGCAGCGCTGGGAATTGGCCGCCGCTCCCCGCAGGAATTGGTTTGTGGCCTCTCCCGGCAGCCCGAGCAGCTGGGACACGCTGGTTCACAAACGCGGTGACAGCTTATCAGGGAATTGTGGCTTGGATTACAGCAAAATCCCAGAATGAGCAAATCCCCGCCTAATCTGGAGGGCTCTGCCAGCCTGCCCGGGGTTTCTGAGAGGAAAATGGAGCTGGCAGGAGTTTCATGTGCCCTCTGGGAACTTTCTCCCAACTCACATCCCCTAAGGATAACGAAGCAAAACTTAATTCATTGGTCCCTCCCTCCTTATTCCTGGGCCTCCCTGCACTTGGATTTTCCATTTCTTGCCTCTCCCGGTGGTGCTGCTCAGGGCTGAGGACTTGGTGCTGCTGGGTGGGGACGAGGTTTGAACCACTGAATTCAGGGGTGGGTTCAGCTCCACATCCCTCCCGCAGATCCGAGGGCTTGGGGTGAGAACTGGAGCATCCAGGAGCATCTGCCAGAGCAAACACAGGCTCTGCACGGAGCACAGGACGCACGTGTTGGTGTTTAATCATGTCCCAGCAGCCAGGTCCGCTCCAGCTGCTCCCGGGGGTGACACCGAGGGCGCCACAGTTAATTTAGAAACACTTGGATGAATTTATTAAAGAGGGGCTGGATCCTCTCTGTGCCAGCAGCGTGGGGAGCTGCAGGGGGGTCCCCATCCCTGCATCCACGGGGACCCTGTGCCATCACCATGGCCCTGTCGTGTCCCCCTGCCCAGAGCTCTTTGCTGGGGCTGTCCCTGCAGCCCCACGGCTCCACCACCCCTTGGAAGAGACATCAGGGCCTGGCCAGCCCCACTTCCCTTTTAAAATGCAGTCAGAACGAGGAGTTTTCCTGCAGCAGAAAGAGCACCTGCGCCAGCTCCTTTCTCACCTCTTTTTGCTTCTTTTTGCTTCTTTCTGCTCAAGCTTTTTTGCTGGGGTATCAGCAGGGACCTGGGCATTATTTATTGATTCTGCAGTAATACAGAGCAAATCCCTCCAGCGCTGTGCTGCTGCTCCCTGCCCACAGCCCCTGAGAGCAGGTACTGGGAGGGAAATTAGGGTGAGTTTTATCTCCCTTCTACACAGGGACGTGCCCGAGGCTGCACAAAGATCCCTGGAGCTGGGTTAGCAGGTCGGAGCCCCCAGCTCCTCTCCTGCTGCAGGGAAAGGCTGGCATGGTCCCCTCCCCACGCCGTGTCCTTGACTCGTGGCCAAAGGTCTTTAAATGAACCCACCCCAAACCAAGGCCGGCGGCCAAACCTCTGTCAGAGCAGCAGCTTCTCCCAGCCTGGGCTGGCCTGGAGCCAGAGCTCCGGGGTGAAGGCTTTGTGTCCCGGGGTTGAGCCTTGTGCAGCCCCCTGCGCTCCGCTGGCACCGCAGCTGCTGCTGCAGGGACGCCTCTGCACATTCCCACAGAACGCTGCCTCCTCCACAAACTTTCCTGGCTGCTGTCTCCGCTGCAGGAATCCAGATGGGCTATTTTTCATCTCTGGCACAATCTGCTCACGCCAGGCTCGGCGTGGAAGGGCTGGCAAACCTCTGCTGGCATCGGGCGGGACTGGGAGACTTTGGGGGGTTTGGATGCCTGCTGGAGGCTGCAGAGAGCTTCACCCTGGAGCTGCAGGCCAAGCTGTGAGTCAGGGCTGGTGTCACATAACAGCAGCGAGCGGTTTCAGGCTGGTTTTGAGACTTCAGGTAACACAAACCCAGCGCAGCTGTTTTAATCTCGGGGCAGGGTCAGCATCCGGGCTCCTGTCGCTGCGAGCGTTCAGGGCCAGGCTGGACGGGGCTCTGGGCAAGCTGAGGCGGTGGAATTGTCCCCCAGCACGGCAGGGGGTTGGGAATGGGGTGATCTTTAGGGTCCCTTCCTACCCAAACCATTCCAGGGTTCTGTGATGTGTGGCAAGGACGGGGGCTGCATGGTCCGGCTTTTCAGCAGACCCTGGGCATGGAGAAGCTTTCGTGTGAATGAGAGGTGCCCAGCCTGTGCCGGAGGTCCCGACCCCAGCGCTGCCCCCCGGATCTCCCCTCTGAGGAGGACAGGCAGATGGAGAGCCCCCGAGCAAGAGATGGAGCTGAAATCACGCGGTAACCGCCGAGCCTTTGGATGCAGCCTTTGGATCAATTGTGGAGGCTTTGCCCCCTCGCTGTGTAAAACATCCAGAGCAAATGTAGAGTGACAGGAAAGGGGTCAGCGGTCTGGGTCACCACTGAGGTGCTGGAGGAGATAATCAGGCCCTTTTCCTTCCAGTTCAGCGGCTGCCAAAAACACCGGAGCGCCTCACAAAAGTGCGGGGCCCAGCCAAGCGTGAGCACTCAGCGAGGCCAGCGCGGGAGGAGCCCGCTGGCCCCAGCCCGAGGGCCACCAGGAGCCCAGCCCTGCTCACCCTGCTCTGCCCACGGCGTGATGGCCACTTGGGCTCCGTGAGCCGCGGCGTGAAAGGCGAGCGCTGCCCCGCCTCACCCCGGAGGTGACAAACTTCTCCTGGGATGCTTTCGGGAGGTGTTTGGTGGTCCCCGGGGCGCTCGGGGAGGGTTGGAGCAGCCAGCCTGGATTAACAGTGCTGTTAATAGAACTTGAGAGCATCTCTGCCCCATGTGGGGCTGGGCAAAGCCGTGAAACGAGGTGATTTAAGAAGGCCAGACCCCACTAACCCTGCTCCAAGGGGTTTCTCTCCAAAGCTCTCCCAAGGAACATTTCAGCGTTTGCTGCTGTTTAGTTCAAATCTTCCTCCCCAAACAAGGCTTTGCTGCTGATTGCATCTCCAAAAAGGGTTCCCTGCCGGGGATATTTTGACAGAAAATGTGATAAAATATAACACAGCAGATACCGTCCCCCGCCCTGCAATTTATGAGGAATTTCGTAACCGGAGGGGATTAATTCTATATCATGTTACAGACATAGTATGGATCCTGTCCTCCTGCTTGTTGTTTTCTTTGCACACATAATGAGCAAACCTTCGAACAAATTTGCTTGTATCTGAAAAATTCCTGTGGCTGGGTTTGAGTTAATTGAGTTCTCGTCTCCAGCATCTTCCCCTCACTTTGTCCCCAGATGATCTCACAGTTATCCCGACTTTCTCAAAAGCACAAAATAAAACACTTTCTGTGAGAGCTGCAATTGCTTTTGACAACTCAATGGCTCTTTGGAATTTGGAAAACCNCCAGAGAAACCACAAAAAAAAAAAAAAAAAAAAAAAAGAGCCCTCCCAGGCTCCTCAGTGCTGCTCCAGATCCCGTCTCCATCTCTTCCCTGTCATTTACACCCCGTGGAGTGGGTGGGAATGGTGGGAGAGAAGTGCTGGTTTAGGAGCTGGGAGACAGGTGGGGTTTGGAGGCAGGCAGACAATTTAGCGGCGATAATCAATGGGATTTGGGCATTTTTGGGAGCCTGTCTTTGCTGCTCACCGGGCGTTTGTGGAAATGATCAACAGCTTGAGACGGGAGGTTTGTTCCCTGCTCCCTCTCCCTGTCAGCTTTTATTTGCCTTCTGTTGCCCTCCCGCACAATCCATAAGCCCTCCTCTTTTGCATGATTGTCTCAATTTGCATTTCCAGCAGATCCACTGACATTTGGCTGGACTCTGGGTGAAACACTCCTTGAAATTAGCCTGCACGTTGAGTTTGTTCTGGGAAGATAAGAAGGGAAAGTGGCAGGGGGGGCCTGGGGGGAATTTACGCATGTGAAACTGCGCAGGGAAAGGAGCACCAACAGTCAGAGTCGAGGCCAGCAATATTTCTCTGGGATTTGTCTGGGAAGCAGAATTTGTCACCGTGGGCAATGGACTCGTCCCCTCACCCCGCTGGCTCCCAATCCCAGCACAAGCCCGGCTGAGGAAGCCAAAGGATAAATTGTCTGCTCGCCTGCTCCGGAGCTGCTCTGTAGTGCTGGCAATGTGAGACTGAGGAGGAATTTTAATTTCATGCTGTGTAAGAAGAGTGCATGCAACAGTAGCAGCCGTATGGATTTTCATATGAATAGAGTACAGTATTCATGACAGGGCAGCAGTGTTGTCCCGCAGGTTTGCATTCTTCTCCTTCCTTTGCTGTTTGCGCATTCCCCTCGCTGTCCACCCATTCTCGCACTTGCTGAAATGGAAAGTATGTCCTCGCCAGATGGGTGCACAAAGTGACGAGCCTGTTTCTCAGTTAGATGGCAACTGGCTTCAGAGACCTTTTGTTGCTTTAATTTCTGTGCAATCCAAGTGCGAGTCTGTTTTGCTTGAGAGGGAACATTTTTTAGCCTGGTGCCTCTCTTGCTCAGCTTTGCGGGTGTCTAAGCATGAGCACTTTGCAGACTGTGGCGCCCATCAATGCTGCTCTGTCTCGAGATCTCTCTAAAATAACAGGACTTAAATCACTTGCCCGGAGGGGGAGGGCAGGTCCTGGGAATGATTGATCCGCAGGGATGGGTTGTGTGGGGCTGGACCGGCTCCTCACCCCTTTGTCCTTCCTGGTGATCTCTTTAGTGCTCACCCAAGAGCTGAAGTCACCTCAGCAGCGGAGAATTCGGTTTGTAGAACGTGTCACGCTTTGTTCAGGGGAGGTTTTGTTCGATTTGATTTTAAAAATCCGTGTGTATTTGTTAGGGAAGGAGCCTGTAGTGATTTTTCTTGAGGCCGCCGATCTAGTACCTTCTGCACAGCCATAAAATATGCCTTAGATGAACTTCTCTTCACATCTGTGAGGATGAGCTCCGCTCATTTCCATACTAAACCGGTCGCTGATGCGCCGGCACGCCCCGGCACGTCCGTCAAACCCAATCAGTTTTGCCAGGTAGGGCAGGTGGATAAATCCGTCTGCCGGCACACTCCGCTCCTTCTGATACCCCTGCGTGGCAGGAAAAGGCGCGAACGGGGGGAATCCTTTCCCTGGAGGTGTGTGAACTGGGAGAGGAGCGGAGGAATCGCGGGACTGCCGGTGCGGAGCGCGCCCGGGCGCTGAGCAGGGGAAACGCGGCTGGGCAAGGGGCTTAGAACAGCGCCAGCGATTTCCCCTGCCATCCTCGCCTGCCCCTTTGGCAGCTGCTGGCAGCACGCGGAGCTGGAGCCCGGCAGCGCCGGGTCTGGCTCCGTGCATTCCCTGCCAGCAAAGACAGAGGAACCCGGCGGCGTCTCCAGCTGGAGCCTGCCTGGGCATCCTTCACATCCTGGGCTGGGCAGGGCTCAGCCTCGGCTCCGCCGCCACCGCGGCCCGTGCTGGGGAGGCAGCGGATATGCGGGGAGATTTCTTCCATTTCTTCCATTTCTTCCAGTCAGACACCACAACAGCTCCCCAGGGAAGTGGAGGGGTCACCATGCCTGGAAGTGTTGACAAAAGGAGGAGAGGCGGCACCGTGGTGCGGTTTGGGGGGCACGGTGGCACTGGCGGAAGGTTGGGATCGATGGTCTTGGGCGGTTTTTGCAGCCCGGATGATTCTGTGCTCCCCAGGAGAGGGGGGACGGCAGCTTTGGCCAGGGCCCCCCGCCCCCGGGCTAACCCTGGTGACAGACGTGTCCCAGCAGGGATGTGACGCTCCAGGCAGTTGGGTTTAATGCTTCCTCCCTTCATGGCTCGGATTGATACGGCTGGAAAACTCATTAAAGAGTCCAGCAGCAAAGCAGGCCCATAATTAATAAAATACAGATTTTCCATCTGAAATCCTTGTCTGAAATAGCTCCCTGTTGGAGCGGGGGATGGCTGTGGGGGCACAGCGTGAGTCTCTCCTGCCTGGGCACGTCCCTTCAGCCAGGGGACCACGGACTGAGCTCCTCCGGTGCCCCCAGTGCCCCCGGACACCCAGCGAGGGGAGCAGCCCAGCAGAGCCCCGGCAGAGCAGGGGACACCACCAGCTCTGAGCCCTAAAGAACAAGTGCCTGTCTGGATAATTCCAGGAAAATCCCACCAGCCTGCAGGATCAGACAACTCCCACCAAAACCATCTGAGGGTGGTGAGCTCACAGTCGGGTTCAACCAAATAATTCCACAGACTGCTCCTGTTGGAGCATATTCATATTCATATTTTATTTCTGCGAGGTATTCTTCTGAGGGCTGGTGGGTTCTCCCCCGGGGTAATTCCAGGAGATGCTGCCATGGCCTGAGAAGGGAGAGGCTTCCCCAGGGCAGCTCTGAGAGATCCTCTCCTGCCCCCGGAAGGGACAGGGCTGTGCCCGGCAGGAGCTGGCGTTGCTGCCTCTCCTCAGCCCGGCTTGGAGAGGCTGTTAAGAAGCAGTTTCGAGTGCAGGCTAAGAGGGAAGCTACAGTGACCGATAAAGTCTCTCTTCAGCACTTGTGGAGCCTCTGGGATCCTCTTATAAATCAAAGCCTGCAGGTAGACTCAGGTGCTGGAGCAGAGAACCACAAACAGCATTAATGAGGCCGCGGAACATCGTCCCCGCGGCGGCAGAAGCAAAGGGGAGGGTGTTTCATCTCGCAGAGCCTGTGACTCTAATGATGGTGCAAGTCCTTCAGAAGGAAGAAAGGGACAGTCTGGGGAAAAGGACCTTCTGGGCTGGCTCGTTCCCAAAGATCCAGGAGCTGCTCGTGTTGCCTGCCTGCTAATTGGAGTTGGCTGTAACTGATTTCGAAAGCGATGGCCTTAGGGAGCTGAGATTGTTGTTTGTGTTTGTCTGGGATTAAATACAGATGGAATTAAAACGAAGGGGGAAAAAAAAACCCCACAACAAACCCTGGGTTGGAGGAAGAGGCTTTGATGGAAGAAGCTGCTGCTGCTGGAAGGGAGCGGGCGCTGCCGCGGCCGCCGGGTCAGGGTCTCGGTGCCGTTCCCGTGGAAGCGCCAGGGGAACAATGAAAGGGTAGAGACAGAAATAGAAAGCAAAAAGATGAGTGGGCTCTGATGAAAGGAGTGGTATTAATAATGAAAAGCAGAGGGTTTGAAGCTGCTTTGGAACACATTTCCAAGGCACAGAACCCCTCGGGAGCAGGGGCTTTGGCGGCCGCTGCAGCCCTTTGGTGAAGGCACAAACCACAGCGCTCCAGAGCAGGACCCGGCTCCCAGCCAGGCTCTGGAAGCACAGACTGCAGGAGGAGACGGAAATACCTGTCGGGTTGGGCCGGCCAGGCCAGAGGCCTCCAGCACCAGGGAAATTGGAGTCTCGTGGCTTGAGGTCACGGCCAGATTTCTTCACAGCCGAGTGCAAACCGTGACACAAACGATAAATCATGAGGGTGACAAAGCACGGGGCCCGGAATCATTAGCAGATTGCACTCTGCAGATGTGTGGATGTGCAGGGGGCTGCGCTGGGTCTGGAGCAATGGGAAGAGAAAGGCAAGAAGGAGCTCAGCTCCCCTGACGTTGGGCAGCGGCCTCGTGCACAGAGGCTGCAGTGGCTGCCAGCACAACCTCGCTGGGAAAATCTCTCCCGGAAGGTCACTTTCCATATCAGCTCCGAGCCTTGGCTCAGCTTATAGCTCCTGTTTGAAAAGCTTTAGGAACATTTGATACCTGGTCTCGTTTTAGCGAGAGCAGTTCAAACAACTGCCCCTGTTAGAGCTGCAGTTTCTGGGGGCAGGGAATGGGGAACGGGAGCTGCAGGGCCCGTGGTGCCCCTCAGGGCACTTCAGAGCTGTCTGGAGGTGCCTGGGAGCAGCTCCCTTTCCTCCCAGCGCCTCCCTCTGCCCCTTTCAGCACCCCTGACGCCTCTCCCTGACTGGCTGCAAATCTCCTGCCAGCGCTCATTTCCGTGAATGCCGAGACTCCTGAGATTCCTGGGGCTGCCTGGAGACACCTCCGCTTCCACCATGCCCCTGAAACGGGGGTTGAGAGCAGCCCCAGCTCGCCGGGCTGTGCCTCGGCTGCAGCTTTGGTGCCTGAGACTCAGCAGGAGACACCTCTGGGACTCTCCCAGTGGGAGCCTCAGCCCCAGCTCCCAGTCTGACCAGTCTGGGGCTGCTCTCCCAGCTGGGAATCGGTGAATGTGAAATGGGAAAAATAGGGGGGAAAAAAGCATCCCACAGAGCTGCCTCCAGTTCCTTTTGTCACCTCACAGCCCTCCGTGGAGCCCTGGGGTGCCTGGCTTCGGGCAGGCGCGGGAGACGGAGAGGAATTTGGGCAGGATTTATGGCAAAGACACCACAGAGCAGCCAGCACAGACTCACGCGTCAGGGGCACTCGATACTGGGGGTGTGGGCAGGAAGGATGTCCCCAAAGCTGCCTGAAAGCTGCAAGGATTCCTGGGAAACAGCAAAATTCCATCCACTGACGGCCCCAGAGTGAAAATGGGATCTCCTGCCTGGAATGCAGCAGCCAGAGTGTCCCTGTCCCTGCTCGGAGAGGGAAGGGGAGAGCCGGGGGGGCTGGAAATGCAATCTGGGGTGAGCCTGCAGCCTCCCACCTCCCGAGCCAGGGCCAGGAGGAGGGAGACGTGGAATTCCAGCGTTGCCTTGGGGAACACGGTCCCCAGGAGCTGTGGGATGGGCTCTGAGCAGCTCCTCTGGCAGGCATCGAGGGGCAGGGCTGGGTTTTGGCTGGAAGCGCTGTCTCCAGGCGAAGGGAAAGATGGCAGAGCACCAGGCTGTGCCAGATCCCTGCTGCTGCTGCTGAAATCCATCTTGATGCGCTGCCATCCAGGCAGGAGGCTCTGGCCCAGCCTGGCTCTGCCCCAGTGCTGCCCATGGAGCTCAGCCTGTGTCCACAGGCAGGCAGGAGCAGGAGCTGCCTCAGCAAGGCCGGCGAGCATCTGGGCTTGCTCTCCTCGGGGGCTTCTCCTTCAAAGGAGCTTGGAATTGATAAATTTTCTCTTGTTTTTTTGCCTAAAGAATTCTCCCCGGCTTTGCCATAAAGGAGCAACCTGCTCTGCTTGCTGTGGGTCTGTCCTGGGGCAGAGGGATCAGGAGGGGACAGAGGGATGGGGAGGGGGCAGAGGGGCAGGGCTGGGAGCAGAGCCTGGAGCCCAAAGGGCACAGCCCGTGCCAGAACTGCAGTGAGAGCTGCACAGGCACCCAGGGATGGCTCTGACCGGCCCCAGCAGGGAATCCAAAGCTCTGTGGGGTTCAGGCTGCGAGGCCAGGGCTGCGTGATGGTTCTGAGCTTGCTCCTCACACAAGGGACAGGCGGTTCTGGGGCTCTGCAGCTTCTCAGGCACAAAAACTCAGCCCCTACAGCAGCAGCAGCAACCAAAGCTGGCAAAACAGAGACCAAGACCTTTCCCTAAAAGCAGAAAAACCCCTTGTGACACTGCCTAGGATGAGGAATAAAATCCTCCTTGAGACACTCCAACAAATGCTCCTGCCATGATATCACTTTTAAACCTGTGTTTCAGGAGGTTGGTGTTAGGTCTGAAGACGAAGGTGTGACTATTGAGAGCTGGAGGTGTCTGTAGTTTGTCACAGGTGAATTTCAGAAAGAAAACAGAAATATTTGGCAGTGGCTTCAGCAGCTCAGCTCCTTGTTGCTGGGGATGGATGAAATGGTTAAGTGAAGGTGTCTTCTCTCTGTGCTTTCTTGGTTCCTCTGCCTCCCCGTTGGCACACACATCCACGTTCCCTGTTCCTCTCCCATCTGCTTCCCCTTCCCAAAATTCAAACACTTCGCTCTTAAAATTTTGCCTTCTTAAAATTTTGCCTTCATGTATATGAATGAAAGAGAAAAATATCTCTGCAAACCACGAGGGCTCGGTAGCTGGGATAAATTTTGATCTGCGCCATAAAAGCCCTCGTAGGTGTGGCCGCCTCCAGCTCTGCCAGGTTGTGGTGCTGGCGCTGAGCGTCCCTCACGAGGAGACAGCTTCTCCACCAGGGTCTCAGTTGTGACTCTCAGATGCTGAATTTAGGCAGGCAGGGGCGGTGCTGTCCCAGAATCGCGGTGTGATCCGCGCTGGATGCAGGCGGGGTGGGGGTACCCCTCCAGCCTCAGCACAGAGGGGGCTCTGGGGGAACTGCTGGCCTCGATTGGTGCCCAGCCCCTCGGGGATGTCGCTGGAGCTCGGTGGAGCAGCACTCTGGGGGAGATGAGGCCCCTGGCAGCGGTGAAAGCCCTCAGAGCTGGTCAGGGGGGCGGCCCGTGAGGACAGCACAGGGGGAGTTGTTGCAGTGTTGAATTACCGAGCCACACACGCAGTATTTGCCTAACCAGCCAGACCTGAATTGCTGTTCAAACACTGCCTTGCTGCCTGACGTTGGCAATCAGGGAGCTAATTACACTGGATTAGGGTTTTTCTCTTAATTACATGAAAAATTTAGCGCGGCTGATGTTCGCGGGGCTGCAGGGGATTAGGGCGGAAGCCATGTGTTTATCTACGGGTCAATTATGGAAGCGAGAGCAGGAATGTGCCGGAGCTTCGCCTCTCCCACCCCTGCAGCCAGCCTGAACCCTTCTCCTGCTGCTGCTTTGGGGCCGTGGGTACCCGAGGGGTGAGCAGCGCTGGCTGCTGGGGGAGCCAAGGCAGGGCCTGGGGCAGAGCTCTGCGCTGCTCCGTGAGGTTCGACAGCTCCGGGGCAGCTCTGCTCCACCTCCTCCTCCTCCTCGGGAGCCTTTCCGGCTCAGGCTGCCGTGTCCTGCCGGAGCAGGGCGGTCAGACCGCGCTGCTGGTGCGTTCCAAACCCAATTTCAGCCGCAGTCCTGCAGCCACAGCCCCTTTTCCCCTCCCTCCCTCCTCCCAGCCTGGGGGAGTCTGCTGACATCTCTGCTGACATCTCTGCTGACATCTCCGCTGACATCTCTGGTGTGCTGTGCCTCGGTCGCCCTGGGTTGCTGCTCCATCTGCCCTCGTGTCCCCGTGGCCACCAACAGAGAGCCGTGGCAACAGTGAAGTGTCGCTGATTGCCGCCAAGGACGGCACGCAAGGCCCTGGGCACGTCCCTTCCCCTCTTTGTGATGGTTTCCCAATGAAGGGGGTGAAGAGGGCAGCTCTGAGTCCGCTGGTGGCTCTGCCAGGACAGGACAGGGCTGCGGCTGCTCTGCAGGGAATCCCACAGGGTTAAACCCAGTGCTGAGTCCTGCCTAGTCGAGTCACAGAGCCCCAGCTCCTGCAGACGCCTCCTTCCCCAGCTGAATTTGGAATTAAACTCTGAATTTGGGTATTTGAGGACCAGCAAGCTGATCCTGCCCCGTGCAGAGCAGGGCAGTGTGTGCTGGCAGCGTGTGAGCTGCACTCCAACCCTCCCAGGGCAGGGAGGGACAGGGACAGAGGGACAGGGACAGAGGGACAGACAGAGGGACAGAGGGACAGGGACAGACGTGTGCTCTGAGCCCAGCCCAGCAAATCCCACGGCGTTCCAGGCCGTGCCGAGCAGCGTTCCATGTGTTGCATACACAGATTATTCAGAGCTGGTTCATCTGCTTATCTGCTGATTAATTCTGAGATGCTGGAAAGGGAATGTGCCAAAGGCTTAGGGAGCTACAGTGCGGAGATGGAAGAGATTTTGCTTTTTATTTTTATCCTTGATCTGCCCCAGAATAGCACTGGGGAAGCAGCTCAGAGGGGCAGGAGGAGCTTTCCTCTCACACCAGGAGCCTGAGCTACCTCAAACCTCTGTCTGATGGAGATCGAGGCATGAATGGGCAGAGAGGGAGAGATTC
Source organism: Donacobius atricapilla (assembly GCA_013397315.1). Taxonomy (NCBI): domain Eukaryota; kingdom Metazoa; phylum Chordata; class Aves; order Passeriformes; family Mimidae; genus Donacobius; species Donacobius atricapilla. The sequence continues at coordinate 194,650 of WBMY01005674.1, forward strand.
AGCCCCACGGATTTATGTTGTAGAGCCTCCCATCAGGAGCCTTGAATGCTTCCAGGCCAGGGAATGTACCAGCAAATGTCCCTGGGCCCCAGCCAGCCCTGTTGGTCCTGCCTGGTGCCTTCCTGCAGGAGACACATTTGCTGCAGCTCCTGCGTGCCCAGAGATGATGAGGCAGCCGCAGACACGGAGCCTGTCCCTGCTCCGGGTTTGCCACAGCCCAGCCAGGCTGCAGGGGCGTCGCTCTGATGTTTTCAGCCTTCTCTTCTGTTCACAGTTTTCATGGGTTTGGGTTGTTTCTCACGCTCGGGTGATGTATAAACACTTCCAATGTTTTCGTAATTTCATGGTAGTTTACATTCTTTGTTTTAGAGCTACGCACAGCTGATGGACGGTTGTCTTAACCAATGGGATGGGGAGAGGTGCCAGCCTTCTCCCCCAATCCCTGGCCTGTGTAGAAATACTACATAATGGAGTCAGATTTTATAATAAACAGTTCATACCTTCTCACCAGTGTGTGTGTGTGTGTGTATGACAGTGTCAGAGGGGCAGGGCAGAGCTCAGGGGGCAGTGCCAGCTCTCCCGGGGCTCTCTGTCCCCACACGCCCCAGCCCAGCCTCTGCCCAGGCAGACTCAGTCCTTCAGCAGTCTCTGCCCCAATTCCTAACGAAAAAAATGCCCATTTCCACCTGCAGCTCTGCGTCCTGCTGGGCAGCAATGACCTGGGGGAACAGTGACCTGGGGGAACAGTGACCTGGGGGGACAGTGACCTGGGGGGCAGTGACCTGGGGGAGCAGTGACCTGGGAGGAGCATCCATGTGGGACAGGCTGATTTCCCAGGGTCTGAGCTAAGCTCTGTGATTTTCTCACATCCTCTGCCCGAGCAAGGTTAGATCTGATCAGTAACACACGACTGGCTCTGCATGCACAAGTGAAACCAAAAACATGCGCGGCCCCCTTGTTCACCTGAGCGCTCCTGCCCGACCTAGAGCGGAGCACAACCGCCAGGCAGGATTTATCCACAGGTTTATAAACCCCAAAGACAATAAAATTTAGATTCTCTTATTTCCTTCTGGGTTTTGGCCTTCGGCAGCCCAGAGCTTGGCTCGTGTTCCAGCATTCCCGGGAGGTGCTGGGCAGGAAATCGAAGCCATTCGAAACATATTACTTACATGATGTTTTCGAAAAGGAAAGAGAATAATATTTCCTGAGGAACTCTGTGGCTCCCACCTGATCAGCTGGAAGCTGTGGCTTTGGAGAAACAGGGTTTTTGTGTGGCAATTTTTGACAGCCATTTAGTTTTTTCCTCCTTGGGGAGAATCACGACTCACTGGAGCTCGTTTAGAGCAAACTTCACATTAGACAATCTTGTCTAAGTGGCTTTTGATGCCATTTTACACGGCCACTCAAGGTCAACAAAGCAAACTAAGCAAGACCAATCCCTTCAGCTGTGAAATGCAGTGCTGGAGGAGGATGTTGGTGGGGAGAGAGAGCCTGGCACGGAGCTGTGCAGGATTATTCAGCTGGAAGGGCACAGGTGAGGTGTGGACAGATAACACAGATGCAGGGCTATTTTGGGGGCTTTGGGCAGGAGCTGCAAATGCTTTGTGACAAGCAGATACCGGGTGCCTCCCTGGCCCTGAATAACACCAGAGTAACACCAGCTCTGGGCTTGCTCTCACGTCTGCTGGCGGTCGCAGGGGCTGAGGCTCAGCGCCCAGCCCTGTTTTCCTTCACTTGGGCCGTTTTTCACCCCCCAAATGCCTCTCGCACCTCCCTCCATCCCTGGTCGTGTCCCGCAGGCAGGGCCAGGATTTCTGCCCTGGCTCCTGTGTCCCTTTGGGCTCCTGCTAGCAGCGAGCCCAGCTGCGGGTCAGGGCAAAGGGGAGAACGAGGGTGAAGAGTGGGGAAAGGCAGGGAATGAGGCAGGGTTTGTGGCACCCAGAGGGCCGGAGGGCGCCCCCAGCTAACCCCGCGCTGCATCCCTGCCCAAGGCTGCCAGGGCCGTGGAGAACAGGCTGCTCTGGGAATGAAATCCCCTCGGTGCCCGTTCCTGGAGCTGTCCCGCTCTTCCCTGGCCTGCGCTTTCATTTGCTGGGAGGGCAGGAGCTGGCCTGGAGCTGCACAGAGCGGGAGCAGCAGGGCAGAGGCAGGCGAGGACGGCAGAGGAGCAGCGAGCAGAGCCCGTGGCACAGCAGCACCCAGCTCGTTCCTGCCTCTGCGAGGCCAAGGCTTCATCCCTTCGGTGGTTTCCTTGCAGAATGAAAATCCTGGAGCAGAGCAGAGCTGTTAACAACGATTCCCAGCGCCCGGAGCAGCGCCGAGACACCTCCACAAAAATCAAACCGGAGGGTAAAGAGAGAAGGAGATTATTGAACAGAGGGAAAGGACATCCCTGCTCACTGGGGACAGATTAGAGAGGACAGGGTTTGTGCCCTGAGCTCTCCTCCTGCTGGGCAGGAGACCCCCAGGACCCCGGGGGTCCCCACCTTTGCAGGGCTGTATTTGATGCTCCTGGAAGGCGCAAGGCTGCCGGCCCTGAGCCCCCAGCAATTGTCTCTTTGCAACAAGTGCTCCAGAAGAAAGCAGCCCTGCTCCTCCTCAGCATTCCCTGAATCCCTGGAGCCCCCCGGATTAATAGTCTTTACCTCCTGCTTCTGTACTGAGCCCTCTCCCGCACTGGATTGACTCAGTACAATAGAAGAAAACCTTTTGAGCACCTCATTCATCATTTTCTACACCTCACTGCCGGTTTTAGCTGATTCAGGGCTGCTCTGTGCCTTGCAGGGGTCGGCTCCAGCCCCAGGGTGTGCAGAGCCTTCCTGGGGGCACGGAATGGGAAGGAGCTTCCCTCTGGATGGGAGGGAGAGCTGGGCCTCCAGGAGAAGACAATGCTGCTGATTTAAAGCACCCTCCAAAGCAATCCAAGCTCCCCAGCCCAAATTTCATTTTAATGAATCCATCCCCGGAAGAATACTACTTAATTAATTAGCAGCTCATTTGCATGAGGTGGCATGTTATTAAAGTTCTGCTGCTGCAAGTAGGGCTGTGACAAGGTGTGAGCTGACAGCTTTTCAAATAAAAAGTCTTCTCAAGGAGTGATCTCCCGAACTGGCAGCTTTGTTCTAAACGAGCCTCTCACGCGGTAATAAATTAAAGACACGGGGCTGCTGATTAGGCTCTGCATGGTGCCTCTGTACCATCCTCCCTGCTCCATCCTGCACCACCAGCTCTGCGCAGGGCTGCAGGGAGCAGCCTGGGAGAAGGGAAAAAAGGCCTGGAGAAGGAAAGAACCTCTCCAGTGGCAATTTCTCTCAAGGGTTTGTCCGGTCAGGATGTCTGAGCTGCTGCCTCACCCCAGCAATTGGCTCCTTCCCCTCCAGAGCCCTGCGGGGAGGCAGCAAGGGATCCTTCTCATCTTTCTCCTGGTCTCTTTCCTCGAGGGAATGGGAAGGACTGTGCTCGTGGAAGAAATGCTCATGGAATCTCTTCTCCTGGCAGATCCAGCACTGCGGTGTGCCCCAAAGCTGCTCCTTGCCCTTGGTGTGGCAGCTGGGTGTCCTCAGGCAGGGCACAGTGAGCCACATCCTGGGCTCACAGAACGCTTTGGGCTGGAAGGACCTTAAAGCTCATCTTGGTCCATGGCAGGGACCCCTCCCGCTGTCCCAGGCTGCTCCAAGCCCTGTCCAGCCCGGCCTTGGACACCTCCAGGGGTGGAACATCCAGAATTTATTTGGTGCAACAGTCTGTTGAGTGTGGTTTCAGCTTTAACAGGGAAGGGACTGTGGTTTTTGATTTGTTCTGTGTTTCAAAACCTCTCTGTCCTTCCCTGGAGGCAAGCTCACGCTCAGAAATGCTAAGATTGAGAGCTGAGGTCTCTGTTTTAGCCTGGGCAGGCTGCAGCCACTTGTGACAGGCAGGGAGCCTTCCCTGGAGGAGCAGCCACCCACCGCTGGTGCTGGAGAGGCGGGAGGTGCGAGTTAACTCGGGTTTGTTGCTTGGTTTGTTTGTTTGCTGCGTCACCAGCAGCGTGTGGGTGCAGCGCTGCAGACACAGCCCCGCTCCCCCCGGAGCTGCTGCCGGCCCGGGGGGGCTCTCGGTGCCCCCCCAAAGAGCCCAGCACCTCCTCTGCCTCCTGACCCCTCTGGGGAGCTGCAGCTGCCCGGGCTGTGCCTTTCAGCTCTGAGCCAACATCTCCCGAACAGAAAGGAAGGGAAGCACGAGTGGGTGTGAAATAAATACCCAGAGACCTTCCTGACACCAGCACTGGGCTCACTGAGCCCTCAGCTCTAGCAGCAATGTGGGGCAGGGAGGCTGAGCGGGGCTGGAGCCCCCCCTGCCCAGAGCTGCCCCCACTCCCGCTCCGCTCTGCCCATCCCTGTCCCGGAATCGGCACGGGCACCCAGGAGCACCCGGGCAGAGGGAGGAATTGTCCGAGCTGAGGGCAATTTAATCCCAGTGAGGGGATCTGTGGAGCCCCCCTGGAGGGCAGGGGGGGCTGGGGCTCTGATGCTGTTGGACACGCAGACACACAGACTCACTTTGGTGAGAAGGCATGAGCTGTTTATTAAAAATCTGACTCCATTTTATAGTATTTCTACACAGGCCAGGGACTGGGGGAGAAGGCTGACACCTCTCCCCATCCCGTTGGTCAGGACAACTGTCCCTCAGCTGTCCATAGCTCTAAGAACAGGAATGAAAACTTTCCTTGAATTTATGAAAACATTGGCTGTGTTTACATCACCCGTGCGTGAGAAACAACCCAAACCACGAAACTGAAAAAGAAGAGAAGGCTGAAAAAATCAGGGCGACAGGGCACTGTTGGGATGCTCCCACAGAGAGCCAGGGACTGGGGGAGAAGGGTGACACCTCTCCCCATCCCGTTGGTCAGAACAACTGTCCCTCAGCTGTCCATAGCTCTAAGAACAGGAATGAAAACTTTCCTTGAATTTATGAAAACATTGGCTGTGTTTACATCACCCGTGCGTGAGAAACAACCCAAACCACGAAACTGAAAAAGAAGAGAAGGCTGAAAAAATCAGGGCGACAGGGCACTGTTGGGATGCTCCCACAGAGAGCCAGGGACCTGAAATCCAGACTTTGTGCAGACCTTCACCCCAGGGTTTTGCAAGGGCAGCCCAGCCGTGATTGGCGAGGTGTTTAATGTTTAGTTGGGCAGAGTAATTCGGGAAAGGATGGATCTTCTCCTCCCTCAGGGACCAGGGTGGGTCTCCAGGAGCTGCTTTGCTCCCAGGCACCTCTCCTGATCGTGAGTTCCTGCAGGGAACCCATCCATCGAGGTTCTGGGGCAAAGACAAAGGCGATGCCCACTCTGACAGATCCATTCCTTCCTAATTTGGGAGAAATGCGTAAGGAAAATGTGACAGGAGAGAAAGAGACTGGGAGATGAGGGAGCCTGCAGGTAATGAAGTTAATTGGACACGCTGATTTGAATTGAATGTGCATGTAAGGTTTGTCATTAACTTTCTCACGGCTGCATCTATGATTTAAAGGAAAGATACTTAATGGGATTACTATTTCACTTGAATTCCGAGGGGGAGCCTTGCAGTCCCATTCCTGGTGCTCCTGCCTGCGGGAGGGGCGTGCAGGGGAAGTTTTCTGGGGCTGGGCTTCTCCCATGGTGAGGGACCCTGGGTGGGCCTGGGGCCCTGGCACACCTGCGTTAGCAAATTCGGACCCCAGATGTGGGGTGGGCTGGCTGAATGACCCTCAGAACCTCTCCCCACCCCTCTGGGTCCAGTAATGACCTGGAAATGGATCAAATCCAGATGTCAGCAGGGAATCTGGGGGTACTTCACTCCCAGAACTTCACAGAGGGCCTGAGGGGCTCTTGGAAACTTCTGGGGCAATAATTTGCATTTCCAGTTCTGGATTCTCCCCTCCTGGGGTTTGCTGTGGGTGTCAGAGGATCTGGACCAGGAGTATCAGGCAGATTTTCACTTCATTGCCATCACAAAAACCAAGCAAGTTCAGGCGGTGCCTGCTGCTCCTGGCCCTGGGAATCCTCTCCGGGCCCCTCCAGTGCCTGCCTGGCTCCTTCCTCATGGAATTGGAATCCCGAAGTGCCCTGGGCCCCGTCAGGCACCTGCAGCTCCGGGGCAGTTAATGGGTGGCCCCGCTGCAGGACCCGCGGTGGGAGTCACTGCCCTCACGCATGGGCTTATTCAGCTGCTTTTCCTGGCCTCGGGAACTCCATCCCGAGTCAGCCTGGTGGAAACGCCCCTAATGAAAACAGACAGGTAATTTAATCACGGAAAGTTCCCGCGAAGAGATTCGATGTCTTCTAACGGGAGCCTGCTGGCAGGGGCTGGGAGGGAGCGCAGAGATAACCCGGCCCCGGCTGGGCAGAGCACCTGGGGGGAACTTTCCTTGCACGAGGTGTGGCGGAGCTCCGTGTCAGATTAGATCCTCGAGTGGCTCCGACACGGCGGCACGATGCGGAATTTCGCTAATCTCCGCCGATAAAGCCCCAGCTGAGCCTGCCGCTGCATTGTGGGGGTATTAGAGAGCTCAGTGTGAGCCCGGCTCCGCGGAGCTCCCCGCGCCCACCTCCCCCTGCCCCTCCGCGAGGGGCTGCCCGTGGCCCTGCGAGCCAGGGAGGAGTTGGCATTTGCAGATTATGTCATTACGCGCTTCTCAGGGGAGATTGGTGAACATCCAGCCGGAGGAAGGGCTGGATCCGGCCCAGGCAGTTCCTGGGGGTCATGTCGGGGTGCGGCAGCCTGTGCTGCGCCCTCCTGGGCCCGCCTGCCCCTCTGATCCCGGTTTCCAGCCCCCGAGGGGCCTCTCCCCACCGGTCCTCCACCCACCCCGACCCCGCTTCCCTCTGTGCCCCTCTCTGAGCCCTTCCCATGCCCATCATCCTGTCAGGAGAGGAAATGCGCAGAGTCAGGGGCCAGAACCAGCCCGGAGCCCCCCAGCCCCATCCCTCTGCTCCCCTCCCACCCATCGCCGTGCCAGNGGATGAGCCAGAGGCGCAGGGTTGGTCCCACACCTCTGCTCCAGGGACAGCTCCGGAATTGTCTGGCCCCGGGAGGGCACCCATACGTGAGGCAGAGGGATCGTTTCCCTCTCCGAACGTCAACAAGAAGCTTCCTGCTGTGCGAGATGATCCCTTTCTTCCTCCTCGTCCCCAGGAATCATCGCTCTTCTCTGACATCATCATTTGTTGCCGTGGAAACCGAGCCCTGAGCAAGAGGCGCAGCGGAGCATCCTGGCGTCAGTGGGCGCCCCTCAGCCCTGGGATGTGGGCAGGGGGCTCTGGGGGCTCTGGGGGTCCCACACCCACCCGGGGAGGGGGGCAGCAGCCTCTGCTGTCCCCTTCTCCTGTGCCCTGAGCCTCACAGGCTCCCTGAGAGCGCCGGGGCTGCTCCCTGGCCTCCGGGGGGGCAGGAGGGTGCAGGCAGCACCCCCGTACCGTGTCCCAGGGCTCCCATCCCAGGCGCAGCCCCGAGCCCTCACCCGGGCTGGGGGAGCCGGCGGGCGCTCGGCGCTGTCTCCGACCCCGAGCTGCAATTCCCAGCTGGAATTGGGCTGCGCCGGGCTTGTCCGGCGGTATCTCTCTTTATTAGCCCTGTCTGACCTCATTACTAGAAAGAAGCTCAATTTAACGAGCTGCCGGTGCCCTGAGGGAACTCTGGAAAACAGTTGTTTTTCACAAAGGCTGCTGATCCTTCATGTCCGGCGCTTCCATTCCAGTCTGGCCATTAATCAGGCCTTTGCGTGGCGCTGGCTGCGGGTCCCTGACAGCCCGGCGCTCCTGTGCTCGCTCCTCAGGTGATTTTTGTCCCCCTGTCCCTGGTGCAGCCTGGGGGCTCCCAAAGCAGCGCGGGTGACTCGGGTGGCAGCACCCAGTGAGGCACTGGGCCCGTCCTGGTGCGATTCTGCCTCTAATTCTTGGTACTTCACAGGGGCTGTGATGATCCTAATTCTCACAGGTGCAATTAAAGCAGGATTGGACCTTCTGCCTTTTGGCGGGGTTTTGCTTTCTGAAAATTCAGGGCTTTTGAGGCCGGCTCGGGCTGGCAGCTTAATCCTGCCAGAGGCTCCCGTGCCTGACCGTGGGTGTTCAGAGCGCTCACATCCCCTCCCGATGTTCTTTCGTAGCGCTGAACGCTCAGGAGGCAAAGGGGGAAAGAGAGAAATCAGAGAATAAACGTGTTTGTGCATGGCAGGAGGCGCCGGGGCTCTCTCCAAGGAGGGGATTTATTCGGAGGAGGGTGCAGGGGAGCGTCTCTGCTCCCCGGGCTGTGAAGATCTCCTGCTATTTCCAGCTGGGGCGGCTCATTCCTCAGCTAAATCGCGAGATTTGCTTCCCAGCCTGCTCTCTTACCTGCTGGGGACGCGAACCAGAAAAAAGGGCCAGCCCGTTGTGTGCCCCATCCTGCCTCTTCCCAGGGTTTGGGCTCCGGGTTTTCCCGCCTTTGGCTCCGCTCCGCCGCCGGGGAGGGAATAACGGGGCAGCAGAAAGGGCTGAGGCAGCACAGCCCGGCCTGCGGCCGGAGCACTCGGCGTCTCTGGGACGGGAGGGGTTCCAGGGCCGTGGGGCCTCTCCTGGATGGGCAGCAGGAGCATCCCGGCAATTCCCGGCACCTCCCGGCAATCCCTGGCACGTCCCGGCACATCCCAGCACACACTCGGCAATCCCTGGCGTATCCCAGCACATCCCGGCAGCTTCCCGGCAATTCCTGGCACATCCCAGAACATTCCTGGCAATTCCCGGCACATTCCTGGCAGTTTCCGGCACACTCTCGGC
>WBMY01005674.1:215664-254073 GCA_013397315.1 Donacobius atricapilla
AAAAAAAATCGTCATTTTCTGTAGCGTGGCTCTGGAGGGAGGTACATGGAGTTCTCTGGGATGTTCCTGGAGGGCACATCCAGCATCCCAAACGGAAACCCTGCGCACCAAACCCGGTGCAGACCCTGCCCTTCTAAACAAGAAATCCTCCAGCCTCAGTGTCACTCCAGCCCCGAGGTCCCTCCAGCCTCAGTGTCCCTCCAGCCTCAGTGTCCCTCCAGCCCCATCCCTGCGCCGCTCCGAGGAGCCGCGGGAGAGCTGTGGCATTTCTGGCTGCTGCCGGGGAGGGGAAGGGAAGGAGCTCCATCCATAATCCCGTATTTATTTGAGCAGGGAGCAGGAATGTGCCTGGCAGACTAAACACTGCCTGCTCCCCCTGCACCGGGGGCTGCCCCAGCCCTGCCCAGGGCTCTGCTCGGGGCTGGCCCTGCCCAGGCAGAGAGGGGGAACAGCAATCCCGGCCTGCAGCTTTCTGCGTGGGTGTTAAAGAAATTATTTTTCTTGTAATCAAGCTCGGAACGTGCTGCTCGCACAGGGGGATTGTTGTTTTCCCTCCTTATTTTCCCTCTGCCTCTTCCAGCGGTTTCTCTGCAGGGACCCCCGCCGGGCTGCGAACATTTTGCTTTCCGCTCCCAGATTTATCCTCCCTACGAGACGGAGCAGCACAGTCACTTTTTAGGTTAGGGATTGAAGCGTAGAGATGCTGTGTGAGCTGTCCCGAGTCACACAGGGAATCTGGGAAAGCCCCCGAGCCCTCAGTCCCACAGCCAAGGGCCGTTCTTCCCTTCCCCGCTGCCCAGGCCGACGCTCCAAGGAGGAGAATGAGGCAAGAAGAGGCGCTGCGTGTGGTTTGCAGTGTTTATAAAGACCCCACCAATCTGGGCATCACCTTCCCGACTGCAACTATTCCTGTGGGCTCCCAGGAGCCAACCTTCAGAACGGAGAAATGTCCGTGAAAAGTTGATCCCGGGGCACAAAACCCCCTTGGAAGCTGCAGCGGGCGCCCCGAGGGGTGCCTGTCCCCGAGGGGGATGCTCCTGGCAGGGCACACGGGGTGCTGGGCGCCAGGGCTGGCGGCTGGGGAGCTGCGGGAGCTCCTTCCCTCCCCGCAGAGCAGCTGGAAGTGCCCGTAGCCGCCGGCGTTTTTCCAGGCTTGGCTGAGCGATGGGCTGATCCTTCCTGGCAGCCCTGCAGGTGCACAGCGGCTTTCGTGTGAGCTGCCGCAGCCAAGCCACACCTGGGAATATTTATAGACTCTGGGCTGCTCTTCTCCCCGCCCTGGGAGCTCCCTCTCTCTCCTCCAAACCTCCTTGGACTCTGGAAGAGCCAAACTTGGGGGTTTGATGGCGAGAAAACCAAGCTCCAGGAGGGTTTTGCTGCTCCTGCCGTGGAGCCCCGGTCTCACGGAGCATCCCCGCGGCTCTGTCCCTCCCCGGTACAAACAGAGCAGCGCCCTCACTCCAGCTGCGGGCAAAGCAGAAAACTTGGGGCTGAAAAGGGCTCCTCCAGCAGCTTTGTGCTGCGTTTGCAAAGGGAGCGGAGACAGGAGCGCTCCACGGCCCACCCGTGCTGCCAGCGCTGCTCTCCGGCCTTTGTCGGGCAAAACTGAGGCGTGCCGGGTGTTCTCTGCTCTGGGGAGGCAGGAAGGGCCGTGTTTGGGAGGATGGCTGTCCTGAGGAGGGGGCACAGGGGCTCTGGAGCCTGCTGGAAGCTGGCACAGGAGCGCTGCTTTAGCTGCCCTTCACAGGGAGCCAAATATTGCTCCAAATGTGCGCCGCTGAGGTCAGCGTGGCCATGGAGGTCAGAGAGGAGCAGGAGGAAGGTTTTCAGGGAGCTGTTTCTCACACTGCGCCGGCTCTGGATGGGTTTGGGGGTGTTTGAAGCGCTCCGCTGAGGTTGTGCCACCAGCAGCAGTGACACACCGCCTCCTCCCCTCCTCCCTGGCTCCACTTCAGAGCGTCCCTGCAGCTGCTCCCGCAGCACTTCTTCATCTGCTCCGTGCCCTTCTGGCTGTTTGATCTGTGCCCGTGCTCCCTCTCAAACAGGCTGAGCGCAGAGCAGGGGCTGCGGGACCTGCAGGAGACCACGCTGGGGTGTGGAGGTGCCAATTATTTTAATCCAAGTAATTGAATTAAAAGGCCCTCTAGGAATCCCATTCCCGCAGTAGGGGAGTCGGGAGGTTTGAGCAGGGAGGGGGACAAAAAGGAGCCCCAGGCACTGAAGGTCTCTCGGCTGCTGGGGTGGGTGTGGAGGTGTTGGAGAAGATGGGGTCAGTGGAGGAGGAATGAGATGAGCTTTAATGTCCTTTGCAACCCCAACCATTCCAGGATTCCCTGATTCCAGGCCTCTCAGAGGCAGGGACGTGCCTTTTGCTGTGGCGGTGACACCCTTAACCACCCTGCTGCTGCGGCCAAACTAACCAAACCCCTGGAGATGCAGGGCAGGGTTTGGGCAGGGATTGCTGCCCGCCTGCCTGGCTGCTTGGGCAGCCCCTGGGGCTGGGGCAGCCCCTGGCTGAGGCAGCTGGGAGAGCTGTGGGGAGCAATTCCCACCCAGTCTGCTGGAGCGAGGACAGCACTCAGCGCTGGGAACCAGGGACGATGTTCCCTTGGCCTCCTGCAGTTGTTTTGGGTTTTTCTAGCGACTCACAACTACCAGGGCCTTGGGTGCTATTAATGCCTCACTAAGAAGTGGATTCTAAGTGTTTTTATTTTTATTTTCTTTGTGGAGGAAGCAGGGGAAGGAAGGGTTTAACCAATAACTCCTCCCTGTGCGGCTGGGCCGCGGTGTGAGAGAGCAGACAGCGCTGCCCACAAAAACAATTTGCTCAAAATCCATCCAAAAAAAGAGCTGACCACACTTTTATTTGGAGAAGCTGTGCCAGAAACAGCATTCCCGTGCCTGCGGAGAGGAGAGTGCAGGCTCCAGTTTGTTAAAAACAAGCTGGATTTTTCCATTTTAGGTCTTTGCGTGGTCCAGGCTGGTGGCCTGGGATCCAGCTCGTCCCTGGCACCTCGTCCAAGCAGGGTGCTGGAGGAAATGTTGGATTTGTAGGAGAAATCCCCCTGAGAGGCAGCAGCAGGGGACTGGGGGCTGGGTTTAGGCTTTGTCTGGGTGATGCAGGGGAGGCAGCGACCCAGAACAGCCAGGTCTCACCCAAAAAGGACCTTGAGCCTTCAAAGGGAATGAGGGGATCACAGAATGACAGAATCCCCTGAGCTGTGGGGCACCCACGAGGATCACTGAGCGCTGGCCCTGCACAGGACACCCCAAAACCCCACCCTGTGCCTGAGAGCAGTGTCCAAACGCCGAGTTCGGGCTCATTTGAGGGGTGTTTTAAACCACGAGCAGGATTCCGAAGCTGTAGCATTGTCCCCTGCCCTCCCTGGCTCCACTTGAGGGGCTGCTGGAAGTGTCTGGGGGCTGGGGGGCTGCTTTGGGGCTCTCCCTGTCCTTACAGGGGTGCAGAGAGCAGAGAGAGCCCCCAGGGCAGCCCCTGCCGCCCCTCCCGTGGTGTCTGTGGGGTTGGAGAGCAGCACTGCCCCTCCGGCTGCCCTCCCCAGTGGCAGGAGAGGGGACGGGGGCCCTGAGCCCCCAGCTGGCCGTCACCCCCCCTCCCAAGGGCTCGGGATGTGCCCCCCATACCCAGCACCCGTCCTGCTGTGGGCACATCGAACTGCAGCCCCGATGGCAGGGCAGGGGCAGGCTGGCATGGCTCTGGCTTCTTTCTCCAACTCCTGGTCGCAGTTTGTGTTCAGACTTGGATGTTTTTTATTTCTTACCTATTTACAGGCTCACGAGCCGTGGGCTCTAACCAGCCAGCTGGAGAACCAGGGTAAAATGGAGTTGGTTCTCTTTCCAAGGTTATTTAAATGCTACCCAATAACGAGGTGACACCTTCTTATTTATATTTTTGACCCAACCCAAGGCCCGCAATGCAGACCTGTTTCACCAAACTACAGAAAACCGCCCAAACCCCTGAAGAAGAAGGAAGAGGAAGGTGAAGAAGAAGGACCCAGACAACGCCCCAAATCCTCCATATTAGCGTATACCGAACCCCCAAATTCTCGGTTTCCAGAATTCCAGCTGCAGGGTGTGATGTGGGTTCTCGCCCCGCTGGTGTCACAGGCTGGGTGACAAGAGGGGCAGGAGGCTGCTCCTGAGCTCCCCGCCATTTATTGTCTTTGGGTGCAGAGCAGGCCGGGTAGGCTCCAGGCTAGGCTGTGTAAATCTCGTTAGAAAGCCATTCCCAGCTAATGAAACCCTGGGAGAGAGGGATTTGGCTCCTCAGCCCTCAGCCTTGCAGCAGAGCCTGGAATAAATCCATCTCCAGTTGTGTGTGGGCTGCTCTGCCCTCTCCCCCAGCACGGGGGGGTGTTTTACTGGGGGAGCAGCACTTGGTGCATCTGCACCTCAATAACTTCAGGTGATAATTATCTTCTCCCGAAAAGATAATAATAATTTTTTTAAAAAAGCCAAAACCAAAATAAAAACTGCCACGCAGAGGAACCTCACCTGGCCTTTAATCCTTGTGCAGGAAGGGAGAGCAGCCATGTAAATAATTCTGCCTCCCCCTGCAGCCCGCTGGGCTCCGGGTATTAATTCCAGGGGCCGGAGCTGTTAAGGAAAGCTGTTGAAATGAGGGATCTGAGATAAATGCTCCTCATCTGGGCCTGTTTGTGTAGGCTGGGGATGTGCCTGCCACAGCCACAGATCCCACTCGGGGTCATGTTTGTTTGGCTGCGCCTTTATTGCTCTAAGTGTGAATTTAGCAGCTCCTACCAGGTGAAATACGATTGTCTTTGTGCTCCTCGGCCAGGCTGGGCTTTGCTGAGGTTCTGAGCGCAGCTGCTGCAATATTTGGGTTTATTAACACACAGACAAGGCAGAGACACAGCCCCGGGCTCCGGCTGCTGGATCTGTGCCCAGATTTGTCCCTTCGCTGTCGGTTTGGGGTGATTTGGACACCCAGGGCTGGCTGCCATCCCCATCCCTGCAGAGATCTGTGATCCCTCCTGTCCCAGCCCATCCTTGTGCTGGGCATCTCTTCCCTGCAGGCACTGAGGCAGGAATTGCTCTGCTCTCTGCTTTTTCTTGATTTCTCTGTTTTTTCCTTGCCCGTCTCGCCTTTCTCTCCTATATTTATCTATATATCCATATATCTCTCTCCCTATATATTTATCCAACAATTGAGATGCAAATCCAGCCGTGCAGCAGCATCCAGGCCCCTCTGGGACAGCACAGGATGCTGGAAATATTCCCATAGTTTTGCATTCCCTTTCCCCCTGCCTGTCCCAAAGAACGCAGGAGTATCCTGTGCGTGTAATGAAGCCTCTGAAGGGTGGAACAATTTTTTTTTTCCACCTCTAACTAATCTTTTTTAATGCTTGACAGCCTCATGTTCTGTAATTGAATGCATTTTATTTAGAAAATAACATTTAGTGCCACTTTGGATTTCCAATTACTCTTCAATCGGACTTTGAGGGCCTGATGTCTTTGTCACTTGGATGTGTGCAAGAGACGGCAACATCAGAGCAGACAACAGCAAATTATTTCCACTACTGATTGCCAGGCTTGGGAGGAAAATATGCAGGGACGTATTTAGTCTCAGCATAAATGTATGAAAATGAGTTAAAGCATTGCACCAGCAGCAGCTTTGTGCCGTGGCTGGGTGGGGATGGGAAGAACCAGCCTGGCTCATCCTGCAGGTTCCTGCAACAGCCAGGGAATCCTTGGGAGGAAGGGAAGGGAGAAAAGCCCCTGAGGAACGGGAGCTGCAGCGGTCCCAGCTGGATCTGTCTGCGGTGCTCGGGATGGGCTCTGAGGGCTCAGACACCTCCGGTGCAGGAGGAAAAGCCTCCCCTGGAAATCCGCTGTAAAGCCCCAAATAACTGCTTGCCAAAGGAGGAGCTGCCTGCTCCCACCTCGGGGGTGCCCCTCGTGCTTGGAGAGGACACGGGGGTTTGATCTGGAGCTGTCAGGGGGGGTTAAGTTGGATATTTAGGGAAAGGTTCCTCCCCCAGGCTCCCCAGGGAATGGGCAGGGCCCCAGGGCTGCCAGAGCTCCAGGAGAGTTTGGGCAGCGCTGCCCAGGGAGGGGTTTTGGGGTGTCCGTGCAGGGCCAGGGCTTAGAATTCATCCTTGAGGGTCCCCTCAGCTCAGGGTATTCCGGGATCCTCCGATCCTTTTCCTGCCTGCACAAAGTGCTGGTGGGGCTCCCCCTGCACTGCCTGCAGTGCCCAGTGGGATTCCACGGCCTGGGAATCGAGAGGGAGTAGCAGGATGCCCCTGTTGGTCTAAACCTGCTCTTGGAGTGTAAACCATCCCCTCAGGGCTCCTCATTAACCCTGAGCCAAGTCTGGCGCCTTATCACGGGCTGAGATGCCCAAGGTTACCCTGGGCAGGGCCAGCCCGGCTCTGCCTTCCCTATGGGAAAAGCAAAACGCCTTCCCGGAGCGGTAAATGGGGAGAAGGCAATGAATCCTCCAGCCTCCAGTGCGAACGATGTGTTAAACGTCAGCCCAAGCCGATTTGGCTGAGGTGAGGGGAGAGCATCACCTTGGAACGATCGGACCTCGTGTTCTGGCAGCTCTCTGTGCTCCTGGGTTTGCTGTGGCCCTGCAGCTCGGCCCTGCCGCCTCCTGGGACGTTTCCCTCGGTCCTCACTGCGGTGTCCACGCGTGGTGACAGAGCCGTGTCCCACACCCGTCGTGGGACACCGGGCTCCTTCCGTGGGGAAAGGGGCCCCGAGCTCATTTTCCTTCAGAACTCAGGAGTTTGGGATATGCTTAGGAGGGCTCATTCCTCACACGGGCAGCCAGATTCCTAAATTATTTTTGACAGCCGCGTGTAATGATATACAAATGGGAAAGTGATGGAGTAGCAGAAAATTGACTGGCAAGGACAGCGCGGTGGAGTTGGAGAGCAATCCGTGCTAAAAAGCCGTGGAGACTGCCGAGTGCTCCTGGAGCAAACACAGAGCAGGGCCCTCGCCAGGCTGTGGGAGCAGCAGTGATGCCACTCTGTGACCTTTCAAGCCACTGAGGGCACTCAAATGCTTTGCATTTTCCAGGCTCTGTAAAATTACACAGACCGGCCGTGCCTGGGATGTTCCTCCCAGGTTTCCGTCGCGTTTGAACATTTTGAGGAGCCCCGAATGGTTCAGAAATGGGGAATTGAGGGCTGCTCGTGTTCCTGCTTGGTGTGCAGCAGACCTTTGTGGCCGCGGAGGAGATCTGAGCAGGGTCTGGGATGGCTGTGCTGAATCTCCCCGGCACTGCTCACGTGGAAAGGCAGCATCCCATGGGATGTGGGCTCTGAGGGGTGAACCTTGCAGCTCTGCCAGGCAGGGGTCATAGAATCCTAAAGCATGGAAGGGACCCACAGTGTCGTTGTTCGACACACAAACACACACACTCACTTTGGTGAGAAGGTATGGACTGTTTATTAAAAGATCTGACTCCATTTTATAGTGTTTCTATGAAGGCCAGGGACTGGGGGAGAAGGTTGACACCTCTCCCCATCCCACTGGTCAAGACAGCTGTCCGTATCTCTAAAACAAGAATGTAAACTACCTTGAATTAATGAAAACATTGCTTCTGTTTACAACACCTGTGCATGAGAAACAACCTAAGAACTATGAACTGTGAGAGACAAAGAAGGCTGAAAAAATCAGGGCAACACCCACAAGGATCATCCAGTCCAAATCCTGCAGAGACACCCCCAAATCCCACCCTGTGCACCCCTGGCAGAGCTGTTCAAACGCTCCTGGAGCTCTGGCAGCCTCGGGGCCATGCCTGTTCCCTGGGGAGCCTGGGCAGTGCCAGCACAGCTCACCCACTCTGGGATGTGGGATGCAGTGCTGGAAAAGCAGGCAAAAGAGGGAATGGGGCGCCGAAGGAGCCAGAGGGGCTGGATGGCATCACTTGGTGCCCAGCCCCTTCCCCGGGCAGAGCTGCCGTGGATAATCCCGTCGGTCACACGCGAGGCGCGCCAGAGCCGAGGCTGGGCCATTGAAGCGATGCCTGCGTGTGCCAAGAAAACAAACAGAAAGGGCCAGTCAAAGCTTTTCAGTGTCACTGACACCCCGGGACGTGCCAGGGCCGGGAACAAAGGCGGCATTGAGGCGCAGCACGGCCTGGGAGGCTGCTGGGAGCGGGCAGATGTGGGGCCGTGCCCACCCCGCTGCGCCGCGGCCACTCGGACACGTGGGGCCCTCGCAACGTGGGTGGCAGGGGAGGACGGGGGAAAACGAGGCCTTATGTTTTAGCTTTCGTGTTTTTCAGGTTCTGGGTGTAGTTCTGAGCCTCGTATCAAGTGTTAGCGAGCTCTCTGCACAGAGTAGGTAAATAAATCCTTTTCCAGCTTGAGACCAAGGAGAGCTATTACATCCACTCAGGCCCAAAAAAGCGCAAACACCGCAGGGCTGAGGGGAGAGAGCAAGAAGGATGGGACTTCATAACCTGGAGCTGCAATTGGACAATTAAACCCCAATATGCAAATGGACCAAAACTTTAAAAAGTGTGAGGTATTGTGACCGGTCGTCCATTTTGTGTCCATTTTGTGACCATTTTGGGTCCCCCTTGGGTGCAGCCCTGGCCAGGCTCCTGTCCTGCCTAAGGTGTGTCCTTAAATACCTTTTAATAAATCCCCACTTTATTCTCTTAGCTCTGTCTGGTCTCTGCTCCAGCTCAGCCTTCCCAAGGCACCAGCAGGACACGGCCAGGGCTCGCTCCTCAGCAAGGAGGACAAACAAAACGTGACCTCAGGGGGTTCTGTAGGGACAGCAGGACACTCCTGCTCCCTGCCAGGCCCAAAGCAAAGGCAGCTCCAGCTCTGCCTNGCAAAATGTGACCTCAGGGGGTTCTTTCCTGCTCCCTGCCAGGCCGTAGGCAAAGGCAGCTCCAGCTCTGCCTCCGAGGTGGCAGGCGATGGTGGCTTTGGGACACCGAGTTTCGCCAGCGGTTTGGGGCACACCTTGCCTGTGTGGCCCCCAAAAGTGCCCGGCAGGGCCCTTCAGCCCATCAGGGACTGGGGAAGGGCAGCCAGAGGATGGACACAGGGCCCTGCTCCGGCCACCGCTGCCCCTGCGCTGTGCCCCCTGCGCTGTGCCCCCCAGCCCATAATCTGCGGATAATGTTTCCTTGCTGCTGGCAGCAGCTGTGCTCCCTTGTGCCGAGTGCGCACACGGGGCCTGTCCCAGCAGGGCTGCAGCCCCCCTTTAACCTCCAGGCGCCCCAGAACCTCTGGGAACGCCGCGGGCCGGGACACGGTGTGGTGGGGACAGCCAGCTGTGACCCGGGGCTGTGCCTTTGGCTGCTTTGCTCCGACAGAGGAAAGCAAGGGTTAAGCTCAGGGCCCCTCCAGAGAGAGGTGAATAACCCCAGGGACCCCGGGGTCCCTCGCTGCGCTCCAGCTGCCTCCCCTGCATGTGCTGCTCATTTTTCACACTGAACACAGCTGCCGCCAGCAGCTCTGCCCTAGCCCTGTTCCCGCCGGTTTTATGAGCGAAGAATGAAGAGGGGGAGCACACAAACCACCGAGGTTCATTCGCCAGTTGTCAGGCTGCCGGGGCGGCAGGGACCGAGCCACTGCGGGCACCTTCTCATCAGCAGCGCTCCGTGTTCAGCACCCCCAGGCTGCTCTCCTCTTCGGAGGGAGGGACCTGCTGATGCCCGTGTTGGCGCCAAGGTTTTGGCCCTGATGAGCTGTGCGGGATGGGAGGAGCTGCCTTGGCTGGGATCTCTCCCGGGCTGGAGGCTGAGATCGATGCCCTCAGCCCAGGCTGCGCACCGTGGGCTGGCACAGCCCGGGGCTGCCCCTCTTCCTTCCGCGGGGTAATTGGGGGCTCTCGCAGAGGGGGAAGAGAGGTCACACGCGGAGAGGGACAATTAACCCCGTCCCTTGCCAGCCACCCTGCGGAGAAATGCCCTTGGAGCAGCTGCTGCAGCGCTGGCTTCCAGCAGGAAGGCAGCTGAGGCGAGGCAAGATCCCTTCCAGGGGTACTCGCCCCCGGTGGGAGGCTTGCAGCTGAACAACATCATGCCAGGGACCAAGTCTGGTCCAGAAGTGATGGTTTCATGCCTTTGACGTGGCAGAAAGAGCCACCCTCGTGGGTGCCTGAGCCCTGCCAGAGGCAGGAGACAGCAGGTCATGCCTGGTTTTTGCCATTCCCAAATTATCCTCTCTGAACAGATCCCTGCAGGTCTGTTCGATGCCATCCACTTTCAGCCTCCTGGGGCAATGATTCCCCCTTGTTCCCAGCCTCCCTGGGAGCTCAGGGCCGCCGGTTCGCACAGAGGTGGGTTAATTTTGTCCTCTGCCATGCCTCCCAAGCCCCGAGCTTTTCCCGGAGCTGATCTGTAGGTAGGCTCAGCAGCAGTCTGCAGGATCCCCCTCGCAGTCTGTTGGGTCTGTTGCTGTACCGACGCCAGTGATATTTATGGAAATATATGCAGAAGCTCCTCAGGCTCTGATGGAGCAGAAATAGTTCCATGGCATTATTTGCCCAAAATGCCACCGTTCTGAGTGCTGGATGCGGACAGTGAGAAGCTGATGTCAAAGCAAGGGTTTCCAGCAGGAGCTGATGTGGCTTCCAGGGACAAGTGCCTCGGCGTTGCAGGCCCGGGAGCATTAATGCAGCAATCCTGGAGTCTGTGTGCAAGCTCTGAGCCCGCATCAGCCCTGCCTTCCGTCAGAGCAGCCCCACAGCCCCGGAGCTGCTCTTTGATTCCACATCTCCCATCCAGCAAAACAGCAGCCCGAGGAAAAGCAGGTAAAGATCAAAGCTGAGCCCTTTGCCCGACCTTCTCCGGCTGCAGGAACTGCCCCGGCTCTTCTCTCCCACCACGGCAGGCCCTTGGCCGGCTCTCCCCCGTCCCCAGGGGCGGCTCCGGGAGCGGGCAGGGACGGGCACGGGGGGCTCCGAGCGCCCACTCGCTGCGGATGGAGCCGTGTCCCCGGGGACGGGGATGCTCTGGGGAAGGTTGGAAGGGTGAGATCCGCCGTGCTGAGCCCCGTGACCCGGCGAAACCCCTCCTGGGGTGTTTAAAGTGAAGCCCAGGCCGGAGCTGCTCCCTTTGCTCCGCCCTGGCGCGCTGCCCCTGGCTCGGATCGCTCCTCCTGTGGTTGGGGCCGCTCAGGAGTCACCCCCTCAGGAAAGGAATGCTAAAGAGCTGTTGTGTAAACCCACCGCTGCCTGAACGGGCTTCGCTGGCAGCGTAAATCTGCTGCGGGGAATGATTTAACCTTCGGCTATTCTTTTTTTCTTTTTTATTATTATCATTTCATTAAGCAAGATTTATACAGGTGCGGTGTTGGAAAGGTCATCCATCCCCCGAGCTGTGGGAAGAGCTCTGAGCATTCCTCCCTCTTCCACTTGGTTTCAGGCTGGGAAAGCACCAAGCCTGGGTTTTGCTGCCTGCCTGGGAGGTGAATTTATCCCTGCGCTGGTACCCAGAGCCCCCTCAGGCCTCCTGCCCCCCATTCCCACGCTCAGTGAACCCTCCCGCAGCCGCGTTTCAGCTGGAGCAGCCTGGAGCGGCTCTGTGCCCTTTCCCCGCGGGATTGCATCCCAGCTGGCGGGAAGCAGGGAGTTATTCCCCTCCTCTCCCCCAGGGAACGCGGGATGCAGGATCTGCAGCAGGGACCCGGGCTCTGGGCTCAGGATCTCCGGATGCTTCGCTGCTCCTCTAACACTAAAATGAGATATTTTATTATTTCTTGTTTACTGATATTATCATGAGGCTGAGTGGGGTTTTTTTTTTTGCAGGCATTTAAGCTCCTGTAGCAGCAAAACATCAGTGGTTTGCCAGCTCAACCCGGGTGTGCTTCCAGTGCTCTGTTCATCCCACAGCTCGGAGCATCCCCAGCCACCGAGGGCACTCCGGCTGGGCATGGAGCCTCACAGGCTGAGGCAGCAGAGCCGGGAAGGAGCTTTTGCAGCTTTTCTAGCAGCAACCTGTTCTCCAGAGCTTTTCTGAGCCCCGAGAACAGATGGCTGGGCTGGAGGCTGAGATGCAAGGACAAGGGACTCGTGTTGACATTACCTTTACCAGAGTGCCTTTCATCATTAGCATGTAAATGCCAGCAAACACCCAGGAATTACCCGTCTATGATCTCTTCATCAGAAGAGGCCTCTGATCAGGTTAATCTCACTTTCCCAGCGTGGAAAGGAGGATGCTGAGCAGCTGTACCCACCAGCGAGGGGAAGCGCAGTGAATTTCTGAGAGGGAAGGATGCTGCGAGCATCGGGTTTGAAGTGGCTCGTCAGTGATTGCTGCTCCTCTCGCGCAGCGCTGCCAGGGCTGAAATAGCAGCGCTGATGGTGGGGATGGGGCCTGATGGGCCCGATCCTCCGGGGCAGGTGCCCTGGAACACCTTGGGTGCGTGCTGAGCAGCCCAGCTCTCCTGCGGGCAGGAGGGAGGCGGGGGAAGCTCCAGCCCGGTGCATTTTCCATCCTCTCAGTGATCTCCTCTCCCTCGTGAGAAGCAGGAGCCAAAGCAAGCATGGGGGAGGGAGGAGGAGATGTGTTTTAACAGTAAATACGGCCTTGTTATTTATCAATGCAGAGTAATTGAAGTAATTTCATGTCGGTTTTAAATGCAGCGCCCAGGGATCTAATCTATCTGTCTAATATTAATGGGGAATATTTGCTTGCCTCATTCATTCATTACTGTTTTCATTAAGACTCTAGTCCCATTTAGGAGTCTGTTTGTCATTTTAAACTCTTCTGTTTTATCTTAGCCTGCCACAATCCCTTTTAACAACTTAAGCGAACCCGTGAGCTGCGGGCTGGCAGCTTGGGGGAAGGGGCTCGGCTGTCTGGCGTGCGCTTTTCCTGGGGAGGCGGCAGGAGCAGGCGGCCGGAGGCACTCGCGGGCTCTGAGCCCTCCCGGGATCCACACCCTGGGGATTCAGGGTTCTCCCAGCAGAGCTGAGGGCCTGTGCCTCCCGGCAGGCACATCCCTGCTCGGGCACGGCAGCAGCGGCTCCAGCTTTGGGGGCTCCAGCATTTCCAAGCCAGTCCAGGGAGCTGCTGGGAGCAGGGATGTTGTTGATAAACGCTCGGGGTGCTTCCAGCTGGGTGCTCTGGTTCCTCACAAGGTGTGTCCCCTCTCTAAGGCATCCCCACACTCAGGATATCACAGAATCCTGGAATGGTTTGGCTTGGATGGGAACTTAAAATCCATCCTGCCGTGGGCAGGGACACCTTCCACCGCCCCAGGCTGCTCCCAGCCCCGTCCAGCCTGGCCTGGGACATTCCCAGGGGTCCAGGGGCAGCCACAGCTGCTCTGGGCACCCTCACAGAGCGGCATCTCCTCCCAGTGCCCAGTGCCGGGACTCTGTCCCTGTCCCTGCTCTCCTGGCTGGGGAGCAGCGCCTGCAGGGCTGGGTGGGCAGCAGGGCTGGGCGTCCCCGAGCTGGAGGTGTCCAAGCCCAATGAGAGCCCCAGGAAAGGGGAGCATTGTGCTGTTAATGACTCTCTGGCAAAGTGTTGCGACTAAAACAATAATTTTAATAAGCACAGCCCAATTGTGAGCGCTCGTTGAACACCTAATTACACTGGTTACCGCTCCAAAACTATTCCGAATCCTGGTTTTGCTGTTTTCTCGCCAAATAGAGAGGGGAAGAAGCGCACACTTCATAATTATTCACCTTAATTAATTTTCTGAGCCTCTGATAAAACTTTTAAATGACTGCAGGGAGCACGTCAGGAGTTCCGTGGCAGCCAGGCAAAGCACAGAACGCCAGGGCCGCGAACTGATGCGAGATGAAAGTTTGCTGTGTTGGATTGATCCCCACCTGAGCCCAGAGATTCTGGAAGGCTGCCCCCCTTTTATCCTGATTAATGAGTTCCCCTGAGGCCTGGGCTAATCAAAGGGCAGTGCTCATCAGCCGGTGGCCGTGGCGGGGTGGCAGAGGACGGTGCCAGCCCTCAGGATGCTGAGTGCTGGCAGCAGCGCTGTCCCCTGGCAGGAGCGCAGGGATGTGCCCCTGGAACATCATCCCGGAATCCAGGGCCAGCCCAGAGGGGGCTCCCACAGGAGCAGGGGGGCTGTGCCGCCCTGGCTGGGGAGGAGCAGGAGAGCTCCTGCCTGGATCACCATCCTGACTTCAGGAATTCTTTTGACCCTCTTTGTGCAGTCGAGAACAAAACCGCGGCCCCTGAGGTGTGGTGGTTTTTTTCCCAGGGATCCAGGGACGTGGATCCAGCTCAGCAGAGCCCTGTCCTTGTGGGGGAGACCTTTAGCATCCCACTCCTCGTTACTGGCACGTGTGCACGCTCATCACACCCTCCTCTTGTCAGGGAGAGGTCCTGTGGGTCAGCTCTGCAAGAAACGGAGGGGTTTGGGGTCCCAGAAGAGGAGGATCAGCTGAGGGTCCCGTCCTCCCCCGCTGCCATCCCTGTGTGGGCACCCCGAGCTGTCCCCAACACCCCGGGGGCAGGAGCAGCTCAGAGGAGCCAGGGACGAACGTGCGGCTGCACCTCATGATTCAATCCGTGGATTTTGGTACATTTGCCATTCCAGGAGTTCCTGTGGATACCTCAGCCAGGCCTGCGCTCCAGATTTTTATTTCAGCGCTGAAGATGAAAGAATTGCTTCCCGGTTTGGTGTGTGCACGAGGCTTTTCCCGCTCTGGGGGCAGCGGGCACACGGAGACGGAGGCAGCCGCGCATCCCTGGCCCCGCGATTCCCAGATGCAGATGGTCCGTGCAGGCAGGAGGCAGAGCTGGGGCCGCCGAGGCGCTTTGGAGCGGTGGCTGCCACACCGAGCTGGCACGGCGGTGCCAGTCTGAGCAGGGGCTGGCAGCCGCGGTGGGACCCCAAACGCTGGGCTGAGCCCCCACCCACAGCCGGGAGCCGAGCGAGGCTGAGGGATGGGGCACCCGTGGGCTGTGCCAGGCAGGGGGCAGCTGCCCCTGTGCCACCTCCTGCCGTCCTTGTCACCTGCCGGGGGCAGAGGAGGAGCTGCCAGGGCGGACAGACCGAGCATCCCGCGGGCCGTCACATGCTGGAGATGAAAACCCATTTCCCCTCCCGCAGGGTGAAAGCAGGCCGTGCTGCTGCCGGGAGCGGGGCCGGGAGCTCTGCCTGGCACTTTGTTACCCCAACATGCCCCGCTCGGATGTTCCATGTTGATGTGATGATTAACTCGAGCCGCAGGAAGGCGTTTGCCTGCAGGAGCCTGTGTGCCAGCCTGGGATGCCGGCCCGGATGGATGGATGGAGGAAACTCTGGCTTGAGGACAATTTTCCTGCCTGAGCAAGCCTCGCTTCGGGGTATTTGCTATTTTCTCAGCCTTTCTTGCTTCCCGGAGGAGGCTGTCCTTGCTTTCATCACCTCCCTCAGGAGCCTGGCACGGCGCACGGAGGGGCTGAGGGAGCCAAGGAGATGGGAATGTTTGCAGAAGATCTGATCCCTCCCTCGGGGAGTGATCCAGGCCCCTGCGCTCCAACACAGCTTGTCCTCCTCAGATGTTAATGAGGTTCTCATGGCAGCGAAGCCAAACCCGCTGCAAAGGTTGCCTGGATCGGAGTTGAAGGGGCTCTCCCCGCGTGCATCTGCAGCGCCGTAATTAAATAATCCCCTCGTAGCCATGGCAACGTTGTCTCCGTGTCCTCTCCCACTCGCTGCTTCTCCGCCAGAACTTCCAGGCGCTGGTTTGGTTCTGAGAGCCCCCCCTCCTTGTGCCGGGGGTCTGGGGGGGCCGAGCTGCTCCTGCAGGAGCGGCCGGACCCAGCGGCAGAGCTGCCCCTCGCCTGCTCCTGCCTTCCTGCGGCACAGCGATGGATGTCGGAGCCGTTCCCACCTTCGGGAGCTCCCCAGCGCCCTGGGGACGCTCCCCCGTTATCTGTGCTCAAAGCTCCCCCTTTCCCCGCTGCTCCGTGTCCTGGCTCTGCCCCACGGGGGCACCTCCCGGCCCCTCTCACCCCTGGTCCTTCCACGCTCGTCGCTGGCATCGCCCTCGGTGTGCCTGAGACCTCCACGAGGCGGGAGCAGCGGATCCAGGCAGGAATTTCCAGAGCCTGAGGCAGGCCGCGCCCGCAAAGCCCGAGCGTTCCCATCCCCGCACGCCCAGGCTGTTCCTGGCAAAGGGGCGCCGCGGGATGTTCCACCTGGAGCTCCGCGCGGAGCCGCGGCAGGAGGAGCAGCGCGAAGAGGAGCCTGTCAGACTCTTTACAGCCCTCTGGGAGAGCCTGGCTTTATTTCCCTGTCACCCCGACACATCAGTGGCTGCGACTGAGCCATCCTCCTTGCTCCTTCTCACACTTTTTCACGTCTCCTGCCCCAGCACAAAGAGGAGTTTTCTCATGGATAAAGGAAAGAATCAAATCTCATTGGAAAGTTCATCAACTCTGGGCTCCTGCTCAGTGAGTGATAGATGGCTTTAATTACACTCTACTAGTTGGCATCTCTACTCCACTCCCCAAAGTCATT
This sequence comes from Donacobius atricapilla, assembly GCA_013397315.1. Lineage (NCBI taxonomy): Eukaryota > Metazoa > Chordata > Aves > Passeriformes > Mimidae > Donacobius > Donacobius atricapilla. The sequence goes on from WBMY01005674.1 coordinate 232,107, forward strand.
AAAAATAGATTTTCTGTTTGAACTCCAGCCCCCCGAGGGCTCTGTGGGCAGCCTGCCGTGGCTGTGAGATGCTCCAGGGGCTGTCTCCAGCCAGGGGAGGTCACAGGCCTGGGCTGGTAGCACGCAAAGGCTGTGGAAACTTTGCTTCGGCTGGTCATTTAATGTGTGTATTTATTTATTTATTTGGAACCGGTTTCTTGCACTTATTTGCTCCGTGGGCTGACAGAGTTAGTATTTGTGGGTTTTGGAGAGGCTCTATTGATTTTTTTTTAAATTTATTTTATTTTGCTGCTGTTATGGGTCAGACATTCAGTAATAATGAGGGTTTATCATTTAATGGTTGAGCAGCAGGTTTGTTTTGGCACAGGGAGTGGGAAGAGAGGGTCGCCGTGGGGCTGGGGGGAGCAGGGCCGTGCCCTCAGGGGTGAGGAGATCCCCCGGCAGTGTTGGATTTTTGGCTGCTGTCCTTCACAGAGACGCTCCTCCAGAGCCATTGTTCAAAACCTCTGCGTGGTTTTTAAAGAATTAACATGTGCAGGAGCCGCAGCTTCTGAGCAGAAAAAGAAACGAAGCGCTCAACATCAAATCATCTCTAATGAACTCTTATTCACATAATTCCAATCCTCCGTTATTTATAGAGCGCAGCGAGAGCATCCAGCTCCTGACAAACACGAAACAAGCCCTGAGCTGCATTTAAATCACAGGGACAGATCCTGCCAGGCCTCCCCCTGTGGGTACGAGCGGGGGATCCGCACTGCTGGGGGATCTGGGGGCTGTCCGGACCTCCAGGCTGGCTCGGAGCTCGGCGTGCTGGGCTGATTTTGGGGGAAGCCCAGCGACCTCCCTGGGGGCAGCCTGTGCGGGCTGGGGCGTCCCACCGGGAATGCTGAGGGCCGTGGGACGCTTGTTTGGTTTGAGAAGCGACAAGCTTGTTTGGTGTGTGCTTGTGGCCCTCCGGCCAGGAGCAGCGTGGTGGCCGCAGCACTGGTCCGCACCGGGAGATGCTGGGTGGTCGCTGGGGGCGGCGTGGGCAGTGCCCTGCCAGGTGGGTCCTGGACGGGCCATCCTGGGGGGCTGTTCTGTCACCAGGCTCTCGGGCTGGCTCCCAGCCCCTCTGCAGAGCGCTCTTTGCTCCTTAGAAGGGAGAGGCAAAGCAGGAAGCCACAAATCGCCCGTGGCCACTCGAGGTGCAGACCCTGCCAGGGCACCCCAGGCACCCTCTGCAGCCATGAACAAACCCCAGCCCCCCGTTTCCAGCCTGACCCTGAACTTCTCCTCCCCATTCTTGTGGCTCCCTCCATCCCGCACGGGCTGAGGGCGTCCCCAGCGCTGCCCCTCTCACCCCACATCTCCAGGGCCCCAAACCCAGCCCTCCACCCACCCCGCGGGCTCCACCTCGGCCACAAAACGCCAACCCCGCGCTTCCCCGGGCGATTCCTGCTCCGGGAAAAGCTGTCGAGTGGGGCTGAGGAAACAAGAAGAATAGCAGCCCTATTGGTGTCGTCCTCAGAGAGGAACTGGGTTCTCACTGTGTCAACAGCACTTGGCGTGACAGCGGCCGTTGTTTGGGGAGACACTGCTCCTTTCAGAGCCGGCTGCTGGGAGCCGGGCGCTGTTTTGACGGACAGAGCCAGAGCCATCCAGCAGTTGTTTGAATTCCCAGCCAGTTGCAGGCATCGCTCCCGGGGCCTGAGCTCCTCGGGGAGGCTGGCCGAGGATTATCCTGCAGGATTTTGTGGGAGAAATGGGAATAGAACCGCAGAAGCACGGAGTGGAGTGGGTTGGAAGGGAGCTTAAGGGTCATCTGGACGCCTTCCACTGTCCCAGGTTGTTCCATGGTCTGTCCAGCCTGGCTTTGAACACCTCCAGGGATGGGGATTCCACAATCTCTTAAGCAACCTGTTCCAGTGCTTCCCAGCCTTACAGGAAGGGATTTGTTCCATATTTTGTAGAGTGACACTACAGGTGCCTGAGACGGGATGCAAACCCACCCTGCTGCAAAGGATGGGCTGGAAAGGTTAAAGCGGTTTAAAAGGTTAAAAATGGTTAAAAATGTCTTTGCTGGAGCCAAGCAGTGACCTGTGGTTAAAGCCTGGTGTTGTTTTGACGCCTTTGGGGGTTTCAGTGCTGCCAAATAGGTCAGGGCTGTGCTGCACCTCAGCATCAGGCAGGACCTTCCTGGTGTGCTGTGAGTGGGAGAGGGGTTCACAGCAGCCTTCGGGGTCGTTCCCACCTGCGCATCCCTGCCTGGAAGGGACAGGAGCCCCCGGTGGGTCAGGCCTGGGGGCACAAGTGGCTGCTGCTGGAAGGGCTCAGGGTGGCCAAAGCGGTGGAACCCCCACCCAGACTAAACAAGCTGCCAAAATCCCCGTGATGTATTCCCCGCAGCAGCTCCCCCGGCGGAAGGGTGAGGCAGCAAAGCGTAAATCAGGGAGGAGAGGGCTCGGCTCCAGCCCCTCGGGAGGCTCTGGACAGCGGGCTGAGAGGAGCCGGCGCCGCCGTGGGGGCCAGGCTGGGGCTCTGCGTGCCCAGGGCTCACCCGAGGGACGGGCTGAGCTCATGTCTCCGTCTGCAGTAACTCCTATTCTTGGATGTTGGAACAAATTCATTTCAGGCTGTGGATTTGCTGTTGTGCTCCACGACTCTGAGGGGCGAAGAGGGGCCTGGGGCTGCTCTGGTTGTGCGGGGGGTTGTGCTGACTGTGGGTGGTTTTCTGCAGGCAGAGAAGCACTGAGGGTGTGTGTGGTTCTGAAGGTACAGCAGCACTGAGGTGTGTGTGGTTCCCTCAGGTACAGCAGCACTGAGCGGTGTGTGTGTGTGGTTCCCTCACAGGTACAGCAGCACTGAGCTGTGTGCGGTTCCCNTATATTGGAGTCAGACTTTCAAATAAACAGAGTTTTAGTTCATGCCTTCTAATCAAGGTGTGAGTGTGTGTTTGTGTGTGTGTGACAAACTACGTCATGTGTGTGGTTCCCTCAGGTACAGCAGCACTGAGGTGTGTGCGGTTCCCTTGCAGGTGTCCCGGGTGCCCGTGGAGTCCTGTGAGCAGTACACGACGTGCCAGGAGTGCCTGAGCTCGGGGGACCCCCACTGCGGCTGGTGCTCCCTGCACCACATGTAAGTCCAGCCTTGGCCGTTCCCCGGTGATGAAAGCAGCTTTCAGAGCCTCCAAGTGCCTCCCACGCAAAAACAAATTAGGCTGAAGTTCCTTAAATCCATTTTTCTCTCCTTTGGACATTCCCCGCATTGCAGCTCGGGTGCCGTTGGAGATCCCTGGGCTCCTGGGGAGAGGTGAAGGAAATTCAGCTCCTGCTCCAGGAGCGTGGGCAGGGTGATGTGGGCACGATGGAAAACCAGAATTTAAGCTGGTGGGAACGGCGCCCTGGTGGATTGCACACCCCTCCTGGCCTTTTGCACCCTCCTGCCCTTTGCCCAGGCTGCAATTCCCAAATATCGTGGAATTTTCCAAGGCAACAGCAGACGCGATCCTGTGAGTGGGGCTTTGCTCGGCGAGGTTTCAGCAGCAGAGCAGAGCACGGAGCCCTTTTAACAGCCGCAGGAAGGGAGATTTAAATCCTGCAAGGGCAGGGCAGGGGGTCCCAGCTCCAGCCCTCCCGGGGGGCTCCAGCAGCGGGGCTGGGAGCCGGCAGCCCCCCTCACACCGCCAGGCACAAAGGGCTGAGGGCGCTTTTCTGCAGGGGAGCTCCGGGAAATTCTCTCTGCATTCAGGAGCTGTCCGTGCCCTTCCTTTCTCTGCCCTGCCATAATGACGAGCACTTCCTAAGGCGGAAGGGAGCCCACCGGGCAGGGGAGCTCGGGGAGGAGAGGGGGAGAGCCTGGAGGAGGCTGCAGCGGGGGAAGAGCGATGCAGCGATCCCCGCGGCCCCGTGCCAGCTCGCTGAGCGGCCCCTCAGTGCGCCGGGAGCCTGGGGATGGGGGAGGCAGAGTTCAGGGCCCCGCACAGCAGCCTTGGCCACTTGCCTGAGGAGCAGGTGCTGGAGCTGCGGGCTCCTCCGCAAATCCGGCCTGGATTCGGGGCTTTGGGGGGCGCAGCAGCTCCCCACGGCGGGTCTGCTTCGTGCCCGCGCTCGGGGAGGTGCGGGAGAAGCAGCTCAGCCCCTGAGCATCCCACAGGCTCCTCTCAGGGAGGGGCTGGGGGTGCCAGCAGAGCTCTGAGCATCTCACAGCAGCACCTCAGGGCACTCTGGGCATCCTTCGGGGTTTTTTTTTTTTCTTTTTTTCCTGTCCGAGCGAGCCTGTCCAGCCCTACGGCTGAGGCACCCTTTGTGCAGGCATGTCCGAAACTCCTCACGGTCACAGCTCCTTAGAAAGGATTCAGAATTCAGAAGGGAATTGTTTCCATCCCTGGGCATGGCCACCCCTCGGGCTCAGCCCCGGGGCTGGGGCAGCAGGGTGGGCAGGGGAGGCCGCAGCAGGAGCTGGGCTGGGGGCGTTCGGTGCTGCTCCTGCTGCTCCTCGGCAAGGATCAGCGAGCGCTTCCCTCATGCTAATGAGCTGAATCTTCACCAGCCACCTGGGAGGCAGGTAAAGGTTGTTATCTTCATTTTGCACAGACAAAACCCTCAATGACAAGAGGAGGGAAAAGTGTCGTTTCCCCTGCCCTTTTGGCCGTGACATTTCGGCACCAACCTCTCCCCAACAAGGGCTCCTCCCCTGGTGGGAGCTCTCAGCTCTCCCTTCCAGCATCTGCACTTTGGAGCAGTGATCATGTTTTAGCTTTATTTTTTTTTTTAAGCTGTAAATAATTGGGTTTCTCTTGCTGTTCCTCGAAGCCTCTGTCATCCTCGTTGGGAGGCCCCCGGTGCTGGAGTGTTTGTGTTTAATTTGCCGTCTCTCCCCTTCCATTCTCACCCGTTCCTGCTGCCAGCTGCTCCGGGGAAGGGTGCTGGGTCAGGGGGTGATGCTCACACGGTGTTTGGGCATGGCTGAGAGGGTGAGGGGTGCAGGAGGAGGTGATCCGTTCATCCTCTGCATGCACAGAGGGATCCTTTGCTCTTTGGGAGCGATCAGAGGCCTCCTGGAGATTGTTACAGGATCTCTCCAGCCCGCTGGGATCTGAAACCTGCAGGACTTCCCCGTGCTGCTCTCTGCGAGTGTCTTATTGTCTCCAGGCCTATTTATCTCTGTTGGGGCTGTTGCCATAAATAGGATGATAAAAAAGAGCCATTCCAGCGAGTCAATGAGATAAAGGCTCCAGTCAAGAGGCTCACTTTGGGGCTATCTTACAGATTCACTTAAACCTCGATATTTCTTCCTTTGGCACCATTCATATTTAGCTCCTTTATGCTCCAAAGGAAAAGGTACAAAAGGGAGAGGGCGAGGAGAGCAGCCCCAGCGTTTGTTGGGGATCACGGGGGTGGTTTGGAAAGGGAAAGCGGGAACTTCACTGCCTTAATCTAAAGCAAACTCCCACTGCTCCACAGAATCCCACAATGCCTGGGTTCAAAGGGACCTGAAAGGCGAGTTTGTCATCTGCACCCATGGAAGGGGGGTTGGAAGGGAAGGATTTTCCCCAAATGGCACAAACCAGGAAATCCTAGAGGGACGCCAGCGCCGCAGTCTGGTTTGGAGCGCTGACGGTCCTCCAGCGGGGGCTCTGCTGGAAACTGCTGAGTTCCTCTCTGCTCCAAGGCCACCTGCAGCAGCCAGCGGGGACAAGGAGCACGCGGAGGGCGAGGAGGAGCAGTCCCAGCCACCTTGGCATGCTGGCAGGCTTGATTCCTGCTGCTGGGAATGGGAAGGAGCTGGGAGCTCAAGGCACGAGCAGCAGCCAAGCGCTGCTGGCAGCAGCTGGAAGCGCCCAGCCCTGGCTGTGTCTCACCCTCAGCTCCAGGAGGAGATGATTAGTGAGCTGGGTGGTTTTAATTAGGACAGAGGCATCATCCTGTCCCTGCCTGTCGCCACTTTCTGGTTTAGTTCGTGTGCGGATGATGAGTCCATGGCTCAGCCCACACCCCCAGCATCACCAGCACTTGGGATCGGCAGCTCTGGATTGTGTCCCGGTGCAGGAATTACTCACGGCATACTCAGGCTTTGCGCTTTTGCTGATCACAGAATGTTTTCCAGCACCCTTTGGTCCTGACCTTGTGCCCAACACCTGCTCCCCGTGCAGGGCATCACGTTCCCGGCCCGTTCCATGCCCTGCTGTGGAACATCTCCCGGGGGTTTGGGGGGCGTTCTGTGCTCTGGGTGTGTGGTTTGGTGCTCTGAGTGAGTGTTTCGATGCTCTGAGTGGATGTTTCAGTGCTCTGGGTGGGTGTTTCAGTGCTCTGGGTGGATGTTCCAGTGCTCTGGGTGGGTGTTTCAGTGCTCTGAGTGGATGTTTCATGGCTCTGGTGGGTGCTTCAGTGCTCTGGGTGGATGTTTCAGTGCTGGGTGGGTGTTTCATGGCTCTGGGAGGGTGTTTCGGTGCTGAGTGGGTGTTTCTGTGCTCTGGTGGGTGTTTCGCTGCTCTGGGTGGGTGTTTTGGTGCTCTGAGTGGGTGTTTCAGTGCTCTGAGTGGATGTTTCATGGCTCTGGTGGGTGCTTCAGTGCTCTGGGTGGATGTTTCAGAGCTGGGTGGGTGTTTCACTGCTCCGGGTGGGTGTTTCAGTGCTCTGGGTGGATGTTTCGGTGCTGGGTGGGTGTTTCAGTGCTCGGGGCGGGTGTTTCGGGGCTCCGGGCGGGTGTTTCGGCGCTCTGAGTGCTCCCGTGTGGCAGGTGCTCCCCGAGGGACCGATGTGAGCGGGCAGAGGAGCCGTTCCGCTTCGCCGGCAGCATCAGCCAGTGCCTGAGCGTGGCCGTGCAGCCCAGCAGCATCTCGGTGTCGGAGCACAGCCTCCCGGTGAGCAGGGGCGGGGGCCCGAGGGGCAGCCACCTCTCCAGCCTTTCCCCCTTCCCTCTGCCACAAATGTTTTCTCCTGAAGCCACGCTCGCAGGGGAGCCAAGGGGTCGCCAAGGGAGGGGGGAGGTGGCAGAAATTCCCCTTCCCCCGGAGCCTCAGCTCACGTTTCCCTGGTTTCTGGGGCTGGTGAAAGGAAAGGCTTTGTTTCCCAGAAAGCTCCCCTGTGAGCTGTGCTCAGGCCTGGCTCTCCGGAGCCTCCCAGCTGTTGCTGCCGGAGCCCCCCAACAGCCCCTTGGCAGCTGGTGCTGGGCCTCCCCTGCCCGGGGTGAAAATGGTGTGGGGACAGGGCACTGAGCCCCCCCAGGCACTGGTTTGCCACGGGGACACCGGGGACACTGGGGACACTGGGGACATGGGGACACTGGGGGCACTGGGGGCACTGCGGACACCGGGGGCACTGGGGACACTGGGGATATTGGGGACACTGAGGACACTGGGGGGGGACACTGGGGGCACTGGGGACACTGTGGACACTGTGGACACTGGGGACACTGGGGACACTGGGGACATTCAGGACACTGGGGACATTGGGGACACTGGGGACTTGCTCCTGCCAGGCCAGGGCAGGGTGGTGCCCCCAGTTTGTGCAGTGGGGATGGGGCTGGTTGGAGCTCAGGGGTTTGGGGACGGTCGCGGCTGCTCTCAGGGTCCTGGCACAGGCACTGAGGGTGGCAAAGCTTCTGTAGGGCAGCCAGGGGACAAAAATCTGCCATTGCCACCACTCCTGACCTGCAGCAGCCCAAGTGGCAGCAAGGTGGGCTTGTATCCATAAAGAACATCGTCACCTTCCTTTTTTGCTCCTCCCTTCCCTATGACAGGGCAGCCGGCCCCCAACGCTGGGCAGGTGGGTGATTTAGGGCGCTGGTTTTGAAAGGGAAATCAGCCAGGGCTGGGAATTTGAGGGAGATTTGGGCGGTTCTGCCTCTGTTCTGAGCTCACAGCTCTGTTTGGCTGCCTTGTGTCCCTGCTGCAGCTCAGCCTGTGGGTGAACGATGCTCCAGACCTGAGTGCCGGCGTCAGCTGCCTCTTCGGGAACCTGACCGAGGTGGAGGGGCAGGTTTCGGGCAGCCAGGTGGTTTGTGTGTCACCACCAGCCAAAGACGTCCCCGCCATCCCCGTGGATCAGGGTAAGTGACGGCTGCTGGGCCCTGACACGGCGTCAGACAGAGCAGCGCAGCTCTGGGAGGATCAGCTGAGCAGAGCAGAGCCTTTGGGGCTGCTGCCGGAGAAATTCCTGCTGCTGTCAGAGCCCGTTGAACCCGGGGAGCTTCACCCCTGGGAAAGGCGTCCCACCCAGGGCAGGATGGGCTGGCAGCAGGCAGCAGGCAGCAGTGAGTCTTTGCCCCGTCCTTGCTGCCTCCCTGCGCTGCCAGCCAGCTGCCAGGGCAGGACAGGAGCCGTCTGTCCCCTCCAGGGTGGCTCACGGGTGGCCAGGGGCTCTCAGCCCTGCCAGATCGGGTGAATGTGGGAAGCAGGAATCCCCCCAGGCCTGGCTCAGCACCCACGAGTAGGTGGCTGCAGTCTCTCCGTTTCGGTGCTGATCTTTGGGCTGGTTCCTCATTAATGTCACCGCTGTCATATTTTCTCTTCCCGTAACTGAAGCGCCGCTGGCCTGGAGCTCATTTTCCCCTTGGCATCCTTCCAGGTGTCCACGGTGCCTCCCTGCTGATGTCTTTGTGATTCGGAGGCATTTTATGGAGCCTGAGCCTGGGGGGACACTGCAGGGCCCGGAGCCCCGTGGTAGCAGGGCCAGGATTGGCTTCCCCACAGCAGCCCCAAAAGAACAATCTGCTCTCAATTAGCCCCGAGCTCAGGCTCCTGAAGAGCTCCACTGGTGCTTCACTTGTTTCCAGCGGCAGCTCCTACTCGAGGAGATAATTCTGGGAGGTGATTCCCAGAGAAGCTGGGCAGCCCAGACCCTGGAAGTGTCCAAGGATGGGCTTGGATGGGGTCTGGAGCAGCCTGGGATGGTGGAAGGTGTCCCAGCCCATGGCAGGGGGTGGCACTGGGTCCTGGAGGATCCCTTCCAACCCAAAGCCTTCCAGAATTCCCCGATTCTGTTCCTGGGCTCTCAGGGCAGCCTCACGTTTTATCCTGGAGAGCGAATCAGGGAATGGGGCGAGGTTCCAAACCCACTCCGAGGGAGCGTTTACCCCACGTCTCTGATGCAGTTCGCCAGCAGGGCTGGTTTTTGGAGGCATTGCTGGTTTTTTGGAGGGATTGCTTAGTTTTTTTAAGCATTGCTGGTTGTTTTGGAGGCATTGCTGTTTTTTGGAGGCATTGCTGGTTTTTTGGAGGGATTGCTTAGTTTTTTTAAGCATTGCTGGTTGTTGTGGAGGCATTGCTGTTTTTTGGAGGCATTGCTGGTTTTTTGGAGGCATTGCTGGTTTTTTGGAGGCATTGCTGGTTTTTTGGAGGCATTGCTGGTTTTTTGGAGACATTACTGTTTTTTTGGCAGCATTGCTGGTTTTTTGGAGGCATTGCTGGTTTTTTTAAGCATTGTTTTTTTTTTTTTGGAAGCATTGCTTTTTTTTTGAGACATTACTGGTTTTTTGGAGGCATTGCTGGTTTTTTGGAGACACTGCTGTTTTTTTGGAGGCCTTGCCGGACACAGGCACCCCGGGGTGCCCAGGGCAGGGTGCGGGCGGGGGTGCTGGCGGTGGGAGCCGGAAAGCCGAGCTCCGCCAGCAGCAGGGGCTCCGCAGGCGGGCGGTGGGCAGCAGCTCCGCCCGGCTCTGCCGCCGCTCCCCTCGCCCCCGCGGGCTGCCCTGACGGGCTCCGCTCTGCGTCCCCAGACTGGTTCGGCGTCCTGCTCCAGCTGAAGTCCCGGGAGACGGGCAGGACCTTCGTCAGCACCGAGTTCAAGTTCTACAACTGCAGCGCCCACCAGCTGTGAGTGCTCCTTCCCTGTCCCCGTGCGGAGACAAAGCCCAGCCCAAAGGATTTGGGGAGGGGGCGCCGGGAGCGGCCGGCGGGGGCTGGAACAGTGCCCGGGGCGCGGCAGGCACGGTGTGGGACCTGCCCGGCTCTCCGCGGAACGCGGGGGGCGTGCGGAGCTCCGGGAGCCTCGGAAGAGGCAGGTGGAGAGAGGCGGCAACNAGAGGGAGGTGGGATGCAAACCGTGGGAGGTAGGACGCAGGAGAGGATGGTAGGCAGGGAAAAGTGGAATGTGGGAAGTGGGAAGGGAAAGGTGGGATGTGGGATGTGGGCAGGGAAAAGTGGGCTGCAGGAGGGGAAGGTGGGCTGCAGGAGGGGAAGGTGGGCTGCAGGAGGGGAAGGTGGGCTGCAGGAGGGGAAGGTGGGCTGCAGGAGGGGAAGGTGGGCTGCAGGAGGGGAAGGTGGGCTGCAGGAGGGGAAGGTGGGCTGCAGCCCAGGCGTGTGGGAGGCCCAGAGGAGGCTCGGTGGAGGGGCTCACTCTTGCTGAGGACGGTGGAATCACATCCCCCCGGGCACTGGAAGGCAGCAGGCAGCTGGCTGCCCTTAAAAACACATTCACAAACCTGCAGCCTTTATGGATTTCTCTCTGGAAACAAAGCGAGCTCCAGCACTGTGGGCAGGACTGGCCAGCAGCTGGATGGGGCTGGCAGGGCGGGGAGATCTCCCGGGGCAGGGACAGCTGCTGCAGCCACCGAGGGCCAGCACAAGGTCACTCCCCGCCGTTCTGTGCTGGGTTTGAAGCCTCGAGCTCCAGGGCCTTTCCTGCTGCGCTTGGAAGAGGGTTTGTGTGTTTGTGTGCTCAGGGGCTTGGCTGGCCTCTGGTTTTTCTAGGCAGGCATTCGTTTTTAATTTCAATTTTGTTGTGAGCCGCAGCGCAGAGCGGAGGCACTGGGATGGCCAGGAACCCTTCAGTCCCCTGTGCTGCCTGTGGGATCCGTATCCAGGATCCCGATGATTCCTGTCCTGCTGCCCCTCAGGCACAGCTGTGCCCTCAGCTCCTTGTCCCTCGGGCAGGCTGTGCAGCACCCGCAGCACTCGCAGTGCCCTCAGGCTCCTCCGTTTGGCGCCTGCGTGAGGAATGGCGTTGCAGAGACCCCTATTTTCACGGAGGAGCCGAGGTTCGGATCAGGGGAGGCAGTACATCCTTCCTGGGCTGTCGCTCGGCTTCGTCTGGCCGAGCCTTCCCCCGCTTGTGTCTGGGGATAAAGTGCTGACAGGGTGGGAAATTCTGCAGCGCTTACATCACTCCGGACTCGTTATCGAGGGGTTCCAGGAGGGCACAGCCAGCCTGGCAGGAGTGAATCACAGCGGAAAGGAGGCGGAATCCAGGGCTCAGCCAACAGAGAGGAAAGATCTGCAGGTCTCTGCTGCAGTGCTGGGGGCTGTGGGGAGCAGGGGAGCCCTCTGGGGCAGTGGGGCATCTGATACACCCCCCTGGGAGGTGACACCAGGGGTTTGGGGACGGGCAGGAAGGTCCTGGGAGCCCTCCCGTGATGCTGTGACCCCATGGGCTGGCTCAGAGCTCAGGGCCATGGATTCTGTGTCCCCAGGGAGCTGCAGGCGGCACAGGGAGACATCCCTGACTTTTAGTAAGGACCCAGTGAGGTGGAGAAAGAAGCAGAGGAGACAGTGGTCCTTTGGGAAAGCTGGATTGGGGTGAAAGAGCCAAGGTGGTGACCTGGTGAAAGTCTGGGAGCTCTGGATCCCACTGGGATCCCTTGTGCTGCTGCCAGGGCTGGGGAAGCAGCAGGAAACCACAGAAACCACAGAACAGGGAGAGCTGCCAAACCAAACCAGACCAACCCAAACCACTGGCCTGTGTGGCCGGGAACATCCTCCTCCCTCAGAGGGGAAACTGGGAGCTCCACCGGCCCCTGCTGGGGACGCTGGAGGCCAGGCTAGGCCAGGTGAGGCGCTGCAGACGCAAACAGGGCCACAAACGGGTCAGACAAAGGAGTAATTAAACAAGCTCGCTGGTGTTCTCGCCCAGATCTGCCTGTGCATGATTAGAATAAGCTCCCCTGGCTATTAAGGTCACCAGGAGTGCATCAGGAGGAGAACACAACTGAGCTGCTGGAGCTGGTTCTGGTGGCAGCAGCTCCCGAGAGCCGTCACCGCCCCGGCCCCTGTGCCCAGCTGGCAGAGAGCCCCTGCCCGCAGAGCTGCTCTGGCCCCTGCCAGAGCCTCATGCCTGAGGCCACGCTGCCGCTGCCCCGGCGACATTTGTCTGCCTGCCCTGGCCTGGCTCCAGCGCATCCCCGGGCACTTCCCTCTCCGGGCAGCGCCGCGGTGCCTGGAGCCCCGGGCTGTGGGGCACAGCTGATCCTGGTGCCACCAAGAGCTGCCACGTGGCAGCAGGGGTGGCCTCGGAGATGGAGGAGGTGGCAACTGCCAGGCTTAGCAGCTGTCACGGCTTGGGCATCTCCGTGGCGGCAGCGAGTGGGGAACAAAACCCACCCGGCCACTCTGCTGGCAGCTGGGTCCCCTGGGGCTGAAAAGGGTTTGTGTTCTTTCACAAACGTTTCATAAACAGTCATTTTATTATTTTTTTTTTCCCAACATGGATCAAAAGCACTTCTGCACCCTCTGCACTCCAAGGCCAGGCAGAAGTGTTGCTGTTGACTTGAAGCATCCCTGACTTGTAGAACAACTGATCCCGTTTTGGCCAGGCTTGCCTTCTTTTCTCGGAGCTAAAACCCAAGCCTGGTGCCTGCGCAACGCCCTGCTCTATTTTACACCAATCCAACCACGTGCCATAAATCCCAGCTTGCATTTTACTGTGGAATTAATTGTGAGGCTGCCCCAAGTCTCTCTTCTGAGCGTGTGCGCCTTCCCAAACCTATTCCTTGTTTTTTGCTGGTTCAAACCCACCCCTCCCCACAGGAATTATTTTTCCCAGGAAAGCCTGGAATTCTGGCGAGGCCCGGAGAGGACTGCAGCCCTGCCAAGGCGCTGAGCCCTGTGCTAACCCCTGCTCTCCCCGCAGGTGCCTGTCCTGTGTGAACAGCGCCTTCCGCTGCCACTGGTGCAAGTACCGGAACCTCTGCACCCACGACCCCACCACCTGCTCCTTCCAGGAGGGACGGATCAACGTCTCCGAGGTACCGTGCTGGGATTCTTCCCTTTAACCTTTGCTTTTCCGTGCCGCGAGCAGCTCAAACCACTTTTATGTGAGGTTTGTCGCCTTCCCGTGCATCCCTTTGCTGCCGAAAAGCGCGGATGGAGCTTTAGAGCAGGGAAGTGTTGGTGCCACTGAAGTGCTGCTCTTGACCCGAACACCGGAGCTGATGCCTCCCCTGCTGTGTGGGAATGCCCAGGTTCATTAATTACAATAATTACTGCAGTGCTTTCCCCCCCGGGGCTCCCAGAGGCTCCTCAGAGCCAGCACTTTTCAGCGTCTCTGCCTTGCAGCCCCAGCACGGAGGGCTGGGCTTTGTCCGAGGGCCAGCAGCAGCTCTGGCCGGGGCTGGTCAGTGCCCCGTGTTGGCAGGGCCGGGATTTATGGCAGGAGCTGCTGAAGGAGGGAATTACCAAAGTGCATGGCCCCAGATTTTGGAGGAAGGATTTGGTTCAGGTCCCAGCGCCAGGGACCCGGAGCCATCTCTCTTAGCAGTTCATAAAAGGTGTGGGGCTCCAATCCAAAAATGCTTTTAACACTTGGAAAGGCACAGCCCGCGAATGGCTCTGCCAGCTCTCCTGTGTGTCCCAGGGCAGCGAGACCCGTGGAGGAAAGGAGTCTGCTAGCACAAATTCCTGATGGAACATTGCCAGGAACCCTTGGCCCGGGTTTCTGCGCTCCTCGTCCTGCCTGCCTCATCTTCGAGGTCCTGCTGCCAGCAGGGTCCTGCTCTTTGCCCTCCTCTCCCTACAAATAGCTTTGTAGCACCTGAAATGAGTGCAGGCCCTAAAGCTGCGAGGGAAAAGTGGTTTAAAAGATGCTCTGGAAAACCCGAGAGTCCTGGAAAGTGGGAAAGGCAGCAGTGAGGACATCTACAAACGCGAGAAAAAGAAAGGCGAGGAAGGTGTGCCAGTATCCAGGCAAGTCCTTGTCAGTGAGAGATGGAGATTGAGAAAAACAGAAGAGATCAGTCAGTGCCATCAACACTGTGTTGTCAAAAAGAAGCGACCGAAGGTTTAGCCAGGCTGCTGCTAAACTAGGAGTAAACTCTACTCTGTGTCTCCCTGGCTAAAATGCTGCCAGGAGATTCAGAGGTAATAAAGGGGAGAGGAATTCAGGAGCTGCATGTGTAAGGACCTGGGTGGGAATCTGCAGATCCAGGGATGGGCAGCGTGCCTGGGATGGGAAATGATGCCCAAGGAGAGGCTCCCAACCCAGGAACAACCCAAAAGCTTTCTCCATCCAGCTGAAAGTCAGGAAACTTCCTTCCACCGTATCAGAGAAAGCAAAACCCTTCGCTTCTCCTCCTCTGGAGTGATGGGAGGGGTTTCTCCTTCACGCTCAAGGCATCCCTGTCCTCCCAGGATGCACAATTGGAGCTCTCAGTTCTCAGGGTCTCCAACCCCGGGATCTCAGAAGTGTCTGACAAGTGTCTGCTAAAGTCGGACAGCCCCATTATCTCTGTTTTCCTCCTGGGAGCACCCAGGACTCGCCTGAGATCACGCAGAGGGAGAAGTGGAGCAGTTGGTGTCTCTGGAAGTTCCTGCTGGGATCACAGGGCTGTCGTGCCTCCAAAGAACCTCCTCTGTCGTCCTCGTCTTGCAGAGGTTGTTTCTTACCCGGGGATGTTTTGGGATCTCTCACACCTTCCTGGTGATTAGCTGTGATAAGGGCCGATGATAACGATGCGAGAGCTCTGCTGTCCATCATTTCTTCCCCAGACCTCTGAGCACAGGCCAAACCGCCCCAAATAAATGTGTTTGCTTATTTAAGAGCACTGAATTTCCTCTTCACGCACAGCATGGCGATAATGCCTTCGCTATGGGCTCTTCACCAACACAGAAATGAGTAAATGCCTCATGAAGAGTTTCCTCTCCTAAACCAATTCAGATCACAATGTTCTCATTGTGTCACGGCCTGATGTATTAGGAAATTGTTTGTGCTTAGCCTGGCTGCCTCCCCAGCAGAGCCAGTGGTGTTTGGAGCCGGTGATCTCCGTGCCTGTGCCCTACTTTCAGTCCCCTGTGCCTCTCCTTACGTAAGGTTTACACACGTGTTCACACGGGCCTGCAAATTTGCTCGCGTCTTTATATTTAATTCAAGGGAAAATATCTTGAATATTCCCTTTTACTCCTGGCCCATCAGAATTGTCGTCCCAGGGGGATTGGATGTGTAGCGAGCTCCCTTTGATGCTCCCAGGAGTTGTCTGTCTGGAGGAGGAACAAGAGCTCAAAGCCTCAGCCACTTCACCAGGAGACGGGGGAGAGAAATTCCCTCTTCAGGAGCTGTGCTCTTGCTCCTGCCCCCGCCGACCGAGCCGATTGCTGCCTTTTCACCCTGCCTTCCCAGGAAATACAACCCAGAGAGCTTTTCTCCCCCCTCCACCTGCCCTGCCCACAGGAATTGTTTGCTCAGATCCAAGGGCAGGGCTCAGGGGTGGAGGTGGGCGGCGCAGGGGGACATTTCACTTTAGGAAAAGTGAAAATGTGGAACACACGGTTTGGGGTCAGTGAGCACTGAGCCTTTCACGACCTTTGCAGCAGAGGGATCTTGAAGGACAGAGCTGGCTGCTCCTGATATCCTCCCTCTCATGGAATTTCTGAGATGGGGGATCCCAGCTCCTCTGAGGTCTCCATCTCCAGGTAGCCAGTTCTTTGGGAGTTAATAATTAGAGAAGCAATTATTTCCCCATCGTTTTCCTGGTCAGAGTTTTCAGTGTCAGCAGGAGGTGCCTGCTCAGACCTTGCTTCCTCTAAATCAGGATTTCTCCGGGAGATCCTCGTGGCTGTGGAGCACTGATTGTCCCACTGCACAGAACTCCAGATCAAGCCCATGACGCCACTTTAATGTGCCTGACGTGGTTTGGTTTGTGTGAGGTTTTCTGATGTCTCTCTAAATGCCTGGAACACCCAGATGAGGAGGAATGTGGCTTCATAAACATCCTTGCAGCCCATCCCAGGGGAGAGCCAGAAGGAAACAAATCCTCGTAGCTCCCCGGGATGTGGAGCCCATCCCTCTTTGATGTGCGGCGTGTGCTGGTAACGCCATTCCCGCAGGAGGGACACTGAGCTGGGCACGGAGAGCTCCGGACTCGGGGGTTCCAGTGCCCCTGCCTCCCCTCTGAATTCCCACCGATGTCGTGGCGACGCCCTTGGCCCTGGCTGTGCCCTTGGGCGCTGAGCGCTGCTGGATGTGCCCTGAAGGAAACAAAACCGAACCAGCCCATCCTCCTGCCCGTCCGGCCGGTCCCCATCCCAGGAGAGCTGAGATGCGCGGGGGGGCTCAGAGCACCCCAGACCACCGAGGGCTTTTCCTGGGTCAGACCTGGCCTCGGGGAGATGGCTTTGCCCATCCCAGGAGAGCGGAGATACGCGGGGTGGCTCAGAGCAGCACCTCAGACCACCAAAGGCTTTTGCCGGGTCAGACCTCGCCTCGGGGAGATGGCTCTGCCCCATTCCAGGAGAGCTGAGATGCGCGGGGGGGCTCAGAGCAGCACCCCAGACCACCGAAGGCTTTTGCCGGGTCACGCCTGGCCTCGGGGAGATGGCTCTGCCCCATCCCAGGAGAGCTGAGATGCGAAGAGGGGGCTCAGAGCCGCACCCTGGACCACCGAAGGCTTTTCCTGGGTCACACCTGGCCTCGGGGAGATGGCTTTGCCCCATCCCAGGAGAGCAGAGNGGGGCTCAGAGCAGCACCCCCGACCACCAAAGGCTTTTCCTGGGTCACTCCTGGCCTCGGGGAGATGGCTTTGCCCCATCCCAGGAGAGCAGAGATGTGCAGAGGGGGTTCAGAGCAGCACCCCAGACCACCAAAGGCTTTTGCTGGGTCACACCTGGCCTCGGGGGATGGCTTTGCCTGGAAGAGGAGCAAAAAGCCCGGCTCCCGTGAAATCCCCTCAGCTCTGAGCTGCGGCAGTGCTTTTTTTTTTTTCCATCCTCGGTGTGGATGGAGGGAAGGAGGCAGGCGGGGAAGAGCTGCGGGGGGCAGCGGGAGATGCTCCTGGCCCGAACCTGTCCCCGTGGTCGTGTCCTCACCTCTGGCACACCAAGGGCTGCTGACAGGAGGGACAGATTCCCTCCGTGGCTCTGAATTTCCCCCCCTGCCTCCCCGAATTAATGGAGAAGACGCAGGTTACAGCACTCGGGGCTAATGGTGTGGGGAAGGAATTCGCCAGGCTCGGCTCCAGCTGCCTCTCTTTCATGTCTGGTTTCTAAGGAACGGGGCCTGCTCTCCTTTCCAGTGGCATAAATGAAGGATAATGCGTTTCCGTGAGTGACAGGGACTGTAATTTATATCATTGGGAACACAACTGTGAACCAGGGGTTTGCATTCACGTGCCAGATTGGGTTATGTTTATAACTTTAAAATAACGTGCGGCAAGTTAACGTTTGTGGGGAGTTTGCGGGGGTTTTTTGAAGATGAAAAGTACAAAAACAGTCTATTTTCTGCCATTTGGGCTAAATCCCGTAGTCAGAAGAATTGCCTGCCATTTCTAGGCAATTTTTTTTTTTTTCCAAATAAGAGCAAGGAGGTTTGACCTACTAAAACTGCTCGGTTAAACACAAATAATAACCATGGGTGCTCTGTTCTGCTCCAGAGACAGCTGCAGAACGCGGGTCTTTAAGGTATTTATAGACCTTGCAGTCTTTGAGGCTAAAAAGTGTTGGAGAAGCATAAAATGTCTTTGTAAATTGTGTGTGCTGATACTTCACAGGCAGAATATTCCCCGAGAGTCTGTGCCACTCAGGCATCGGAGCCTTGTCTTCCTCCAGCAGATCTGATCCGTGTTTATTCTGGCGCAGGGAAGTCAAGGAGGATAATGAGAGGATTCTGCGTGTTTGTTTAGCGAGAGGAGGCAATAATGGCCTTTCTAACTCGCTGCAGGATTTACCTCTCATGAATTAAAAAACAAAGTAAACTGATTATGGAACAAGCTGTGTGTTCCACCGCCCGTATTCGGTGTTTTCTGGGTGTTTCTCGCTCTTCCTGAGGGGGAAAGGCAGGAGGGGGCGCCCAGGCTGAGCCTGACACCGGGGATTTTGGCCACAGCCGAGGGCTGGTGCTGCCAGCCCCTTCCCAGCCCACGGGGAAACTCCTGTGAGGGGAATCAGCAGCCACAGGGGCACTGATGAGAAACCCCCAACAGGATAATTTATCTGAACACCGGCTTTTCGGCCAGGGAGCAGCGGGGAGAGGGTGCTGGAGGGACAGAGCTCCCTGCCGGGCTCTTCTCCTCAGCAGCACCCACGTGAGAGCCAAAACCCGCACGGAGGGTCTGTGCGCAGCGCTGTGTGTGCAGGGATGTGGGAGCGCAGGGATCTGAGTGTGCAGACATTTGGGGGGGCAGGAACGTGGGTTTGCAAGGATTTAGGGCGCAGGGATGTGGCTGTGCAGGGATTTGGGGTGAAGGGTTATAGGTTTTCAGGGATTTAGGGTGCAGGGATGTGGCTGTGCAGGGATTTTGGGTGCAGGGATGTGGCCGTGCAGGGATTTGGGGTGAAGGGTTATAGGTTTTCAGGGATTTGGGGTGCAGAGATATGGCTGTGCAGGGATTTGGGGTGAAGGCTTATATTTTTTTTGAGATTTGGGGGTGCAGGGATTTAGGGGTGCACATCACTACAGCAGCTATTTCAAAAACCCAAATTTGATAAAGAAAAGCCCTGAAAGCCGAGCGCTGAGGCTGGAAACGGCTCCCAGCGGCTCCACAGGACGGGCGGGGTCCGAGCTGACCCCAACCCTGCCCAGCCCCGGCAGCTCCTCTCGCTCAGCTGAGAAATTCAGCAGCGACTGCCCGCAGCAGCGTGGGTCCTGCTGAGTCTGGCATCTTCCTGCAGATCCCTCCACCCCAAAATGTGGATCCCCTATTAGTGTGATCACTGCAGCTGTCAGCCAGCACGGAGCGGCCGCCCCAATTCCGCCCAGGCCGAGCCTGCCTGGCTTCCCCCACAATCCCAGTGTGACATTTTCCTTCCTTCCACTGGAACCGCAGGAATGAGGAGGGGGGGGAAAAAAATCTATTTTGTCCCATTTGTCTCTAATGGCGGCAGAACAAATTTTGCTGCCAGCATTTTCAGCAGCAGAGAGCAGATCCGGGCATGGGAGTCCTCTCCCGAGGCGGGGAAGGCAGGAGCCTTTCTTTAGCAGTCACCTCACGGACTGAGCTGGCCGGGAGGGATAATGGTCCATAACATATTCATTATTTTCAGGACTGTGCACCGAAGTTCTCCCACTGGTGATGCAAGTGAAGGGTTGTTTTTTCTGTTGTTTTCAGTCTAATGGGGTAAAGGATTCTGCGGCTCCAGGTTGCTTTTCCCTCCAATCCGCTGCCGTGGCGGGCTGGGCGCCTCTCCGGAGCAGAACCACTCGCCTGCTCCTGGTGCCCCGCGGGACTGGAGGAGGATTGTACAACCTGAAGTGCAGGCAGGTGTTGAGTAGAAGGTGGCACGGGCGTGTGGTGCTTCAGGAGAGGAAGGGAAGCGCGGAGTCATCTTGGAAGAGCTGCGTGGAAAATGCCGAGGAGTTTGCTGCTGGGGAGCTGGGGGAGGCTCCGCGGCCCCGGGGTCAGCCGGGAATTCCGTTCCCCTCCGGCCTGTGAACCCACTCCACTGCAGCTGACGGAGTTTGAAATCACTGCTGCCTGTTAATCCGTGAAAGTCCCTGTTGGAAATAAAATAAAATATATATACGGGAAAGCGCCACTAAAAAGGTTTATGAGGCTGCAGTTTAAGTTAGTGGCTCCTCCAGACTGGGGGAGCATCTGTTTCTCATTTACAGCTCGCTTGAGCCAGTGGTGAAACAACTTCCCATGGGCCTGGCTGGGAGCTGGAGGGGGAGCCTGGCTCGGGGAGGGGGATTTTCCCCCTGGACACGCTGTCCTAGCCGGGTCCTGGGCAGGATGGCTGCCCTGGCATTGCCAGCAGCATGATTTCCTTTCATTCCCAGGCCGGGGCAAAGGGCCCGGGATGCCAGTCTGGGATTTGGCAGAGGGAAGGGAGATGTGCTTGGTCTAAACTCCTGCTTTAGCTTGGGATTAATCACTCAGCGTCAGGTGCTTACAGGTACTTAGGTACCTTGTTCCATTAGATCAAAGCAAATTGGAGCTGAGCAGAATGTAAATGCAGCTGATGGTCAGAGCCTTTGTCTCAGCGTGCTGCAGTTCCCGTTGTAGAAATTGAAGAAAAATTGTATTTCCCGGTGTGCTGTGCAGAGATAATGTTTGGGATGCTGAGATCTCACGGGAAGGGTGTCACGCAGTTACCAGGAGCTGATAAGCCGTTTTCTGTGGTCCATTGCAGGGTTTCATTCAGACATTTGGTTTGTGCTTGGGCGAACTGGAGGTGTGTTCTGCTGTGCAGTGGTGTTTCACAGGATCACAGATGGTTTGGGTTGGAAGGGATCTCAAAAATCACCTCGCTCCACCCCGCGCTGTGGGCAAGGGACACCTTCCACTATCCCCGATTGCTCTGACCTGGCCTTGGACGATTCCAGGGCTGAATTTCAAGGTCCCGCCCCACACACATCATGCTGCGATTTGCAGGTGGAAGGGGCAGTTCAGGTCGGATGCTTTGCCCACCCAGCTGGCAGCGGCGCGGATCCCAGCCAGGCATTCCTCAGCCCAGGAAAACCCTGCCAGCCCCAGCCCAGGAGCTGGGGGGGCCATTCCGGAAGGCAGAGATGGAGGAGCATGGAGAGGAGGGAGAGCAGACAGAGCAGAACTTAATGTCACCTCAGAAATTCGTGGCACCTTGGCCTAATTTTACTGAGACAAAGCAGAGCGGAACAGTGCCTGGTGCTGAGAGGGAAGCACGAGCTGGGCTGATCCCCCTCACTCCACAGCACAAGCGGTCTGAGGGGTGGAAGGGGATTCAGAGAAGTCCCTGTGGCTGGGAGCAGCCCGTGCCCTGCCAGAGCAGGGGGCTCAGCAGGGCTGGAGCGGCTGAGAAGGGGGGCCTCCAGGTAGGAGGGCACCGCAGGAGCTGATGAAACGCGTGGGAAGCTCAGAGCAGGGAGGACACCTTGGATTTATCCCCGAGGAGGGGATCCCCGCTCGAGCAGCTGCAGCGAGGAGCTCAGTGCCAGCCCCAGGGCACGGGGGGTTCTGTGTCCCTGCCCTTCCCCTGCAGCTGGGCTGGGCACTGGCACGTCCTGGGCACTGGGGACGTGCTGGACATCGGCCCGGACCTGCGACTCCACTGATGCTTTATCGGGCTAGAGCAAATCAAGAGAATCAAAAGCAGTTCTGTTTATTGAAGGGCCTCCAGGTACATTTAGGGCAGACAAAGCCCCCCAGGGGCTGCACCCGAAAGTGGACAACGGGTCACGGGTTTCACACTTTTATAAGTTTGGTCCATTTTCATGTTGGGGTTAATCTCCCAATTTATAGCTTCGGGTAATGAAGCGATTTACCCCAAGTTTGCTCTCCTCTAACTCGCTTTTGTTTAAATTTCTCAGGGCCTGAGACAGTGAGGTGTCCTTGACTCCCAGGCCTGGGGAGGAATTGTTGTGTCTGACCAAAATGGGGAAGCAAAACTAACCCTGTATACAGAGTTTAGAGTCACACACAGAAGAACGGCAGGATTACAAGCAGATGAAAACCACAAAAGCTAAAACCCTAACGCCTCACCAGCCTCCCTCCTCTCCCCCCAGGACTGCCCCCAGCTCTTCCCCACCGAGGAGATCCTGATCCCGGTGGGAGAGGTGAAGCCCATCACGCTGAAGGCCAGGAACCTGCCGCAGCCCCAGTCGGGCCAGAGGGGCTACGAGTGCGTGCTCAGCATCCAGGGCATCATCCACAGGGTGCCCGCCCTGCGCTTCAACAGCTCCAGCGTGCAGTGCCAGAACAGCTCGGTGAGAGCGGGGGCGAGCCCTGGCAGAGGGGCTGGCGGCCCCCAACAGCCGCGGGGAGGGTGGAACGTCTCTCGTCCTGGAGCCCGGGGGGGAAATCTCCTGTCCTGGAGCCTGGGAGGGAAATCTCCCTGCCTGGAGCCCGGGGGGGCGGAATGCCACCT
>WBMY01005674.1:265413-283781 GCA_013397315.1 Donacobius atricapilla
GGTGTTGATGAGAGGGTGTTTGAGGTGTGGAGAGGGTGTTTGGGGTGCTGAGAGGGGTTTTGGGGTGCTGAGAGGGTGTCTGGGGTGCTGAGAGGGTGTCTGGGGTGCTGAGAGGGTGTCTGGGGACGTCCGTGCTGGGTGGGACGGGAGAAGAAGGCGATGCCCTCCCTTGGGTTGCGCCGTCTCCTGCCGGGGACCAGGACGGGGGCCCGTGCGGGTGTCCCGTGAGTGCGGCCAGGGTGCCGTGGGTGGTCCCAGCAGCTCAGATCTGCCCCAGCGTTGGGGGGCGGCTGGAAGGAGTTGTGTCCTCTGCCGGGAAATGCCTTTGGGGGCTCCCGCTCAGCCCCAGGACCTGCCGCCAGCACCGCGGTGGTGCCTCTCGGGTTTTGTCCATTCCTTGCGTTTCTTTCCCCACCCGTAAGGCCGAAGGGGCATTGCTGGTCCCTCTGGGGCAGTGCAGTGCCAGGGAATCTGGGGTCACGGCATGGGGGTGCTTGGGGCTGCTGCAGGAATGGGCCCGAGCGCGGCGCCGCTGCCCCGCCGCTGCGAGCGGTTGGGGCTGTTCTGCCGAGCAGCGCTTTGCCATATTTTATTTTTTAAATAAAGGATGGAAGATTATGAAATTATCCCCCTTTGATGGTATGAAACCCTGATTTTATAATCATGACTCTAATTACGGCTCTTGAGCTTTCAAAGTTTGTTAACATCATTAAAACATTTACCCTGGGCAGATAACAGCAAGCGCCGGCATGAGAGCTGCCTTTTAAAGATGAATACAGATAAAAGGACCCTCTTAAGGGTTCTGTGGGCAGACTGAATTCCAGGGCTGTAATGACTCTGCCATATGCTCCAGCCCCGCCATCTATCAGCCAGCAATTAGGTTAATGTTGGTGAAAGGGCCGCTTAGCCCGGCAATCAGCGCCCCACGGCTCTGCCGAACGCATCGCTTTGTAACAAGGTACCTGCTGGGCTTGGCTCCGAGCGGGGCTGGGCTCCAGGTGCCCCCGGTCCCCTGTGCCCCTTCCCGCCGCCCGCCCTGCCCTGCCCGGGCCGGGGTTGAGGATTTGGGCTTTCCTTTTGGCACGGAGAGCCCCCCCCATCTCTTCTCCTGCCCGTGGGGCGCCAGGAATCGCTGCCCAGGCTGCCCTCGCCGTGGGCCCGCGCTCGGGGCGGCCGGTCCGAGGAGGAGGAGGAGGAGGAGGGATGAGGGATGAGGGAGAGGCGCTCCGGCGATGTGTGGCTGAGGGGCAGAGCGAGGAGCGCACGGCAAAGGCTCAGAGCCGAGACGCTTCAATCCCTGCTCTCCGAGGGCAGCGTTTCTCTCCCTTTTGATGCGCAGCGCCGAGGACGCGCACGTTCCGGCTCTTTAGCAGCTTCTGTGCATTCCGTCGGGCCTCCCGGCATCACCTCTCCTTTTTTCCCTTCAGTCTCCGTGGTTTTAGTTTATTTTTTTTATTATTTGCAGCGAATTTAATGCTGCTGAAGGCGGCTGGAACGCTGCCTCCCCAAACTGGGGCCTTTTATGTCTTAGTGCGTGATGGGCGGAGGAGTGAGCGCTGCCTTCTCCTTCAGCCTCAGCAGGCAGAGGCTGCTCCGGCTCCTCTCTGGCCCCACTCCCGGGGTCAGACCCGCACAGGTCTCCTCATGGGTGGAACTGCACCTCCCGCCTCAGGCAGGTTACTCCTACCTTCAGCTTTTCATCCCGGAGGCCGATTCCCCATCCTCGGGTCTGCACCCCTGAGTTATTCCCAGGCTGGGGCAGGTTCCTCCCCGCCTCAGCTCCCCCGTGCCTGCAGGGCTGCTCTCGCATTTATCTTCTCAGCCTTGCCACGGGAGCAAGCAGCAGCCAGGTCCATCTGGAGAGCCCTGCCAGCTGATGCCCCTCTGAAAAACCTCCTCCGAACCTGCTGGCATGACTGGCATCCACTTGATGCCATCCCCAGCTGGTGTCACACATCCCCCGTGCCCTGGGATTTGGGGGTTGCTCATGCACAGCGATCAGCCCTGGTTAACCCCAGCAGCTCCCCGCGGCCCTGCAGCTTTCGCAGCCCCGGGATGTGCCCACGGGGCTGAGCTGGGACAAGCTCCTGTCACCACCACGAGCGTGTTGGTGGCAGCCAGCCCTGTCTCCCAGCAGACGCTGCTCTCCCGGGCTGTCTCTATCATCCCCCAGCAGGTTTCTCCCGTTTTGATTAACTGGGAGTCTGCAGTGTGAGCTGTTCCCTTAATGAACTCATCTGTTACTCTGAGGACTTCGCACTCGCTTTGCTACTGGCTAATATATTGCCATTAGTGCTCTGCTTTGCTCTGGAGTTTACAGCTTGTAATAATTATGTCTAATTTTGATTTTTTTTTCCTTTAAATTACTACATGGGGTAAAAATAGACTCAGTAATTAACTTCTTCCAAAGAGGCAGATATCAAAGTTAAAGAGGGGGGTGTGGGGAGCGAAAGGAGAAATAAAGGCAGCGCGGAGCTGCGCAGGGCACTGCTGGCACCTCCTGCCAAAGCTTCCCTGCGGCATTTCTGCTTCCAGGATCGTCTGTGAAATGGGGCAGGCGCTTCCAGGGATCAGCTCCGGCCCAGTGCTCCTGTGCATCGGAGAGTGCAAGCCCGAGTTCACGGCCAAGTCAGCGCAGCAGTACATGTTCGTGGTGAGTGTCCTGCTGGGGACAGCGCGTGTGGCCCCCGGGAGCCGAGCGTGGCACACGCAGGGGGCTCAGCTCCACAAGACGAGACCGGAATTGCCCCCCTTTTTTTTTTTTCCTTTTTTTTCTTTTTTTTCTTTTTTTTTTTTTTTTTTTTCTGGGGCTTTCCCCCTGATATTGCACGATTTTTGGTCAACAAGCCCAGCTCGCAGGATGGAGAGCTCACCCTGTGAATCAGCCAGGGCTCCCACAGCGTTTGGGTGCAGCTTCACACCCCCAGAACAATGATTATGGAATCATAGACTGGTTTGGGGTGGAAGGGACCCTCAAAGAGCCAGCGCCACCCCTGCCACGGGCGGGGACACCCTCTGCTCTCCCAGGTTGCTCCAAGCCCCGCCCTTGCACACTCGGGGATGTCCTTGGCCGCTGCCACAGGCGCCCGCAGCAGCACTGAGCTCGTCCTTTGCTCCCTGCAGACTCCAGCCGTGAGTTTCCTGAGCCCCAGCCGCGGCCCCGAGTCCGGGGGGACCATGGTGACCATCTCTGGCCACTACCTGGGGGCCGGCAGCCGCGTCTCCGTGCTCCTGGGGAACCAGACCTGCGAATTCCATGGGTAAGAGACCGGCACAGGCTCCTGCAGCGCCTCCTGCTCCTGTCCCAGCATCGATCTGCTGCAGCTGAACGGGCAAAAATCCATCTGGGAGCCCCTAAGGCTCCCATTCCCTCTTTTATTGCATGAAACCATCTCTTCTCTTTTATTGTGATGGAGGCCTGCGTGGTGAGGGAGGGATTCATCGGTGTCAGCGCCGTTCGTGATTTCATTTTAATGCTGTTCCAGTGGTAACTGCTCTGAAAATCACAGTGAAACAACACCGTGATGGAAATATGCTTGCACTGGTCATCAGTGCCTGCCCCCAGCCTGGCTGCTCTGAAGAAAATGGAACATTTATTAGAAATATCTCCTTTCTCTTCTTGCAGACCTGCATTGCTTTTATTGCAGCCACTGTTGTGGGTGCTCGACCTCCAAAAAATGGCCTGGGGTCCTCAGGGCAGAGCAGGGCGAGGGTCTGCTCACACCTCCTGCTGAGGAACTCACACAGCCACCAATCTCTGATGGGATTTCGATGGCAAATTTGCTTTTTACCTAGCAGTGTAAACACAGAGTTGACATTTGCAGGGTTTAATGGGTTTTCCTGGGGCTTAGTTAAAAAAGAGACGCGTGGTTTACATCTGTGTGCATCAGTACACAGCCCTGCCCACCCTGCCGGCAGCGGGCACAGCCCGGGTGGCAACCTGCTATCCAAAGGGATTCTGCCTCCCAGATCCTCGCTCAGGAGGAACTGAGGGAGTTTCTGGGAAAGCAAAGATCCCTGCAGGAGAATTTCTCATCCGAAAGCCCCCGAGGTTCTCGGATGTGGGAGCACGCTGGGTTTTCAGCAGTGCTTGTTCTGGATCCCTCCTAGGATGGTGCTCAGGGCACCCCAGGGCTTCCAGGGCACCTCAGTCCCCCGGGTGTTGGGCAGAGTAACCAACCCGTCAATATTTCCTCCCACATCCAAAGCAAAGATGTCAAATCGCTCCCTCAGATGGAGTCAGGGAGCGGCATTACCACCAGCAGAAGTGTAGGATCAGCCCTGGAACCTGATCCCTTAAACCCCTGATCCTGTTCGGGCAACCTGCAGCTACTGACCTGCAAAACCCGGAGGAGTTTTGGCTTCCCTGGGTGCTCTGGTTACAGCGGGAGGCAGAAACTTCAGCGAAACCCGGAGGAGTTTTGGGTTCCCTGGGTGCTCTGGTTACAGCGGGAGGCAGAAACTTCAGCAAAACACGGAGGAGTTTTGGCTTCCCTGGGTGCTCTGGATACAGCGGGAGGCAAAAACTTCAGCAAGGCGAGAGCAGCCCCGTCCCTCACGTGGGGCCACGCTGTGCACTTGGTTTGCCTTGGACTCTGCTGAGGCAGTGAGCTCCGATTGTACTCGAGGGTGTGGGGGAGCCTGATGAGATGAAGCAGCTCCTAATGAGATTCCCTCTAATTACAGCTTCCCCCATTCTCCCCTCTCTGATCGGAGGAGTGGGTAGATTCACC
Source organism: Donacobius atricapilla (assembly GCA_013397315.1). NCBI lineage: Eukaryota > Metazoa > Chordata > Aves > Passeriformes > Mimidae > Donacobius > Donacobius atricapilla. The sequence goes on from WBMY01005674.1 coordinate 270,147, forward strand.
ATGACGACACAATAATAGCACGGAAAGCTAATTAGCTGATCAGAGGGAGCCGGGAGCTGCTCTGCCAGCAGCCCTGCATCACTCCCAGCTCGTGCCAGAGCTGGGCAGGCACGGCGGGGTCTGGGGTGGGCGGCAGCAGGGCAGGAAGCCCACCAGGCTGCGCAGAATCCCCCCGAGGCTCGGCACAGAGGCTGGAGAATGCCCCTCCTCACACAGGGAAGCCTCTGTGGCTAAACTGAACCGAGGTGGATGTGACAAAACGGAGTGAGGATAGGAAAAGGAAAAGGAGCTGGGCAGGAAGGGGTGCGTGCGCTATTGCATCAGCAGAAATGGTCGAGTACGATCGGTCTGAGGTGTTCCAGGGGGGTGTTTCTGTCCCCTCGGCTCTGGCGAGTGGCAGTGCCAAGGTGTGAGCTGGGAGCGTTGTGGTACCTGCTGTTCCGTGCCCTCCTCAGTGCCCAGGCTCCCTAGGGAGGGCAGGGAGCGTGTAAGGACCCCGAAAAGGGAGCCCACGTTGTCCCCCAGCCAGGCACAGACACAGAGCTTGGCTGGAAGAGGAGCAGGGACATGGCTGCACTCGAGCCTCACCATTCAGGCACCTCCACAAGCCTCTGAGGATGGTGAGGAGGGAGCAGGTTACCCATTCAGGAGTGCCAGGTCTTGGTTTAAGTGCCGGACTGGCAGTGAGGTGCTGCAGGCCTGCCTGGAGAACCCCAAACTGAAGGAGCCACAGAAAGAACCCTGATTTCCCAGCGAGCTGGGGGCAGGTTTGGGCAGGGAGGACAGCCAGAGGTGGCCGTGCAGCAACGCTGGCCTGCCAGGGATGTCTCTTTTGTAGGCTCAGTGTCCAAGGAGCCGTGCGCTTCCTCCCACTCAGTTCTGGGCGTCAGATCTCCTTCTCCTTCTCCATCCCTGCACCCACCGGCGCCTTTGTGCTCCGGCAGTGCCTCGCTGCGCCGCTGCCTCGACCTTCTCCGGGGCTCCGGCAGCAGCAGATGGTCTGTTGTGTCCGGGCAGCCAGCGCCGGGCCGAGGTCACCCCGCGCTGACGGGGACACAAAGCCCGAGGCAGCGGCGCCGGTGCCATCCCAGGCAGGGGCTGCGCGGGGCCATTGTGCCGCTCACAAGAGCCTCGTGTGTGCGCCGGGCTGCGGAGGGGAAAGAATTTGGCTTTTCACTGAGCTGATGCGTCCCGTTTAAAAGGCAGCCATCTGCTTTCACACGCCCAGCAGAAGGCAGCGGGTTCGGGGGGACGCGGGAGCTGCAGCCTGGCACAAAGAGGGGTTTCAGGGAGGCCGCGCTGCTCCCACAGTGGGCACAGCTCGGTGCAGAGCTCCCTGCCCTCCTGCCCACGCCAAGCCCACCTCAGGAGGTTCCCAGGTGCCAGTGTGGGGCTGGCTGGCGGCTCAGCCCTTTACTGAGCTGCTCCAGGACAGGACAGAGGCTGTTTCCTGCCCCTACACCACTGCCCCATTAATGCTGCCCGTTTCCCCCCTGTGCAGGCGGTCCATGAATGAGATCGTTTGTGTGTCAGCGCCCTCAGCCCACGGCCTGGGGGCTGTTCAGGTCTCCGTCAGCGTGGACAGGGCTCAGCTGGAGAGGACTTTGCTCTTCGAGTACATCGATGACCCCAAGGTGCAGCACATCGAGCCCGAGTGGAGCATCGCCAGGTAACAGCTCTGACAGCACCTCCTCGGCTCTCCGCTGCTCTGGGGCTCCTCAGCACGCGCCCAGGCCCAAAAAGGGGCTGTTTGGAGATGCACAACCCCGAATGGGTCAGGGCTGGACATTTCTGGGGTTTGCATTTACCACAGCTCAGGCCTGGGGTTACCAGAGCGCTTGTGTTCAGTCAGCGACAGCAGACCCTGCACCGGGAGTCTGGGGGCACAGCCAAAGCCCAGATCACCCCCTGTGCTGCAGGAGGGCACAACTGCTCAGGAAAGGCTCCTTCCTGTGCTCCTGCAACACAACAAAAGCAGCAGCCTCCAAGGAAGGAAAAAGCTGATGTTAATCAAAAGGCAGCGTGGGGCGCAGGGTGGCTGCCGCTGTCACATCACGGGGACATTGCTGAAACCCCTGGGTTGTGCCCGTCCTCTCAGGCCTAACCCCGCTGGCACCTTGTCTCTGGAGCCGCGGCTCTGTGCACAGCCCAGCCCACTGATCAGGCCTCTCCTGCCTTTCCCACAGCGGACACACGCCCCTGACTGTCACTGGCACCAACCTGGACGTGATCCAGGAGCCCCGGATCCGCGTCAAGTACAACGGGAAGGAGTTTGTCAACGTGAGTAGGGGCTGGCAACTGGGAGCATCACCCTGAACCCCCTGGATGGGGCAGCTGGTGCCAGGGCTGCCTGCCTGGGGAGCTTTGCCATGGCCAAAGCTGCTCTGGGGGTATTTCCTGCACTCCCCCAAACTGGGGGCACAGGGAAGAGGGAATTTGACGCGCAAAAATGTGAAATTAGCTCCTCCCCCTAGCTGTATCCTTTCAGTCCACGAGTGAGAGGCTGAGACGAACCCGCAGCTAAATGGGGACTGAGCGAGGTTCTTGTGTGCTACAAGTAAGAGTTGTACCTGCAGGACATCAGAAATTATTCCGATCGAGTAAAACTGAAATATATTGTTTCTGTGCAGTGATCTTTGTGACTGAGTCTGTATTAGCTTGGAAAGGGCAAATCACTTAGCGGGCTTTTCCTATTCCTTTTCTCCCCCTCAAGAGCTTTTTCATCTGAGCTCTTTTTTAAAAAAGACATCTAATTTTGTTGCTAGCACTTGTGGTTACAGTGCTACGAAAATAATTCTGAAGACACAAAATTGAGGGAAATTAAATCTTTCACTCGTGGAGGGAGGCCAAATGGTTGGGCTCTTGCTGCTTTACCAGGCAAGAGCCCCGTAAATCAGTGATTTCCCTGCTTTGAGGGCCGGAGGAGCTGTGGGTGTCCTCAGCCCAGCAGGAGATGACCTTCATGTTCCCTCCTGCCCACCAGTGATCCCTTCCCTTCCCTCGCTGGCATTTGGGAATGGCCTCTAATCACCATTTGCAGCAGGGAACAGGTATTCCCTATGGGTCTGTTTCAGAGCTAGAGAGGAGGAAAGTGGAAAAAAATAACTTAGAAGCAGAAAGAGCGGCTGTGTGAGCCTTTAGCTCCACTGAAACACGGCTCATTTTGGGCCCCCCCCATGCCTACCCCAGTGCCTTCGTGCTGGCTGGGGGAGAAGCAAATTACCCCAAATCACGGCTGTGATGCCTCAGGGGATCAGCGAGGTTGGAAAAGAGCTCCGAGATCACGGAGCACCAAGCCTGCATTAAATATTCCCGGCTGAGCAGGAACCCACCGCCAGCAGAGCATCGCAGCCCGGCCCAGGGCAGAGCTGTGCCTCTGACAGCCCCCCCTGTTCCCCCAGGTGTGCAAGGTGGTGAACGCCACGGCCCTGGCCTGCCTGGCACCGCCGCTGAGCCTCGAGTACCGGCCGGGGCTGGACGCCGTGGAGCGGCCGGACGAGTTCGGCTTCATCTTCAACAACGTCCAGTCCCTGCTGGTCTACAACGACACCAAGTTCATCTACTACCCCAACCCCACGTTCGAAATGCTGAGCTCCAGCGGGGTGCTGGAGCAGAAGCCGGGCTCCCCCATCATCCTGAAGGTAAGGAGAGCCTCGCTCAGCCCGTGGGGAGGTCCCCAACCCCAGAGGGAGGGAGGTTATCCCTGATAATCCTGATGGAAGCTGGAGGGACGCGCTGCATCCTTGCCGGTGTTGTGTCCCCGTGTCCCCAGGGCAGGAACCTGTGCCCGCCGGCCCCGGGAGGAGCCAAGCTCAACTACACGGTGCTGATCGGGGAGACGCCCTGCGCCGTCACCGTGTCCGAGACGCAGCTGCTCTGCGAGCCCCCCACCCTCAGCGGGCAGCACAAAGTGATGGTGAGGGGCCCCCTGTCCCGCCAGCATCCCCTGCCCCTCTCCTCTCCACCCTTCCTCTCCTGGCTCGCTCGGATACACAATCCCCAGCAGGATTTTTCATTTTATGGGTGTCTGATTGGAAGTTTAAAATATCGGTGTGGATTTTGTCCTTCCCTGAGAGTCACTCCCTTCTAGAAGGAAAAATGCTCCTCGGAGCCTTCTGGAAGGAACAAACCTCTCTGGGAAGGAAAAATGCCCCTCGGAGCCTTCTAGAAGGAACAAACCTCTCTGGGAAGGAAAAATGCCCCTCAGGGCCTTCTAGAAGGAAAAAAACCTCTCTGGGAAGGAAAAATGCTCCTCGGAGCCTTCCAGAAGGAACAAACCTCTCTGGCAGTGCCATCCTTCCTCTGGATGAAGCTGAGGCCGTTCCCAGTGTTCTCCCTCCTGCAGGGATTTAATCAGCCCACGGAGGCAGCCCTGACCTGCCAAGGGCATGGAGAGGTTTTGCCTTTTCCCGAAGCAGGAGCCGGGAACATCTGAGCCCTGGAGCGCTTGGATGGACACCCTCACCCAGGGCAGCAGTCCGTGCCCCCCTCTGCGGTGGGTTTGGGCAGCGCTGCTTCCTCTGCTCCTCTTGCAGACCAAACCCCAGCTGCCGAACTGCCTGAGCAGAGCCCAAACGAGGTTGTAATTGTGATTTATTCCCCTTGAAGTTCAGCATCCAAAACATATTCAGATTATCCCAGTGCGGCTCCCAGAAGAGCAACCTGGCTGGGAGCTGCTCGCATCTGCGGCCAGGGCACATCCAAGGAAAGCCTGTGCTGGTGTTAACTCCAGCCCGTTTGCTCCCCAGCCCTCACGCGGGGCTCTCTGCTCCCTTCTCCGCTCTGTCCTTGCAGTCACTCCGGGTTCTTGTCAGCGGAATGATCAGGAGCTTGTTAATGCCCGTGGTTTACGAAAGGGAGCTGAAAGCTCATAAAACGAAAGTCAAATGGAGCCATCAGATAATAAGAACAAAGCCCAGATAGTGAAGGGCCGGCACATTCATCATCGCTTGAAGCCTCCCTGTGCTCACACCAGCAGCCCCCTCCGTGTCTGAGGGCAGTGGGGGGCCTCTGTTCCTGAGCAGAGGGGGCTCGGTGCCTGCCGCGGGCTCTGTGCAGCCCCCGTGCCGGGCAGGACGGGGCGCAGGGACACCCCCCGAGCCGCTGCTCACCTGTGCCCTGCCCCGCAGGTGCGCGTTGGGGGGGTCACCTTCTCGCCGGGCTCCGTGAGCATCGTGTCCGACAGCCTGCTGACCCTGCCCGCCATCGTCAGCATCGCGGCCGGCGGCTCCCTGCTCCTCATCATCGTCATCATCGTCCTCATCGCCTACAAGCGCAAGTCCCGTGAGAACGACCTCACCCTCAAGAGGCTGCAGATGCAGATGGACAACCTGGAGTCCCGGGTGGCCCTGGAGTGCAAGGAGGGTCAGTGCTGCCCCGGGCCGGGCGCTCTCTGGGGGCTGAGCTCCGGGGGTGGGCTCCCAGTTCTCCCAGCGCCCCGGGGTTTGCAGTGGGGAGCTGGGTGGGTGCTCCTCGGGGGTTTTGTGGGCGCTCCTTGGGGTTTTATGAGTGCTCCTTGGAGTTTTGTGGGTGTTCCTTGGGTTTTTGTGGGTGCACCTTGGGTTTGTGGGCGTTCCTTGGGGTTTTGTGGGTTTCCCGTGGGGTTTGTGGGTGCTCCTTGGGTTTTGTGGATGCTCCTTGTGGTTTTGTAGGTGTTCCTTGAGTTTTGTGGGTGCTCCTTGGAGTTCTGTGGGTGCTCCTTGGAATTTTATGAGTGCTCCTTGGAGTTCTGTGGGTGNCCTTGGGTTTGTGTCTGCACCTTGGGTTTGTGGCTGCTCCCTGGGGGTTTGTGGGTTCCCGTGGGGTCCCCACTCCTGCCCCACCGCAGGAGGGTGGCACCCAGCAGTGTGTGAGCACAGGCACGGCTCTGGTGTGCAGAGAACGGGATTAGAGCTTGATCCTGCCCAGGCCCCGCCGTGCCCTGCTCAGTGTCCCCTTGTCCCACGGCTTTTGAGTGAGGGGCTTTCCAAAAGGCAAAGAGGGGGGGACAGAGGGGGCTCAGACCCCCGGATCACAGCGAACAGGGGGCTGGAGGGCTGGGAAGCTGGGCCAGCCCCTCCTTCATCCTCAGCCCAGAGCAGGGAGAGGTAGGGCTGGGGGGGAGGCAGAGGCTCCTCAAGCCTTTCCTTCTGTGAAATTTTGGGTGTTATTTGAAGCATCCAGAACTGCTGCGTGCGAGTTTCCCCGTGGACAAGTCCTGTCCCTCGCAGGGAGGCAGCTGAGCCCCCCTCACCGCAGGTGAAGGTGGATTTTTGGGGGGTGCTGCTGTTATTCCCTACATCCTCCCACCTGGGAAGGGGCTGAATGGATCAAACTGAAATAAATAGCTGCACATTTCATAGTGGAGAGAGGGAGTTGCACTGGGTTTGTTCAGCTCATCTCAAGGGTGGCCTCGAAAGCACAGGGCAAAAATTGAAATATATTCAGGAGAAACCACAGATTGGGCTTGGCACAGCCCAGCTGGGGTAGAGAGGCTTCCCTGAGCCAGCCTGTCACACTTCGGAGAGGGAACACGAGGAGACACATCCAGCTGTACAACACCGTGTTAGGAGAGGAGAATAAATCCCTTCCCGACCCCCGCAGCAGCTCAGATTTGATCTGCATCAGATTTGATTATCTTGGCAATTGCTGATAGAGGAGGAAAACAAGAAGAAAGGAAAACAGAGGAGGCACCAAGTTATGAAAACAGATCCTCGTTTCTCTGCGCAGCCTTTAAAGGTGTTTTAGGTGTTTGTGGCCGGGCGTGAGCTGCATACAAATCACCGCAGCTTTGTTCTCACTCTCTGCTCCGAGCAGCGCCTGCTCTCCCACCCTCGGTGCCGACACCGAGTCCCCAGGGGCGTCTGAGCTCCCCAGAACCTTTCCCTTGGGCTGGCCCCTCCTGCGCGGCCAGCCCTGCCCAAAACCTTCTCCCAAAGCCCTCCGGAGCTGAGCTCTCCCTGCCCTGTCCCCGACAGCTTTTGCAGAGCTGCAGACGGACATCAACGAGCTGACCAGCGACCTGGACCGCTCCGGGATCCCCTACCTGGACTACCGCACCTACGCCATGAGGGTGCTGTTCCCGGGCATCGAGGACCACCCCGTCCTGCGGGAGCTGGAGGTAACCCGGGCTACCCCGAGCCCCCAGGGAAGCCCTGCAGCGCCTCTGTGGCTCCACACCGGACATTACTGGATGTCCTGGGGTCAGCAGGCTGAGCCCCGAGGTCATTGCAGCTGGATCCGAGTTAAATCCCCTCCCGCATCGCCGGCTCCCTTTCGGTTTCTCCTGCCTGGTGTTGGTTCATTTTTGTTTTGTGGGGGTTTATATCGCTCTGGGGCCGCGGCAGAGCGGGGCAGAGCAGCTGTGGTGTGCCTTAAAGTCCTCCCAAGTCACCTCGTGGGGCAGGCGGTGGCTGAGCGCCCGCAGCATCCTGCCCGCAGCGTCCTGCCCGCAGCATCCTGCCCGCAGCGTCCTGCCCGCAGCATCCTGCTGCTGTTCCCTCGCGCGTCCACAGGAGGGCAAGGAGAATGCCCAGCCATTCCAGCCTCCCAGAGAGCGCTTCCAGCTCCCTGGTTCTCCCACCAGGATGTGTAAAAGTGTGGAGAAAACTTCCACTGGGAACACAGAGGAGTTGGGAAGGTACATGGGTCCATCGGTGCTGCTGGCAGACGGGCCCTGCTCACCTGGGAGAGGGCCAAAAAAAGGACGGGGCTTCACAAAGATCGTCTCACACCTGGGATGGGGCTGCCGTCCTCCATGTGGGACGTCCAGAGGCTCAGCTCAGCTTTCCAGAGACTGGAACTGCCCCAGTAAATCCTAAATCCTGTTTGCTCCACGCAGAGCAGGGTTGGAGGTAGGAGGGAGGAGTCCTGGTGGCTCTAGGGCTGGATTCCTTTTCCAGGCAGGCACTTCCCAGCATTAAAGCAGTAATTCGGGTTCCTTTCCTTGGCCACCAGCTCCAGGCAGTCGCTGTGGTGTTGCTCAGACCCTCTCCCAGCCCATTCCTGCTCCGAATTTTCCAGCTCCATGCATTATGTTTGCTGTGGGAGTTGCCAAGGAAGCTGACTCTCCGGCAAACAAATATGAATGCTTTTATTTTTTTTTTCACTCACGAAAAACAGAATTGCAGAAGTGATAAATGTGTTGCCAATTACACAGTTGCTTAATTATGTAACGTTAGTAAAACCAATACATAACTCTCCAAAATGTTTGGTAAAGAGTTGCCTCGTGCAGTTCATCATTTCACTTGTAATGAATTACTTGAATCCGCAAGTGGCTGAAAGCCTCAATTAATTTTTTACACTTGGCCCATAATAAAGCAATAGTCTAAATTAGTATTTAATTTACTTACAAGAGTGTCACTTTTTGTGCAGAACAAGCAGAACTGGGTGTCATTTCTGGGGCCGTTGGGCTCAAAGCTGCTGCTTTATGGCGTGCACAGAGCGCAGCTCCCAGCCAGGATTCGGGGGAGCTGCCGAGGGGGAGGTTTGCTCAGGATGGACCAGAAACCGCAGCCAGGGATGCTGAGACCCTGAGGCGTGGGTGCAGCCAGGGTTAAACCATCCTCTGCACGCGTCTGATGCCCCCGAAGTGAGAAGGACATGGAACTGCTGCAGCAAGTCCAGGGCAGGCCAGGAAGCTTCTCAGGAACAGGCTGGGAGAGTTGGAGATGTTCAGTCTGGAGAAGGGAAAGTTCCAGCACCTTCCAGAGTCTGAAAGAGTGATGAGAGAGCTGGAGCTGGGACTGTTCATCAGGAACTGCAGGGATAGGACAGGGAGAATGGATTCAGACTGGTCGAGGGCAGGCTTAGATGGGGTATTGGAAAGAAATCCTTCCCTGTGAGGGTGGGCAGGCCCTGGCACAGGCTGCCCAGAGAAGCTGGGACTGCCCCTGGATCCCTGGAAGTGTCCGAGGCCATGTTGGAGCTCCCTGGGATAATGGGAGGGGGTGGGATGAGATGATTTTTAACGTCCCTTCCCACCCAAACCATCCCCTGCTCCTGTGAGTCACCCTGTGCTGGCAGGGTGACCCCGCAGTGCTGCCCCCCGTCCCTTGTCCCCCCGTGCCGTGGCTGACGGCCACGCTCTCCCCCTGCAGGTCCAGGGGAACGGGCAGCAGAGCGTGGAGAAGGCCCTGAAGCTCTTTGCCCAGCTGATCAACAACAAGGTGTTCCTGCTGACCTTCATCCGCACGCTGGAGCTGCAGCGCAGCTTCTCCATGCGGGACCGCGGCAACGTGGCCTCGCTCATCATGACGGGGCTGCAGGGCAAGCTGGAGTACGCCACTGATGTCCTCAAGCAGCTGCTCTCCGACCTCATCGAGAAGAACCTGGAGAACAAGAACCACCCCAAGCTGCTCCTGCGCAGGTGAGGCCGGGCACGGGCAGGGGATGGGTCCCGGAGGATGGCACAGGCAGGGGACAGGTCTTGGAGGATGGCAGAGGCACGGAATGGGTTCTGCAGGCTGGCATGGGCAGGGGACAGGTCCTGGAGGCTGGCATGGGCAGGGGATGGGTCCTGAAAGATGGCACAGGCAGGGGACAGGTCNCTGGAGGATGGCAAGGGCAGGGGACAGGTACTGGAGGATGGCACGGGCAGGGGACGGGTCCTGGAGGATGGCAGAGTCAGGGGATGAATCCTGGAGGATGGCATGGGCAGGGGACAGGTCTTGGAGGATGGCAAGGGCAGGGGACAGGTCCTGTGGCTGGCACAGGCAGGGGACAGGTCCTGGAGGATGGCATGGGCAGGGGACAGGTCCTGGAAGATGGCACAGCCACGCTGCTGGGTCTCTCAGGAGGAATTTCTTTGTGGGAAGGGCTGGAAGGGGCTGCCCAGGGAGGTGGTGCAGTGTCTGAATGGTCTGCTCTGGATGACAAGGTGGGCATTGGTCTCAGATTGGACCCGATGCTCTCAGAGGTCTTTTCCAAGCTAATTCATGCCAGGGTTCTGTGAGCTGAGGGCTCTGCAGGTGCTCGAAGGGAATTGCTGCTCTCCGTGGAGGATTCCCATCCACTTCCTCGCCTGTCTCCAGGACGGGGGGTTGGCCCCGCTCTGGGAGCTCACCGATGGCTGGACACGGTCTCAGCCCAGATCCTCTGGCTCTGCCTGGCTGGAGAGCAGCGCTCGCGTGCCGCAGCTGGGCCAGGAGCTCCAGGATGGACCGAGCAGCCCACCCAAGGCAGAGCTGGGGAGCAGCAGCAAGAAAACAAGGAAAACCTCTGCGTTAATGTGGGGCACACCGGCAGGCACCAGGAAAAGGCTCCCCCTGCTCTCCACGTCCTTGGGGGTCCTGCAGAGCCTGGCCTTGGCCAGTGCTGCCCCTCGGCTGTGCTGGGGCTCTGCTGGCAGCACACAGGAGAGAGGGGAGGATTTCAGAGCCCCAGGAAAATTTCAGGGGTCCCTGCAGCCACAATGAATATACTTGACAGGAAATTGCTTTAAATCTGGCCGTGTTTGCGGAGGCAATAACTCATCTCGGCGAAGGAAGCCGCCTTAATTTCCCCCGTGGTTTGAGAGTGGCTGGGAAGGCATCTTGTGCCTCAGCCATCAATAATGGCTCTTCCTGGCTCTCCAAAAAACACAGGGATGGTGAAAAGGGCTGTGCCCCCTCCTGCCTGTGCAGCCAGCAGGGAGTCAGGGCCGTGGGCTGTCCGTCCTTCGGGCTGTCTGTCCTGCCCCAGGATTTACCCATTGAAGAACACCCAAGAACATGGATCTTCCCAGGGATGGGGCATCTACCACCAACCTGGGCAATCTGGGCCGGTGTTTCACCACCCTTACAAAAATTCCTGCTTTATATCTACTCTGAATCGACTCCCTTTTCATTCAAAAGCTTTATTCCTTGCCCTGATACCCCAGGTCCTGTAAAACCTTGGGCTGGAGACCTCTCCCAACCCCGTGCCCGGCTGTTCCAGCCCAGCCTGGATCCCCTTGCTCTGACTTAATAAGGAGTGATCAGCCATGAAGTGAAACACTATTTTTAAAATGTTTTGAGCTCTCTGGTGGCAGCAGTTGATAACTGACACTCAGTTCTTTTCCCTCTTTCTTCCTCGCTTTCCCCTCTCTCTTCCTTCCACGACTGCCCCTCGCGGGAGACAGCAAGAAAGTTGACATTAAATCAAACAGCTGCTCTGGTTGCTGGCAACAGCAGTTTGGAGACCTACATAGAGCGGGGAGAATTAATAAAATACATATTTATTTTTTTTTAGGCTCTCTCAGCTCGTTTTGTTTAGGTTTGTTTTCTTGCCGGTGCCTCAGGAAGCCGGAGCAGCCCAGGCTCCTTTGGAACATCATCTCTGGATCGTGCTGTGCCCTCCTTCTGTGGTCAGCATGGGAAGGGTTTGCTCTGGGTCTAGGGATTCTCTTCTGCCCTGGCAAGCCCCAGGAGCTTGTTTTTTTATTTTTGGAGCTGGTCTTTAGCAGCATCCAGAGGCTGGCGATGGTGCAGGGCAATGCTCAAAACCTGGCAGCAGATTTTGGGGTTCAGCAGATCTGGGGGCTCAGCAGAGCCCTCCCTGTGTAGGAGAAATGCCACATCCCTTGCCCATGCCCAGCTAATTGGGAGACTTGCTAATTCTTCATTGAATATTCTATTAACAAAGTAGTTTATTAAATTAATATTCCCCAGGAAGTCCTGAATGTGTTATTTTCTGAGTTCTTCACCTCTTCTGTGGCTTGTGTCACCGCCTCTCCATTTTCTAGGGCTGTTTGGAAGGGTGCTGGCGCTTCTCCTCTTTAATTGGGTGCCTGAAATATTTCAAAGAGGAGAAGGATGTGTGTGTCAATTTGTAGGATGAATTTTTAGGCAGTTAATCAATTCAGGCTTAAATTCTTCGGGGATCTGCAGACATTTTCACGAATTCCTGGCAGATGTTGCCATCCTAGGAGATGATGGATGACGTGACCCCTGGTCTGTTGGCTGACTGGTGTCAGTTTTTGTTTGTTGAAATCTCTGGCTCCTGTTTATTCCTGATCTGCTTGGCTTTGGAATCCAGCCCTGCGCTTGTTTGCTGTGCGCCTGTCATTCCAAGCACTGGGAATGCTGTGGGGATTCATAGCGAGAGGCAGCCCCTCCTTTAAGGGGAAGAACGGGGAAAATGTGTCTGGAGCGGGATGTGACCCTCTCCAGGTCGAGGAGGAGGTGACCTGGCTCACGGTGAGGGCAGAGGGATCAGCACCCGGAGGAAAGGACGCAGGGAACTGCGTTCACCCCTCTCTGCTTGCTGGGATTTGGGCCAGGCCCTGGTGTCCGTGAGGGGAAGGCTGGAGGTGCTGAGCCTTGGTCACAGCTGGCCAGGGACAGGGATATGATCACTGCTGGCCAGGGGCACGGTCACTGCTGGCCAGGGACAGGGACATGGTCACTGCTGGCCAGGGATATGGTCACGGGTGCACAGGGACAGGGACATGGTCACAGGCGGCCAGGGGCGCGATGGGCAGGGACAGGGACACAGTCACAGTTGGCCAGGGACAGGGTCACAGCTGGCCAGGGACAGGGACACAGTCACAGCTGGCCAGAGGCAGGGTCTCTGCTGGGCAAGGATATGGTCACTACTGGCCAGGGACAGGGTCTCTGCTGGCCAGGGACAGGGACATGGTCACTGCTGGCCAAGGNTGGCCAGGGACAGGGATATGATCACTGCTGGCCAGGGGCACGGTCACTGCTGGCCAGGGACAGGGACATGGTCACTGCTGGCCAGGAACAGGGTCACAGCTGGCCAGGCTGCAGCACAGCAGCTCTTCCCTGCGCGGAGCTGGGGCTCCAATATGAGACACCCCACTGCCGCCAGAGCCATCCCATCCCAGGGAAATGAGCTGCGGAGCTTCAAGGAAATCCTCCGGGTCCTGCAGAGGCAGCGTTAAAAACTATCATTAGGCGCCATTGTATTTAAATTAGAGATAATCTCGGGCACAATGTGGGGAGAGGACACTGGGTGGGACTGGGGAGAAAGCTGCAATTTCCCTGCCATTGTCGCTCGGCTGTCCCTGATTGCCAGGAGCTGCTGTAAATCCCAGTGATTTACTGAGCCGGGCTGTAATTTGCGCCACGTGCGAGGAGCTGAGTGTCACCGGGCTGGCTGTCACCGGGCTGGCTGTCACCGGGCTGGCTGGCACCGGGCTGGCTGGCACCATCCCCAGCGGGGCTGGGCCGGGCTGGCAGCGCCGCAGGGCCGGGGACAGCGCTGCCCTCACCCTGCTGCCCCGGGCTGCCGCGCCGGGTGCGGCTCCGGGGGCTCCGTGTGCCATGTGTGTCCCCCCCTGCCTCCCCCAGGACCGAGTCCGTGGCCGAGAAGATGCTGACGAACTGGTTTGCCTTCCTGCTCCACAGATTCCTCAAGGTAAGGAGAGGTGGAGCGCGGATCTCCCGCTGCCGTCTCGGCCTCCGGCCGCCCCCGGGGTGCAGCCGGCGGTGAAACTCTTCCCTTGGGCTCCGAAAGATGGAGCAGCAAGGAAGGAGAGGTGGAAATTTGCTCTGGGGCTGCTGCTCCATGCTCACAGCCTTCCCCAAGCCTCCCGGAGTAATTCCCACGCAGGGCAGGCTCTGTTTCACCTCTTCGGTACTTCAGGGGAATTCTCACCTCTCCATGCCTTCGGCTTCCATAGTTTTTAACTTAATCTGTGGCTTTGGAAGCCGCACTGAGACTGAGATCTCGAGT
>WBMY01005674.1:289433-314536 GCA_013397315.1 Donacobius atricapilla
TTTCTGCGCACTGGTGGAGGCGAGGCTTTGGCCAAAAACTAACAGCATAATATATATTTTTTTAATATTTTTTTTTTATTCGTACCAGTCTGGGTTTTTTTCTGTTGGTCTAAAATTTTTTATTAGGTATCAAAAACACAGATGTTCCAGGACTGCACAGTGAAACAAATAGCTGGGTAAAGGCCCAGCTTTCAGGGGGTATAAAATCACCGGGGTTCCAGGTGCTGCTGTCTCACTGTTTCACAGGAGTGTGACACATGAACCAGCTGTGCTTCAAGCCATTAAAACAAATGTGGGTTTCCAGAGGACTAGTGAAGGTGATTTCTCGGAGGGAAGTGAAAGCTGCTTCGCAAAGCTCTGCCCGTCTTTTATTCAGAGCTGTTTTGTCTTTATTCTGCTCCGAAGGCAGGGAGATGCCCGGGTTTGCAGATGGTGCTGGGAGGTGCCCGGCCCAGGTTCCCATCCCGCGGCTCCAGGTGTGTCCCTGGGACAGGTGCTGGCACCTGGGGGGCTGCAGGAGGGGGCAGAACCCTCCTGGCCCTCAGTTCCCTGCTCCTCATTCCCAGGATCATTCCCCGCAGCCCCACTCCTGCAGCTCCAGGGCTCTGAACCCCCTTCCTCCTCCTCGCTGTGCCCTGAGCGTGGTTATTTCATCCCCAGGGGTTCCCAGCTCCACACCTGGATGTTGGATTCTGACACCGCTGCTTTTGTTTTCTGCATTAGAATCACAAAAATACAACAACTGATCAAATGCATTTTTTGTGGGAAGCCTTGACGTACAAATCCCAAATTAGAATTGAAGAGCAATATTCACCTTTCTAATAGTTTTGAACCACTTTATGAAATTATAGAGAGGAGTGTGCACCTCCTGCTTATTTCTTCATTTATAAAAATAGATGTGTAGCTTAAATAAATGTAATTCTTTGTTAAATTCTCCGGAGCTGCTATACGTGGCAAGGAATTGTATTACATTTGTGTCGTATCCTTTTGGTTTCATGGCTATTAAACTCCACGGGAGAGTCTTACCCCGTGTGGTTTCACTCAGGAAAAATGAAACACTGAATTTAATATCGAATGATTTACAGTGGCTCACGCAGGGTTAACTCAGAGGCAGCAGAGCGTGAGTACCTGTCAGCCCCCGTGAGTCTGGAGAGGCCAGGAGACCAGGAAACGGCTTTAAATGAAAAATTAGGAGGAGAAAGGAAAGGTTTGGGTGGAAAATGAGGCTGAGGAGGCAAGGGCGGTGCGGATGCGGAGCTGGAATCGTCACAGCGCCCGCACGCAGACACAGCTCTGCGGCCTGGCTCCCTTCTCCCCCTGCCCAGGCTTTGTTTTCCCCTGTCCTCAAGGTGTTCTGTGCCCCGTGCTGCCAGCTTGTGGAATAACCAGAATATTTATGAAGTTGTAAAGCGGGCGGGCAGCTCGGAGCGCGTCCCGCGGGTGCTGGGGGAGCCAAGGCTGCGCCACCTGGGCTGAGCTGACAGCAGCCATTCCTCCCAAAATTTAGAGAGTGAGAGGCCTCCTTTGTGTGTGTCTGTGTAATTTTTAGTGCCTCGCTCCCAGTTAAGCACAGCCCTGGTGGAAATGGATCCGGCACGGGAGCACCCTGGGCTCAGGTTTCTCCCTGGTGAAACGGAGCTGAAGTGGCAGCTAATAACAGCCTAAGAAAATAATATCAGCGCTGGTCACTTCTTCCACTGACTTAATAAATTGGATGAAGTGAGGCAGGAGCAGCAAAGGAAGTAATGGAGGTGTTTGGAGTGTTTTGCTTAGAAAAATCTCACTTTCTGTGCCGTGAAACACAAGTGACTATTATTTCCACTATCACCAGCAGTAATAACAACTCGGGTTTCCATGAAAGCTTTCATCTGGATGGAACCCAAAGCCTTGGAGGCAGCACAGGTCGTTGTGTGCAGCTCACCTTGGTGCTGCTGATGGTGTACAAACCCCTGGAGCAGCTGGGGAGGCAAAAAAGCTCCGTTCAAAGGGTCAGTGCTGAGTCTATCCTGAGCCTCCTGGCATATAATCCGGGATTTAGCTCCAAAAAGCAATCCCTGCAGCAGGAAGAGGCAATTTGGTTTTGGTTTTTTTTGTGCTGAGCCTCTGAAAAGTATCTGCTGGGCCCTGGCAAGATGTGTTGACTCTGTGCGCCCTCGCTGTGCTGCACCACAGGTCACAAGTTCAAAATTAAAAGCCGCTCAGGCCCATTCCCTGGAAACCTGCAGATCCTTAATTAAGGGGAATAAGTTAGAAAACTTACAGTGACTAGCAGATTTATAGGGAGGATAAAATTAAACATGGCCACTAAAATCTGCTGTAACAAAACCTTGTTAGCGCTAATGTTCATTTATAGTTTGACTTCCCAGTGTTTAATTCCTTCTCTGGAGCAGTAAAGGAATAACAATTAAATACCCTGAAAGATGGCTTTATGACTTGCTCTGCAGTAAATCAAACTTTTAAAGTTCGTAAAAATTGCTAAAATAAAAAATGGTTTAATAGGAATGTTTTATGGCCCATAACGTTATTACAGCCCCTTTTATTCCCTCTGCATTGTTACTTTAATTGGATCACAACAATTCTTGAGATTCTCATTTTTACTGGGTTAGGCATAATCTTAAATCAGAACGACCAAAAGCATCTTCACCGTGCCTTTTGATTTATCCCTCATTTCCTTCAGGCTCTTGCTGTAGCCTGGCCCAGCGCAGGGCTCAGCCAGGCTGGGAGTGAGTCCTGGACTCCCCTTCCCAGGATCTGCCAGGCCCCAGGGATCACGGGGCAGGCAGGGAATGCCCCTGAGCTCCTCCTGCTTTCCCTCCCCAGGTATCAGACCGCTCCGTGGTGGCTCTGGTTCCCAAGCAAACCTCCTCCTACAACATTCCTGCCTCGGCCAGCATCTCCCGGACATCCATCAGCAGATACGGTAAGAAATGGGGTGGGAAGGTGCTGGAGTCCAGGGCAGGTGGAAACCCCCTGGAACTGCCCTGGGGGCTCCCAGCCCCTGGCTGGGACCCCAGGAAAGCTTTGCCTTTGACCTCAGTCCATGGGAAAAACTTCCAACACTCAGAGATGAATTGAAAACAACAAAAATTTAAAATAGATAGTAGTTTAGTTTGTCACAGGGTGAAAATTTGTAGTTTTGGGGTTTTAGTATGGAAGTAGATCAGAGCAAGATGGAGAATTTGGGGTCTTGTCTCATCTTCTTCTGCTCCATCTCCTGCTGTGACGGTGGCACAGAGACATTGGTGGGATGGATTGGATGTGGAAATTGTGTGTTCAGAATAGGTGACAGTATTTGGCACAAAACTGTAAATATAGCATGTTTTTAGAGTTAGAAGCTCATGGACAGACACCGGGATTTAGGTGAGGAAAAAGCAGCAGCTTCCCCCAGAGAACCACCCAGAACCAACGTAAATCCAAACAGAAGAATGTCCTTGGCTGCTGGCTTGGGTTGCAAAGGCTTTTCCAGCTGTGAGAGCAGCAAAAGGACCAGGAAAGGTGAGAGGAGGGAAAAGGAAATGCCGAGCGCAGGGGCAGCCTTTGGGAATGGGGGGCTTGGGAAAGTTCCAAGGGCTCAGAGGGGATGGGGGGAAGCAGGAGAGGATCTTTGAGCAGGGCTGCACCACAGATAAACCTGGCTCCTCTCCCTGTTCCCTCCCCAGAGCAGGATCCCGAGCTCGGAGCTAATGGGTCACAAATGGGGAAGGGCAATCTTAGCACAGAGTGCAGGGATGTGCACACCTGGGAATTCCTGATTTGCATAATAGGAGGGCTCAGCACATTCCAGAGGGTCCCTGAAGATGCTGCAGCCTGAGAAAATGAGCCTGCGAGGTGCCAGGTGCACGCTTGGAGCACTAAATCCACAATAATTGTAATAATAGACTTCCTTAAAAGGCAGCAGTGGCAAAATCTCTCGAGTGCTGATCTTTCATTATCGTTCATTTCACAGAGTGTTTTACCAGCAAAAAGTCTCCTGACAAACCCATCTCCTCCTCTTGTTTATAGCTCCCAAAATAATGTTGGTTTTTAGCTCGAGCAAGTGTTCTGAGGAGCCAAAGCCAGGGGAGTCTTGAGGTAAAAAACAGGAGAAAAGACATTTCTCCCTTCAAGGTGTGGGCCCACAAAAGTCCAACACATCCCACAGCCCAGGTGATGGAAAAACCAAGGCTGGGTCTCACAACCTGAGCCCTCAGCGCTCATCGATCTCTGCCAGCTGGAAAAGCTTTTGCAAAGCACCAATATGAGTGATCATTGCTCATGTTAAGATTAATATTTCTAATTGTGCCGGCAGAATTTAAATTAGATACTTATTTACTTCCCCCTGTTATATATCAGTACAGAGATATGTTTAAAAATAGAATTTCTGCATGCTTCCTGAGCTGTCCCCCTGTCTGTCTCCTTAATTATATCAGTTGGAGCACTCATTTATCTAAGCCTTAATCAGGGATGAAAACCCAGCTACTTTGGTAATGACTTGAGTATTTCCCTCAGCTGATTTACGATCGATCCCCGCACTCCTGAGGAGGAGGGTGAGCAGTGAATTGAAGGCTAAACTTGAAAAAATGCACGAAATGCCCAGAGAACAAAGAAATGTAGCAGGAGGAAAAGATCCAGCAAGGCACATTTGGGCCCCTCAGCCTCGCATCTCGTCCTGGAGACGCTGGGGATCCAGGGAGGGACATTCTTTGGGAAGTGAAATACATAAATAAATGTGCCACATTCCCCCCTGGTTTCTGAGCAATTAAGGGAAATTGTCTGGTGCCCTTTGAGCTCCCTGTTCCCTGCAGGGACAGCAGGGACAGCAGGAGGGCACAGCTGCTCAGCCCAGGGATGGCACCGGGCGCAGGACCGGCTTCAGGCTCTGCTGTTGATGCTCAGCTGGAGTCCTCACTGCTCTCCTGAGAGCCTCAAGAAGCAGCTCAGCAATTTCTCCTGCCCTTCATGCTGGCTGTGCTGGGCAGCTCCTCATTATTTACAAAATCCTGAAACCAGGGCTCTGCTTCTGCAGGAGTCGGTGCCTGGGGTTAATGTGTGTGAGCTGCGACTCAGGGAGGGATTTGGTGTGGATCTGTATGAGGAGTTCACATCAGGAAAAAGATGTGAATGGGGCAGGAAGGGTCATATATGGGAGGACAAAAAAAAAAAGCTCAATTCTGAGTTTTTTTGTTGAATGGAGACCAGCACGGATTTTTTTGGGAAACGCCAAATTTTGGCGGCGCAGAACGAGAACGCGCGCGGAACAAAACCACAGCGGTTTTCCATTTCGCCTCCCCACAAAAAAAGAAAGCAAAAAACCCCCAGCGCCGACGATTTGGGCATGACCAGACGCGGCGAGGGCGCTGAGGGAGGCGCAGGAGGGGTTTTGCCGAGGGCGTGACCGGCCTCTCTCCCCTGGCTCAGACTCCACGTTCCGCTACACCGGGAGCCCCGACAGCCTGCGCTCGCGCGCGCCCATGATCACCCCCGACCTGGAGAGCGGCGTCAAGGTCTGGCACCTGGTCAAGAACCACGACCACGGCGACCAGAAGGAGGGAGACAGGGGCAGCAAGATGGTGTCCGAGATCTACCTGACCAGGCTCCTGGCTACGAAGGTAAAGGGAGATGAATTAATTCACCCGGGGGATGCGCGGTGTGAGGCTCATCCCGGGGTTCTGGGCAGCCCCCGGTGATGCTCAGCCCCCAGGCTGGCTGTGGCTGATGGATTTTCCTGGGATTGGGAGAGTCCTGGAGCAGCAACAGAAGCACAGCCCAGATTTCCTCACGCTCGAGGTGATTGCTGCAATTCTCCATTTTTTTTTTTTTTTTGCACAGTGTTAAAACACAGATTGATGAATGCAGCAGTGCCTGGAAATATTTACCCATTTCTTTGACCAGACATGCTTTTCCTGCCTTTCCCCACATGCTCATCTGTGTGGATAACACAGCTGTGCTTTGGAAAGAAAAAAAAAAAATAAAAAAAGAAAAAAAGAAAATTATTTCAGGTTAGAAATAGAGAGTAAATGAGTGAGTAGTTGCAGGCTGGAGCTTTCCCCTGGGACCCTCCAGCAGCATTCAAAAAGATCCTGATCTTGGCTATTCCCATGGGATCTGTGGTGATGTTTTTTGGGGCAGGTAACATCTGCTGTCCCTTCCTGCCACTGCTGCTTGGCCAGGGGAGTGCCTGCCCCTCCCCTCACCCCCTGGATTGCTGCTCCTGTCACCAAAACTGCAGGAAAACCAAAAACTCTCCAACAGCAGCTTGTTAGAGAAATTGGTAATACTTTATTCTGGCCAGGATGTGCAATAGAAGTTATTTCATCCACGCGTGCCTGGGTTGTGCAGTGAAAATCATTCCATCACACGGGGGTTTTTACCCCATTTTTCACATATTCATGCATAAGACTGCAAAGAAATTCACATTCAATGCTTGTAAATTGCACAATTTTTATTGTTCTATCTCCTATTGGTTATTGATCCTGTCGATGCTAATTTGGTCCTCGTGCTTTGGTTCTCTTATCGATCATTTCCCAGACCAGAGAGTGATTCTGATCACACCAGGGGGTGATGTTCGTTAATGTCCATTTATCCCCTCTGTATCTTCTGCCTCTGGGAATCTCCTTTTCATTGATCAAAGCCCACAAGTCCTCACTCAGAAATCCTCAAACCCCCAGTGAAACAGAACCTTTCCAAGACAAAAATTCGGATTCCCCCCACCCCAAGCAGAGGCGAGCAAAGCCCCGAATAAAATCCCGTTAAAAAAAAAACATTAGAAGGTGTCTAATTTGCCGTGCTGCCATCAGGGCACGCTGCAGAAGTTCGTGGACGACCTGTTTGAGACGCTGTTCAGCACGGTGCACCGCGGCAGCGCCCTGCCCCTCGCCATCAAGTACATGTTCGACTTCCTGGACGAGCAGGCGGACAAGCACGGCATACATGACACCGACGTGCGGCACACCTGGAAGAGCAACTGGTAACGGGGGTGTCTCGGTTCGGTGTCCGCCAGGGACAGCTGCAGCTTCCCTCGGAATGGAGAGTGGAAACCCCCTCCCTCCGAATTATTATGGTTTCGAAATTAAGGGGCTTTCAGGCAAAGATATGGGAATGGGAATAACAGTTCTTTATTAGGAATATTAAAAATGCAAACGTGGTAGTGCAGAAAAAAAACCAAATAAGCAAACAAAAATCCTGGGAACACTGCCAGAGTCAGAACACGACCTGACACCCTGGTCGGGGTGTTTGGAGCAGCCCAAATCGATCCTCCTGCAGTGACAGATGTGGTTTGGTTGGAATAGAAATGATCCTGTGGGAGGGCGCAGGGGTGCTGAGATGGGGCCGCTCTCCCTCTGGGAATCCCGTGCACACAGGCTGTGCTGGGTTCTGGATCCCAGGTGCTATGCAGGTGGGAATGCTTGTCTCCTCCCCCTGGGCGGAGCCTCTCCCGATGGATGATGGAATGTTCTCAGCCATGCAGTGAGCCTGGATGGCCCATGAGCAGCAGAGATCCCTGGGGGCAGGAGGGGTCCTGGAAGGGATAAAGAGCCCTGCTGAACCCACCAGGTCTGAACAGCTGCCCATTAACAGCAGGCACCCGCCCCCAGCCCCCTGCAGTTCTGAGGGGTGGGTGATACCAGAGAGAAAGGAAACACCTCCCCAAAGGTTTTAATAGATGGCAAATAGAATACACACTTTTGGTTGCATATTGCAACCCAAGATGGGGGGAGGCAGACCCGAGTGTTCCGTGGTTCTGGAGGGAAAAAAAAAAAATAGATGTAGGGAATTGTTTTGGGAAGGGATGGGAACAGCCAAGCTCCCAAAGTGGGAGAGGGACACGAGGCTGTGCTGCCCACGGGGTGTGAGCCTGGGCTGCGTTGACAGTGTGGTGTTCATGGGGTCATAAATTCCTGAAATATCCTGATTTGGAAGGGGAGGGGGACAGCCTGGCTGTGTCTTGAGTTCTCTGCCCGGGGTGGGAGCTGGGCTCTGCCCTCAGGCTGCAGACCTGCACATCTGGACTTTGGAAAGAGGGGGAAGCCAGGCTGCAGCGCCTGCCCCGTGCTGCCTGCACAGCCCTGCTGTGCCACAAATGCCAGAACTGGCTGGCAGGGGAGAGCTCAGCCAGGGGCTGCACCTTTTGCATCTCCTCAGGAAGCACCTGGAGCATTCGGACATCGGCAGGACGTGGCACAGGGAGAAGGAGCCAGCTCTGCATGCCTCAGGCATGGGCTGCAGCCAGGTCTAGCCCCTCCAAACAGCGGGAGCTCTCACATCTCTGCCTCTACTGCTATTTTGCGATTAAAACCTCCGTGGGTTGGAAATTCACCTCTGCAAGAAAGGAAAAAAAAAAAAAAAAAGGCACAACAAATGGTTGTTCCCTAAGAACCTTGTATTTTCCCCTGAGTCCCTCGTGGTTTAAAAGCCTCTAATCATCATAGCTGCAAAAGCTGGTTCCCTGCTAAGGCAGTGGGAAGCTCAAAACAATTCATTTAAAGCTTTAGCAGAAGGAGTTACTGGGACAAAAACTATAGAATCACAGAAATTACAAGAAAAAGGAAAGCAATGACCACCAGAGCTTGGTCTGCCAGAGCCATCAGACCCCACCAGGCCTGGACTTTCCTTCTCCTCATCTCAGCTGAGCTGCAGCATTTCCAGAAAGGGAATTCTGGAGGGGATATGGGAGAAAGCTGCCCCTGGAGCAGGTCAGAGCAGGTGGAAGTTTGGAAGAGGGAGCTGGGGTGGCTGGGACTGGGGCTGAGCTGCTCTCCTGCAGCACGGCAAGAGTTAAGGCTGCAGCCTTCACTGAGCTGGAGAGGCAGAGAGAGCTGCGACTTGAAAGGTAATAGAAAGCAGCAGCTGCTTTTTTGATCCTGCCATACAGCCAAAGAAAAAAAGGAATAATAATTCCCCTTTGATTGCAAAGGCCCCGGGATTTGGGGACAAAGCCTGTGATTCCTGCTGGCGGGTGCCGGAGCGCGGCGCGGCCGGGCAGTGCTGATTAGCGCCGGGGCTGCCCGGCTCACCCCTCACACAGCCCGGCCCCCATGAACTCCTGCTCATGGGCTCCTCCTGCAGACGCTCCCCCAGTGCCCCCAGAGCGCCCAGCTCTGCCCTGCCCCTCATCCCCTCCCCTGCTCCGTGTGGGATCCGAGCCCGGAGCGGCTCCCCGGCATGGCAGGATCCATCACCGGCCATCTGGGCAGCACTGGGACAACTGGTGCTTGATGGCCTTGGCCCAGCTCCTGTTTAAATTCTTCTCCTTCTTCCCACCATTTGTGTTCTGCCTGGGAGCACCACCCGCAGCGAGTGCCCTTTCCTCGCCTTTGTCTTCTCATTTCATTTCGTTTCTCGCTTTCCCTCCCAGCCTTCCCCTCCGCTTCTGGGTGAACGTGATCAAAAACCCGCAGTTCGTGTTCGACATCCACAAGGGCAGCATCACGGACGCCTGCCTCTCCGTGGTGGCTCAGACCTTCATGGACTCCTGCTCCACCTCAGAGCACCGCCTAGGCAAGGACTCCCCCTCCAACAAGCTGCTGTACGCCAAGGACATCCCCAGCTACAAGAGCTGGGTGGAGAGGTGAGGGGCAGTGGGGGCGTGGGTGCAGGGGGCTCTGGTCCTGCCTGAGACCCCGTGGTTGTAAGAACAGAACATCCTGAGTGGAAGGGAAGCACAGGGACCATGAATGATGCTGCAGGGTGGTTCTCAGCCCCGCCAAGCATCGCTGCTCGTTTTCAGCTCATTACAGCCCAGAATCCTGTTATGCTGGATGTAAACACGAAGCGAAAAGATGTTCTTATCCCTGCGGGGCTTAGCTTAAATCCCAGGGGGAGCAGAGACATTTGGAGCGTTCCCGTTTCACATTTTTCCCCTGACCCCTGGTTCCTGCAGGTATTACGCGGACATCGCCAAGCTCCCGGCCATCAGCGACCAGGACATGAACGCCTACCTCGCCGAGCAGTCGCGCCTGCACGCCGTGGAGTTCAACATGCTGAGTGCCCTCAACGAGATCTACTCCTATGTCAGCAAGTACAGCGAGGAGGTGGGTGCGGGCGGCAGTGTCCCCCAGGCAATGGTGTCCCCTGGGCCATGGTGTCCTTTGGGCAATAGTGGTGTCCCTCAAATGATGGTGTCCCCCAGGCAATGGTGTCCCCTGGGCCACGGTGTCCTGGGCAAAAGTGTTCCCTGGGCCATGGTGGTGTCCTTTGGGCAACGGTGTCCTGGGCAACAGTGTTCCCTGGGCCATGGTGGTGTCCTTTGGGCAATGGTGTCCTTGGCAACAGTGTTCCCTGGGCCATGGTGGTGTCCCCTGGAGTGATGGTGTCCCCCAGGCAATGGCGTCCCCTGGGCCATGGTGTTTCCTGAGGCCATGGTATTCCCTGGAGTGATGGTGTCCCCTGGGCAATAGTATTTCCCCAGGCCTTGGTGTCCTCTGGAGTGATGGTGTCCCCCAGATGATGGTGTCCCCTGGGCCATGGTGTCCCCTGGGGCGACAGAGCCCCGTGGCACACACGAGGGAGGGCAGGTGCAGTGCCGGGCTGTGTAGGGATCCCTCTGCTGCCTCCCAGAGCTCACTGCCCTCCCCTCCCTGGACGCAGCCCGGCCGTAGCTGGCGCCGCTCCTGCCCCGCTGCTCTCTCATGCACAGAGGGGTTTGGGCTCAGCCCAAACTTTGGTTTGGCACTTGTAGCATCCTCCCCAGGAGCACTGAGAGCTAAAAGATTGTGGGAGCACCTGGATACCTCAGCTCTGGCATGCACTCAGTGCCGTGGAAAATATTCGTGACCCATCAAAGGTCCCAGAAACCTCAGTGTCCCTTGGGAGCAGCGTGGTCCGAATCCCCATTGCAGTGGCGCAGGCTCCTGTTTGCAAAGGCTTCCTGGCAGCCTGAGCTCCCTTAATGAATGCATCACTTGGAACCAAGTTCTCGCCATCTGTTCCACCCCTTCACTTCGCTGCAAGAAGAACCGATTTTGTAATTACGTCCGTGAAACGGAAGGGTTTTGTCATTGAACTGCGTGTAGCCATTTGTGATACAACGCCACGGCTATTTTCCCATTAGGGTTGAAAAATCTCATCACTTCCCTGCTAAACGAGACAAGAAATGTGGAGTCCAGGGCGCCAGGGTGGGTTTTGTTGGGTAGGTATCGAGGGGTCCAACAAACTGACGACGGCCAAGTTGCTTTGCTATTTATCGGGATCTCACACCTCCCAGTTGGAGCTGCTCACATCTCGCTGCCCACCCACCTCTCCCACCCCCTCTCTCACACTGATTTCTCTCTCTGATTCATTTTTTCCCCCCTTTTCCTGTTTTCTCCCGCAGCTGATCGGGGCTCTGGAGCAGGATGAGCAGGCTCGGAGGCAGCGCTTGGCTTACAAAGTAGAGCAACTCATTGGGGCCATGTCCTTCGAGAGCTGAAGAAAGGTCACGGACAGCAAAGGGCAGAGGATCGCACGGACTCTCGGGAATTCGGAGGGACAGCAAGCAAGGAAGGCACTGGACACACCCCCAAGGCTCTTCTGGAGAGAGCAGAGCCTGACCCAAGGACCGGCTGTGTTCAAAATTCCTACGGGATCCAGTTTGAGAGGGCAGGAAGGGAAGGAGAGGAAACATCTCAATCAAAGTCCAAGCAAGGTGGATCATTTCTTCGAGCGTACGCAGAAAGAAGGAACCTGGAAAGTCTGGATGTCTCCACGACTGCTGCTTTGCATGAAAATTGTTTAATGTATATGAGATAATAAAACTTTATTTAAAGGGTTTTTTTTTTTAAGAAAAAAAAAAAGGAAGAAAAAGGAAAAAAAAATCAACAGAGCAGAAACCACAGAGGCCATAGAGATAATCCTGGCAAGAAGGATCAGCTCTGAATCCTGTCCCCGAGAGCCTCCCGAGGACACAGCTCAGGCATTCTGCAGAGGGACTCTCACACCAATTGCACCGTCTGGAAAACCCAAATGTCTTCGGTTTGGATTCTTACAACAAACACGAGCACAAGTTTGCACCACGCCTTTTTACACGAGGAAAATAGCAGTTTTGCCTGAAAATAGTCCAGTGGCTGAGTAACTTAGAGGCACTAGAAGGAACTTTACCTGAATTGCAAAACCACCAGATCATCCGACCTGTCTTGAAATCCAGCTTTATCCATGTATTTATATAGCGTCAATATATATATATTTTTTTTAAATCCCATTTGCTGTCGAATGAGGAAAGATCTGAATTTCATTGCTTTTCCCTTTTCCACCCCCCCATCCCACCTCGCTGGCTGATGGTGATTCAGGAGTGTCCAGCAGCGTCCAGCATGGCCACAGTGATCCAGCAGTGTCCAGCAGTGCCCGGGATGGCCACGGTGATCCAGCAATGTCCAGCAGTGCCCAGCAGTGTCCAACATGGCCACAGTGATCCAGCAGTGTCCAGCAGTGCCCGGGATGGCCACAGTGATCCAGNACCCGTTCAGTGTCCACTGCTGGTTCCTGCAGGTGCCACTGCAGATGAGCCAAGGCAGAGCTGGGCCGACACCTCCAGGCTTGGTTTTGGGGTCTCCAGCAGCCACCTCCCATTTCTCGCAGCAAAACCCCCAAACCCCGATGTTTACGGTGACAATACTTGAAAGGCCTGGACGTTGGGAGAGCAGATTTTTGTTGCTTTTCTGCTGGACGTGCGGAGCCCTGCGGCACAGGCTCCCTTCGGGCATCTCCGCCAGCGTTTGCCGCCTCACCCAGGGCCAGGCCTTGCATTTCCACTGGGAAAGGGAGAGAAATCTCCACTCCAGGCAAGAGCAAACCTTAACCAGCACCCCCGGGCCAGCCAGCTCTGCTGTCGTGTCTGTGTCGGCGTCTCGTTGTTCTCCTCAGTTCCTTGCTGGCCCCCACGCCACGCATTCCCGTGGCCAGCGGCAGGCAAATGTTTGTGAGTGTTATTTCTTTCAAAGACACCAAAGCTTATGTGTGTCCCTTTGTAGAGTGCCAGGAGGGGAGGGAATGCTGTAAATACTTCTCTCTGTAGTAAATATTGATGCGTCTGCAGGCTGCAGTGGGGAGGGCAGGGAGAGGAGGCCTAATGGAGACACAAGTGTTGGCTGCAGGAGCTTGGCAGCGGCAGCAGAATAATTCCTGGTGTCTGCCCAGGCAGCGTCGCACCAGACTGGGACCGTCGTTTGCAGCCAGTGTGTGCTGAAGGAAAATCCACTCCCATCTCCGTCCCCCTCCTCCACCATTCCTGCCTGGAGGAGCCCAGCAGGGCTCCCAGAGAGCTGCTGGCTTTCCGTGTCCTGCAGTGCAGCGCCGGGGG
The DNA here is from genome assembly GCA_013397315.1 of Donacobius atricapilla. Taxonomy (NCBI): domain Eukaryota; kingdom Metazoa; phylum Chordata; class Aves; order Passeriformes; family Mimidae; genus Donacobius; species Donacobius atricapilla. The sequence continues at coordinate 302,686 of WBMY01005674.1, forward strand.
AAGGGAGAAGCACGTCGAGAAATACTCAGGAAACTTGGTTTAATTACCGTTCAGTAAAAGCCATGCCAAGCCCGCTTTCTTTTGGTAATCCACTCCTGCGAGTCTCTCTGAAAAGCAGAAAATACTGATGATGATAATAATTAACCTCGTGCAATAAGTTCTTGACATTTACAGCAGCCTGAGCGCTGGATTTACTGCGACAGGGGGAGAGAGGCAGAAACAGAGACTGAAAGGCAGAGCAGTGCTCATGCTGCCTGTTATCCAAGAGTTCCCTTCCCAGGGATCCTGCTCCTGCATAGTGAATCTCATTTCTGAGGCAAAAAATGTGCAAAAGTCCTACTAAAAGTCAGGTCCTGCAGAGCCCAGCGCCAGGAATGTCATTGGAGCAGTCCCCAGCCTGGCCTGCTCTTTGCTGCAGGTACCACAGGACATGGCAGAGGGTCAGGCTTGGAAATCCTGCAGGTTTTTGCTGGTTCTGTTCCTGCTGTTCACAGTGATCCATCACACAGCTCAGGTGAGGGATCTCCAGACCTGTTCCTGCTGTGGTTGTTGTTTTGGGTTCGCCCAGTTCTCGTGGTACTCTGAAACCCAAAGAGAGCACTCCAAAAAGTTCCTGAATCATTTCCAAAAACTTCCAAATGTCAGTCTGGGGAGTTTTCTCTGCAGGACTCACAAAATGCGAGTCCAGCCCAAAGCAAAGGCCTGGCTGTGCATCACCTGCGCCTGGTGATGGTGTCCCTGCTCCTCTCTGCAGCTCTTTGAGAGGCTTTTGTGTGGCCCTTTTAATCCTGCCTTCCTCCCCCTGCTCTCTCTCCTCTGGCCAGGAGCCTCCCCCAAGCCAAGGTTTTGTCATTCCCCACTCCCCCGGGTTTTCTCAGCAGAAGTGCAGGTCCCCAAGCACCCCCTGGATTCTCTGGGAGAACATTTGAGGAGTCAAGGGGACAACTGAGTTGATCTTCTGTGCTCTGGGACGATTTGAGCAGAGAGAAAAAACGGGGAAGCAGCAGGAGCACTTTGCAAACCAGTAGGCTCCTCTACTTCTGACTGAATTCCAAAGGAAACAGCAGAAACACCTCTTCCATCATCTGGAAAAGCTTTAGGAGGATGGCAGAGAGAACACCACAGTCCTGGCTGGAGGAGTGGCCTAGAAAGACACATTGCCAAGGATCTTCTCGTGGTGGTTGACATTAATTATGGATCTTTACAGGCAATTATATGGATTGAAGCAACATATCCCCCTGGGGCAAAGCGCTGGGGATCTCCTGCCCTGTTTGCATCCGACATTTCCATTCCTCCTGCGGAAAGAGGAAGCTTCAGATCTCAAAATGTCATTTTCTTTGCACTGGCAGCAAACTGGACTCGAGGTTTGGTCAGGAGGGGGCACTTGCCTTAGATGAAACGATTTCACGTCCCTCTCATTGCCCCCTTCCTCCTGCAAGGCCGGGTGCTTGGAGTCTCCAGCTCTCTCCATTTCAGGTATTCCGACATCAAAGTGGGAGACGTCACATTCCGGGATCTCTCTGCCTGGTGTCACCGCTTGAATAATTCCGTTTAATCTTCTGCTCATGAGCTATCAAAGCACCCACTCTGAGGGGGAGCGAGGTGCTAATCAAACGCTTCTCCACCTTGAAAGCCTTTATTAAAACCCCACACGGGAGAGCGGAGCTCGCAGGCAAGGCCGGCCCCGCTGAGGAGCTCCGAGGGTGTGGACAGCGAGAGGTCCACGCTTTGCCATAAAGGCTGGGTTTAAAGGGAGGCAGGAGGGATCAGCACGGCCAAAGCCCTGTGAAATCCAGCGTGGATACCCGTGGAAACCCTGGATCTCCTGTCTGCAGCTGAGTGGGGAGCAGCACTGAGAAACAAAATTGCTGCCACGGCCTGGCTGCAGCCCGGCAGCGTTCCGGGTGTGGAACTGTGGAAATCCAGGTTTGTCCCTGAAGGATGGGCGTGGGGACAGCGGTGCCTCCCCGCAGGGCTCGGGGCTGTGACGCGCTGGGGACGGCGAGCGTCACTCGCCGCGGTGCCAGCAGAGACCTTCATCACAGCAGTGCCTTCCACACTCTGTCTTAAAATCCTGGTGGCGCATCCCCGTGTCAGTGTCCCCTCCCACCTTCCACTGGGCTCCCCAAAAAACGTCCCGATGTCGGAAACAGTTTGGGTGGGCCCGTGGAGGGCAAAGGCGAGAGGGTTTAAGGCTCTGGGGTTGCTTTCTGCACGCTGCTGGCTCCGAGCTCCTCGTGGGGGTTTTACTGTTTAAGTCTGTGTGGAAAAAAGGGTCAGAGCATCCCCTCCTCCGGTGGGCACAGCCTCCAGACAAAGTCTCATTCCCAGAAGTCCCCAGGAGCCAGCAGGGATGAGGAGGGCCAGGCTGGCACAGGGCAGAGCAGCTCCCTGCACGGTCCCTGTGCTGCTCCAGAGCCTCGAGCCCCTTCCCTGGCAGCAGCCCAGGCACGTTCTCCTGTCACTGGCTGCTCTCCATGCAGCTTCCTGCGCTGTCAGAGCTCACCTGTCACAGGGACTCAGCTCCCCAAACTAAAGGAAACTAAACCAGACTGACTTGAATAAGCTGGGCCATCAGGGAGAGCTCACGTGTGACTGTGCCCTGGAGAGAAGAAAAAACGTTCCGAGGAGGGCAAATAACTGACAACAGAGAAGCATTAAAATGCCAACAGAGCTTCAGCCATCCTATTCCAGAGCCACATCCGTACCAGGAATCGCAAGGCAATAGAGCAGGGAGCTGTGACATTGTACGGAGTTGTGCGTGAGGAAGAGCTCAGAGCACCGTCCCGTCCTCGGTGAAAACACCCAGCCTGGACCCAAAACCAGAGACCACCGGGTCAGAGGCTGAGGGCAGAGCACTGGGGACAGCTCTGAGGCCACCTGCATGGGCAGGATGGTTTGGTTCCATTGATGAGACATTCAGTGGGGAAATAATTGGGGTAAGAGGCGCCCGTGCGCACTGCGAAGGCGCCGCCGAGGATCTGCTGGGATGGGCAACCCCAAATGCGCAATTTCCGTGCCGTTTGGGCGGTTCAGTTTCGCAGGGGAAGAGGATGGGAGCCTTTGGATGAATTTTGGCTGTCTGCAAGGCTTTGTGCAAAGCCCCCTCGCCCTGAAAACCCCCAGACCTGGGTGCCCGTCCTGTTCTGGGCAGAGCATGGAACAGCGGCCGGAGCCCCAGCTGCGTGTGGTGCCCGGTGCCTTCCTGGCTCCTGGAAGAAAACTGGGGGTCTGTGGCGTGTGTCCTCCAGCCCAGGGTGCTCTTCTGGGTGCTGGCAGCGTGCTGGGGTCAGCGATGGGGAGGTGGAAGGGTGGGGCAGTGCGGGACGGCAGAGCCCGGCTGCTCCTTGCTGGAAAAGCCGCCCCGGGCCCTGCAGGGTGTCCGTGCCCGCGCTGCTGAGGTGGCACCCATGGGTGTTGTGGCCGTGCCGTGAGCATGGCAGTGTCTCTGTGCTTGTTCTTGCAGATCCCCCTTTGTCCCCGCGTCTCCCGTCCCTCTCCTTCCTTTGTAACCGTGGAATATAATCCTGGAAAAACTGACCTTTCTGCAGCGCCGAGGACCACGCTCCGAAGGCCCGCGGGGCCCGTCCGATTGCACGGACAGTATCCCAAATATCCCAAATACCCCAAACTCCCTGGGCCTCCCGAGGCTGCCAAATGGAACAGGAGATCTCCTGTACGGCCTTTTCTTTGGGATTTTTAGTACCTCTCTTTTGAGTGAGCTTGGAAGTTTATGCAACAGCTTCTCCAGCCGAGGTTTCCATCCCGAGGACTGGGCGCACGGAGGTGCGAGAGGAGATGCGGGGAGGGAAACGAGCTGATTTTGCCATTTTGGTATTTCATGGCTTCAGAAGATGCAGTAAAAGTCGTTCTCTTACTGCTGAGTTTTGGTGTTGATGGCGCCTTGGGGGCCGTTAGGAGAAGCAGCAAGGGGAAGGGGATGTACAGGTACTAAAACTCCTGCAGTCCCCCCAAAAATGTCACAGAATGTAGAGGTATCAGCCATGGAACAGGTTCTGATTTCTTCTTCCCCTTCTCCTTGCAGACCAGGCCCCAGCAGTTTTAGGGGATTTGTGTATTGCCAGGAACAAGGAATTGATTTGTATCTGTGCCCATTCCACCGAATCCTTCTCTGGCTCCTCCCCTCCCCGTTATACTTGACACACTGGAGTTCTGTATTATATTTTTTTTTTAAGATTATTGTCTGTTTTTTGTTGTTTTTACAAGTGTTGTGGAAAAAAAAAAACAAACAAATGTAAGAAAGTTTAAGTATTTAAAAATGTTCCAAGGATATAAAAGGGGGTTTTGTTATTATTCTAATATATTATTGTGTACCTATTGTAAATATGAAACACTCCTATTTTGCAAGCCAAGGACTCACTTTGTACTGTTGTTATATATAAATAAAGTTTACTGGTTAAAAAAAAGCCCTCCTGAGTGGCTCCTTATTTTTCAGATTGTGCTGTGTGGCATTTATTGTGTGAGGAATATTTATTTACTGAATCCGAGGAGCAAAAATGGGTGAGTGGAAATCCCGGACGGGTTTGGGTTTGAAGGGACCTTAAAGCTCATCCCATTCCACGCCTGTCACTGACCCAGGTTGCTCCCACCTGGCCTTGGACCCTGCCAGGGATGGGATGTCAGGAAATAACCCCTGAAAGGTGAAGCTGGGGTGCAGCTGGAACGGGGGTCCCCAACACTTGCAGGCAGGAGCAGCCTTAGGGCCCTCATGAAATTCCACATTTCCGCTCCAGCTGGAGCAGGAGCAGCAATCCCTGTTTGTAAATAAAAAACCTGGGTGAGTTCTTCATGTTTTCCCCTCTCTGAAATGCTCAGTCCTTGAGGTGAAACTCTTCTGCTTCCATTTCATAAATTCAAGCCAACATCTCAGCAAACGCTGAGAGGCATCTGCTGAGTAGCAGGAATCAGCAAGTGACTTCTCCAGCAGCTGTCTGTCAACTTTAATGACCAATATGGTCGCAATTACAGCAATGAACTTTCTCTAACAGCCCAAAATTGCTCTGGATGATGATAACTGACAGAAAAATGGAGACCCTTAAGGAAGCATTAAAGAAGAAACATGTGGATATGGAACAAGAGGTCTCGCTGCTTTTTCTGGAGCGTCTCAAGGGTTTGTTATTCTTTTTTTCCCCCTTTCCAAATTAAGTACTAAAAAGGATAAATCCGAGCCAGAAGGGGAAGGCCTGGTGCACTGTGGGTCTCAGCAGGGAGCTCAGTGCTGCCCCAGGATGTGGTTTTTATGGACATTTCACTCTGAATCCGCTGGTTTTAGTGCGAGGCTAATGGGGAGATGGGAAGTGCTCCCGTTTGGAGGGAATGCAAATCCATCATGTCAGAGCGGCACTCCGCTCCTCAGGCAGGTCATTCCAGCTTATTTCCCTCAAACTGAGACCAGAGCCTGACACGCACCTCGGGGGGGAGCAGTTTGGCCACGTCCTGCTGTCTCCCGCTTGAAACCAGCGGATTTCCAGCTCCCCAGACGGATCCCGTGGGCTCTGCTGCTGGAAGCCCTGGAACCACCCCAGTGCTGTGGCCACCCAGCGTGGAGTGGAGTTTTCAACTCATTTGTGAGTTAGGGAATGAAAGAGGAGACTCTTGTTTGTCACCTGTGCCTTGGGTAAGTCTAAATTTAAAGAATTAAATAGGAACTAATGTTCCCAGAGCTTTGCTAAGGGCTGGGGGAGTTGGATTTTGTGTTTCACCTTCAGCGATGCTGATCCTGTACTGGTTAACCGTGGCCAATGCTCTGTGGGACAGACCCTGGAGGCAGAACAGCAGCTGCCAGGAAAATCTCCACTCCCTGTGCACCCTTTGGGAGGTTATTGACTCCTTCAGCTCAGCAAAGGAGAAAGAAATTCCAACACGAATCGACAGCATCGACCGTGGGGTCATTTGTATTCATCTGCACCTTGTTAATAGATGTAATAAGGATACTCAATTAAAAATTACATTTTATCTGGCATGCACTTCACCGGCCTTTATTGGCACTGACAAGGTCAAGTGATGCTTAATAAAGGTTATACAAAATGCAGATGGTTTGGATCCCTTCATCATCGCGCACATCCAGCGCAGAGGAGCCGAGAGCCACGGACACAGCGCGGAGGGAAGCAGGAGAAGAGCAGGTTTGGGTCTCCCGCGGGAAGTTTGGGGGTCCCAGCACCGAAACAGCAGCAAAACATCCTGGAGTTTCCCCTCATCCCCCACCTTGTCCCTGCCGCCCCCTGCATCCCCTTGGCCAGCTTTTATTTCACCTCCTGAACGTGCGGGCTGCTCCTGTTGTTTAATCACTGTCACTCTGCAGATTGTGCAGCAGATTTTGGACGTCCTGGCGCTGGCTTTTCCAGCCTGGTTATCAGGGCGAGCTAATGGAGGTGACACTTCCAATTATCAAATACAGTCGTGGCATTAATTTTGATCTGTTTAAATTTCAGCATCTTTTCCCTTCTGCGAGTGCTTAGCTGGAGGGTGACATAGAATGGTATGGAACCAGACAGTGATCTCAGACTGGCAATAACGGGCACAAAAATCTCCTGGTTTTTATTTGTGCGGGGTCTGGTTATATTTAAGTGGCCGACTCATTTGTAATGGAAATTTAATTCCGTGTTATTGGACACTTCACTGCTTAAAATGGAGCATATCACCAAAACCCACATTAAATCCCCTCCTCTCATCTCCAGACTCTTTCCAGGGGACATTTGGGACCCCTCACCTGCTGGGGCCGTAAAAATCATAATTTAATTAAAATTTAAAAGTAATAATAATAATAAAACATAAAACGCATTACCTCAGGTGCCAGGCCAACCTGGAACCTGCAAAATATTGATGTTGTCCCAGTCTGGCATCAGCGTGATGAAAACTCATTAATTAATTTAGAGATCATCCAGAAGAGAAATCTTGTTTGTGCTCCAGTATATTGACAGGTCTGTGCAGGCAAGTGGATATAAAATAATGTGAAAGTCTAAAAACACAATATAAAATAGATGTACAGCATAATCCAACATGAACATGTCTGTATCTATTTGGATCAAGAGTACACCCCGAGGTTCATGCTAAACTTAAAATTACAAATGTTGATGCCAAAACAAAGGGGTTGTTTTTACTCCCAAATAATACTTAGGAAAATGGGAACCACTCAGGTCTATTGTCACTTCCTAATTAACTCCGGAGAAGGAATCTAATTACAAATGTTCAATGCTGCCCCGGGGCAACATGTGTAGGAAAAGGGAAGGAGGATGGTCAGGCTTAAACAACTCAGGTAAAAATGAACTCCATGGTAATATTTGATAATTAAGAATGTCTCTATCAGCTTGTCTGGCTATTAATGAATTGGGCTGTTCTTTTCACGTTTGATTACTGGAGTTTTATGATGCCTGCTCGCCTTTATTGCTCCTGGGAATGGGCTTGTCTGTGGGCTGAGCACCAGGAATAATGGTAGAGAATGAGTCAGCTTGGAAATGATCTTAAAATTCATCCAGGGCCACCCCTGCCATGGCAGAGACACCTCCCGCTGTCCCAGGCTGCTCCAAGCCCTGCCTCGGGCACTGCCAGGGATGCAGGGGCAGCCGCAGCTGCTCTGGGCACCCCGTGCCAGGGTGTCAGGAGATTTAATTCCATTTTGAGAGCCTCAGCGCTGCAGAAACACCAGGGATGAACCCATCCCTTCATCCTGCTGTGTGCAGGGCTGGACACACGGACCCCTCATGTTAAAGTGGTGGGAGATGGCCGGGGGTCCCTGGGATGCTGGGCAGAGCTGCCAGGGCTGGCTCTGGACACACAGACCCCTCGTGCTGAGGTGACACTGATTGTCCAGGAGCCACCAGAACACGGACAGAGCTGCCAGGACTGGCTCTGGACACATGGACACCCCATGCTGAGGTGACACTCATTGTCCAGGAGCCACCAGAGCAAGGACAGAGCTGCCAGAGCTGGCTCTGGACACACAGATCCCCTGTGTTTAAGGGACACTGATTGTCCAGGAGCCACCAGAACACGGACAGAGCTGCCAGGGCTGGCTCTGGACACACAGATCCCTTGAGTTTAAGGGACACTGGCTGTCCAGGAGCCTCCAGGACAAGGACAGAGCTGCCAGGGCTGGCTCTGGACACATGGACACCCCATGCTGAGGTGACACTCATTGTCCAGGAGCCACCAGAGCAAGGACAGAGCTGCCAGAGCTGGCTCTGGACACACAGATCCCCTGTGTTTAAGGGACACTGATTGTCCAGGAGCCACCAGAACACGGACAGAGCTGCCAGGGCTGGCTCTGGACACACAGATCCCTTGAGTTTAAGGGACACTGGCTGTCCAGGAGCCTCCAGGACAAGGACAGAGCTGCCAGGGCTGGCTCTGGACACATGGACACCCCATGCTGAGGTGACACTCATTGTCCAGGAGCCACCAGAGCAAGGACAGAGCTGCCAGAGCTGGCTCTGGACACACAGATCCCCTGTGTTTAAGGGACACTGATTGTCCAGGAGCCACCAGAACACGGACAGAGCTGCCAGGGCTGGCTCTGGACACACAGATCCCTTGAGTTTAAGGGACACTGGCTGTCCAGGAGCCTCCAGGACAAGGACAGAGCTGCCAGGGCTGGCTCTGGACACATGGACACCCCNGACAGGGACAGATCTGCCAGGGCTGGCTCTGGACACACCGACCCCTTGAGTTTAAGGGACGCTGATTGTCCAGGAGCCTCCAGGACACGGCCAGGTTTACCAGGGCTGGCTCTGGACACACAAATCCCCTGTGTTTAAGGGACACTGGCTGTCCAGGAGCCTCCAGGACATGGCCAGGTTTACCAGGGCTGACTCTGGACACCCAGCCCCCGGTGCTGAGGTGCTGGTGGGTGGCAGAGCTGCCGGGCGATGCCAGGGCTGCCGGGCTGGCTGTCTCACACGGCTGGAATTGTCATTCCGCTCCAGCCGCCGCCTGCCTGCAGAGGAGAAAGCGTTTTCTCTTTTGTTCGCACTCAATTAGCCTGAGCTTTGAGGAGAAGATGGGAATGCTTAAAAGTTCCTCTTTTTTTTTACCGCGTTCAGCCTTCACAAAGGGAAGTGTCGGGATGATCTCAGGGGGAGAGGCGCTCCTGCACGCGTTTTTAAGGATTCTTTTGAGGTTCATTTGATTTTTGCGGCGGGAGCCCGCGCTGTCCCTGAGCTCCCCACAAAGGCATGGCCTCGGGCTGTACAGGGGTTTGTATCCCGGGTCACGGACCTCATGCATATTTTAGATGTGCTCGAACAGCATTTCAGCCTTTGACAAGGCCGGGTCAGCGCGCCAGCGCCCTCCCCGGCAGGGACACGGCCCAAGGCCAGGGACGCGGAACAAACGTTCCGAACGAGCAGATCAAGGACCAGGAATGCTCCAGCCCGCTCCGGGAGGGAGCTCAAAGCACTGCCCTGTGCGAGGCCTGGCCTCTTCGCCTGCACAGGCAGGAGCAGGAGGATGGCCGGACGTTTCCAGAAGGATTGGGAGCGAGGATGGCTGCGAGGCTGGCAGCAAAATGCCGGCCCTGGCCAGAAGCTGCTAAAGGATGGAATTCACCTCGCCTGCCGCGGGTGAATACCAGGGACCGGTGTTTCTAGGAGGCCGATCACCCTCCGGGGACGCTGCAATTCCCTGTGTTCCCCTGGGAGCAGGAGCTGCGGGGTAGGAAATGCTCCGCAGAGGCCTCAGCGCGGTGCTAATTGCAGGGCTCGAACAAACGCCTCATTTACAGGCACGCGCTGATGAATCGGCCGCCCTTTGAGAGGAGCTGGGTCGTGGGGAGCTCCCGCGGTTACACCTCGGAAAAAAGGCAGAATTCCCTCCCTCCCTGCATCCACGGAGGAGCCGATGCCCCCCGAGCGCGGGCTTGAGGATTAGCAGCTCGGTAATGGATACGGGTGGGGTAATAATCTGCGGAGTGATTAATGTGGAGATGATTTTGGGATTAATAAGGATGCAGCAGAGCTGCCTGCTCAGGGAAGATGTCTGCACTCCGCAGTCTGAGCGCAGTGACCGTCACCTTAATGCCGTGATCAAACCCGCGTTTAAGGCACCTCGTTAAATCAGAGGGTAAGAGTGAATTCTTGTAGCCCACAGCAGGAAACACATTCAGGCCTGGTGGGTGAGGAACGCCAGAAGATCCCTGGAGCAGCTCGGGGAGTGTCACATTTTGGAGATGTGACCCCACTCCAGATGGGATGGGAACCCCTCAGAGCACAGCCACGATCCTGCAAGGAAACACATTCGGACCTGGTGGGTGAGGAACGCCAGAAGATCCCTGGAGCACCTCGGGGAGTGTCTGACGGCTGCCAGCCCTGCCTGGCAGGTGAGCCCGCACCCTGCGCTGCTCCAGGTGTGCGCCCGTCAGCGCCTTCACCTCAGCTTTGGAGCTGCTGCCCTCCAGGAGGGGTCCTGACCGTGGTCACCCTGCCACAGCCACCCCCGTGCGCCTGCGGCACCTTCAGTGAACTCGCTTCTGCTGCGGGATGAGTCTCGAGCAGAAAAATCCGCTGCAAACCGCAGGCGAGGGGCTCCTGCCATGCTCTGAAGTGCTCCGAGCCTTTCCACCTCCGCTGAGCCCTGGAAACGAGGGCTTCTCACTTCAAAAAGGGGTTAAACGAGCAGGTGGATCCCTGACCTGTCTGCAAAGCACTGACCGAGAAGGGAAAGGAGACTTTCAAGTGCTTTATGACCTCCCCGGCAGCTCAAAGCTCAGCTCAGTCCCCCTCGATTGCCTTTCATTGCTCTGGGGATGAAAGCGGCCTTCGGCAGAGGGGATTTGAGAACCGAGGCGCCGCAAATCCTCTCCTCCCAGGGCAGGCAAGCGCTGCTGCGACCCTGCCAGGGCTGCAGGGGCCCGGGCCACCCCTGCCCGGGCCTGTGCCCAGCCCCGAGTGCCCCGGGCGTGTTTGTAAAACAAGCTCTTTAATTTCCCGCTTGCTTTGGCAGATCGCCGCTGCTCTGAGCTCTGAGCACATTCTGCCCAGGTTCCCTTTTCCATCCGGGAGGGTTTTCCGGTTCCTCCTGGCCGGGAATTTCAGGGATGAACCCTCTGGAACGGCGCATGAGGCAGGGAACGGGGTGTGGGATGCGCAGGTAACCGCGGCACAGCCCGGAATGTGGCGGCTGCCCTGCGCGGGAGGATTTCAGGAGCCTTTGCTCCTCGCTTGTTTTCGCCCTAACTCGCCGGCTTTGCCTTTATCAAGCCGGAGCCCAGGCGCTTGAGGATTAATTGCTGCTCGCTGCCGAGCGAGGCTCATTAAGCAGCAGCTTTGGGGTGCAAGCGGCCGCTGTCGGGGGCTGTAATGAGCCCCCCGGACTGGAACTTCTCTCCCCCAGCATCTGCCGGGACCATCGCGGCGCCAGAACCGCGGGAGCAGCGCGCAGAGGAGCCTTGGCAGGGAGGGAAGGACGGGCATTTCTCGGGGTTCACTGCGGCCCTTTGGGGAGCCCTGCCAGCCCTCGCACACCCCCGCGGCAAACAGGGCCGGGATCCGACCTGCAGCAGCGCCTCGGGGTGTGGGGCGGAGCGGGGGCTCCCCCCGGGGCGGTGGGCGCAGCAATTAGCATCCTGCGGCCATTAATAGGGGGCCATCCGTGCGCGCGCTGTGATTGCAGGGGTAATTAGTGCGAGGGGGTAATGACAGCGGAGCTCTCCCGCTGCCGGTACCCGGGGCACGGCTCCGTGGGCCGGGGGTGATGCCCGGCCCGTGCCCCCCACCCTGGGGCAGCGGCCCCGTCGGTGTCCCCGGGCGCTGCCGGTGCCGCGCAGGGATGCAGGGGATGCAGGGGATGCAGGGGATGCAGGGGACGCTCGGGATGCTCGGGATGCAGGGGATGCAGG
>WBMY01005674.1:317483-331387 GCA_013397315.1 Donacobius atricapilla
AAAGCTTTTTTCCCTCTCCTCTCTTTGTATTGTTTCTTACCAGGTTTGATGTACGATATCTGCATATATGCTCTGTGTATACATATTTAGTTTTCCATACAGAAAGTTCTGCCTGTCTGCAGGAACAGGGTGTGGAACTGGGAGGATCATGAATTATGGGGCTATTTCTGAACGCTCTCTTCATCTATATGAAATGATTATTTGACAGAACAGCCATTCAATATTGTTGGAATAACTATTGAGCTTGTTTAATACATCAATTTGAGCTGTTATGGTGGATTCTTTGAAATGCTGGATAATTACATAAATAATTAGGAAACAGTCCATCGGTGCATTTTAGGGCAAAGCAGAGCTGCTGATCTTTTCTACACACTGGACTAAAACTTGGGGAAAGAGGAGGGAATCCATGGCACCATGGATGGGTGGTTCTCTGTGAATTCCCACTGGTGGCTCCTCCTCCTCCTCCTTGTGCCCTCTGGCACTGCGCATCCCTAAAATCACGGGATGATCTGGTCATTTCCACAATTTAAATGTGCTAAGATGGGTTTTCCTGACCAGAATGGCGTCTTGTGCCTGGCCCAAGCCAAGAACGGGGAATTCCGCGGGATCCCACGGCCAGCAGAGCCACTCTTGGCCCTTCCCTCTCCCTCTGCTGCTGGGCGGGAGCGCAGCACCTCCACTGATCCTTAATCTCCTGAAGGTTTATTAACACAGCGTTAATTAGCATTACTTAGGCCGAGGGGAGGTTTGTCACCACCTTCACCTGCCATTTCCAAACTCACTCCCTGGTTTTGTGCTGGAAAGGGATTTTTTTTTTTTCTCCCTCTCTGTCTTTCGAAGAAAGAAATCAGGGATGGGTGTGAAGGGCGGCGCGGGCAATCTGGAGAAAGGGAATTTCTTAATTTGAGAAGGACGGACCTGTGCCCCCTGTGCCCCCTGTGCCACCTGTGCCCCCTGTGCCCCCTGTGCCACCCGTGCCAGCCCCAGGATGGGCAGGAGAGGCCCTGCTGGCTGCTGGAGCTGCGGCCCTGCCTCCGCTCAGCTCTTGGAACGTTTAACAGGAATAATTCAGAGCTTTGAACGAGGCTCCTCGAACGTGGTGGGGAGGATTTGAGCCAAGCTCTGTCTTTCGAGTGGATTCCCCTCCCTTTGTTTAAACTCCTCTGCGGTGAGGGGAGGCGGCAGCGCCCCCTCAGCTGCGAGACCCCCGCAGCCGCGGCCCCCTCCCCGTTTTGGGGGGACATCTGGTGCTGTCGGCTGAGCAGCTCCATCACGGCTCCCCTCCGCTGTCACCGGGAGACGCGGCGGAACAAAAACAAAAGACGTGACAAATTTGTCCTTTTCTCTTTTATAATTAACCAAAATATCTCGTTGTGTAGCAAAGCGTGGCTCCTAATTAACAGACAGGCGAGAGGCTATTTTTAAAATCCAGACCCCCAGTAATTATATTTGCAGCGGAGAATTATATTTCAGTCAAACGCGACAGACAGTGAGCCAAGCTCCCATGTGAGGCAATTAATATTTCACACCTGCCAAGCAAATCAGTGGCGGGGAGGGGAGGGGGGGCATCGATGCTGCACTGGGGGGGCCCTGCCTGTTCACGGAACACCAAAAATCCCTCGCTCGGCTGTGGGGTGGCCGCCGAGGCAGCGCTGGCTGCTGCCGGGACAACGAGAATTGGCCAAAATGGGGAACAGAACGGGGAGAGGATCCATGGGAGGCGGCTGGAAAGGGGAGAGGGATGATCAGAAATTGAAACAACCCGCCCTGCCTTTCCCAGTGCAAAGTTATTTTTCTCCTCCCGGCCCCGCGTGGGCTGGAGCTCACCGGGGGCTGGGGCTGCTCTCCTCGCCCAGGGCTCTGCTCCGCCAGCGCCGCAGGGCCGGAGCTGCCCCTCTCCTGAGGGCTATCCCCGCCAGCCAGGGCCTTTCCCTGCTTCGGAGACAAAAGCCTGTGTTTTCCTCCCCGCTGTTTGTGCAGCCCGGGATTAATCCGGCCGTTGGTGGATGATCTGTCAGCCTTTGGATGCCCTGGAAGTTGGGAGGAGGTTCACGGGCGTGTGATGCCATCTGCTTTTATCGGGAGGGTTTGGAAAGCTGACGTTCAGTCTGTTCTGCGGGATTTGACGGCGGATTATTCTCCAGATTCCAAAATAATTAAGGGAATCAAAAGAGCAGAAAGAGCGATGGCGGGAGGAGGAGGCAGAGGGAGGAGAGGCAGCTCCCGACCTGTGCTCGGGGTAGGACGGGCTGACAAACCCCGCCCGGGGAGCTTCGCTGTCCTTTGTTCCTCTGCTCGGCGATAAAATCCCAGCGGCGGCGTGGGAGGCAGCAGGGTGATCCCGGAGAGCCACAATTATCCCTCATTCCTGGGTAATTTCGGAGTTTTTGTGTTTAAGGAAGGAGCCGGACGGGGGAAGGGGTTGGGTGGTCCAGAGCTGCCTCTCAAACACCCTGCGCAAGGTGCCCCGGGCGCTGCAGCTCTGGAAATTTCCCTTCCAAATTATGGAGGAATCGCGGCCAGGCAGGAGCCTCTATTGACCTCCTGCCACCCTCCTAATGAGAAAAGATGATGGTTAAACTCCAGGGGGAGGAAAAGCAAACAAACCTCCTTTCCCCCGTAAAAACAGACCCGCAAACCTGTGACAATTAATCTGAAACGGGCCTGGAGGGGTCCCAGGACGGGGGTTGCATTTCCGAGGCTCTCTCTGAAACACTCCTGGTAAGAGATGGAGCCCGAGCCTGCCCAGATCGCTCGTGTGGCCTCTGGCAGCCCGGGGCTTTCTCGAAGTGATGCGGCGTCACCTCCCATCACCAACCCCTCCCTGAGACAGCGGACGGGGCTGGGGGGAGCTGTGTCCCACGGCACCGAAGGGAAAATCCTTTCAGGTGTTAAAACCAGTCAGCTCAGGGCATTCCTCACCCCAAACTCCCTCGTGGATTCCCTCAGTCCTCCCGGTGCCCCGGCCGAAGCCGCAGTGAGCGGCTCTCGCCACCCTGCCGTGGCCACCAAGGTGCCACCCTGAGCACGGAGGGGACAGAGGGGCCGTGCCAGGGAGGTTCTTCCTGCGCCTAAAACCCTTCCTGCTGCTCTGGCAGCGCCCAGGGCCATGAACTCTGTTCCTGCAGGAATTGCTGCACCCTGGTCATTTCTGATGCTATTATTATTATTATTATTATTATTATTATCTCATAAATATATTTTTTCAGCACAGGACTGTGAAGAAAAGTTTGGGATAGCGCCCATGATTTCATGGAATCATGGAATCACGGAATTACAGAATGGCCTGGGTGGGAAGGGACATTAAAACTCATCCCATGCCACCCCTGCCACGGCAGGGACACCTCCCGCTGTCCCAGGTCGCTCCATGCCGTGGCCAGCCTGGCCCTGGGCACTGCCAGGGATGGGGCACCCTGTGCCAGGGCCTCCCCACCCTCACAAGGAAGGAATTATTCCCGATATCCCATCCAAACCCACTCCCCGTGCTCCTCCTCCAGCCAGACCCTCCCAACAGCGCCGTGTGCGCTACACCTGATTTGTGATTTGAGATTTGTGATTCCGCGGGATGTTCCTGCAGAACGGGACTGCCCCGTGAGCGCCACCTCCCCCCGAGCTGCCCCCGCTCCGCTCCCCGCGAGGTTCCACTGGGCGCCATCCGCTCCCACACGCGCTTTGATTCCCGGCCATCCTGGGAGCTTTTTGTTCTATTATTCACCGTGGGCTGTGTTGTCTGCGCTTGTTATGAGCCATCAGAAGGTACCTGGGAGCCCTCAGCCCTCCCAGCCTCTCCTGTTGTACAAACACATCAATAAATAAGCGGTGTCTGAATTTAGCTGCCAGCTCCGAGCTGCCGGCAGAGCCCTGTCGCTTTTTCAGGTCATCTGGCGCTGCAGTTAAAATAGTTTTGCTGTTCCCTCCTTGTCTTCAGGAGGCAACCGAAGAAGTGGCTCTTAGATTTCTATTTCCTTTTTATTTACCCCTGTAAGAACAAGGACACGGCTTCAAGCTGCAGACAAAAGGAGGTTTGGAACGCGGGCCCCGGCGGTTCCCAGGGCAGGGGGCAGGAGCAGCAGCCGCCGGCACTGACCGAGGATGCTCCCAGCCCTGCATTTGGGCAAATCCTCCTTTGGAAAACGGAGAGCCTCGTCCCTGCGGGCCCTCATTTCCCAGGTAGCGAACAGCAGCGCTCTGTTATCAGCAATCCCGGGCGCCGCTCCCCCGGCGCGGCCCGAGCTGCCTTTCAGCGCTGCCGCTGAGGGGTTCCGCACCTCCTCCGACGCTCCGGGAGCGCCCGGCACTGAGCTGCTGTCTACCCAAAGCCATTCCTATATTTCCTAATCACACTTTGGGTTCCTCTCTCAGAAACACCACCAAAGTAGTCGGTTTTCTTTTTTTTTTTTTCGGCCGTGCTTCCTTTGCATGAATTACAGTTGGAAGTGGGGGGGAAATCTCCCTGGAAACAAAGCCAATAGAACTGAGGTTGTTTTTTTTTTTCCCCCTAATTCTCTGGGCAGAGGGGATGCTCAGCAGGAGCCAGCCAGGCTCCTGGCAAGTCTAAACTAGGGATGGACAAGGAGACCCATGGGGTGGCTGTATTTGAAGTAGATTTGTAAAGACAATAAATTAAACACATAAAAGCAGCCGACAGGAGACAATTTTTCACCAAAAGGTTGGTCAAGACTTGGAAAAGGTGACTCAGGGTGGAGTCCCCGTCCCTGGAAGGATTTCGAAGATGCATGGACGCGGCACTTGGGGCCGTGGGTGGGATTGGCCGCGCTGGGGAATGTCGGGCTCAGAGCTCTTTTCCAACCTAAATGATTCCACGATCCCATAATTGCATTTGGAACGAGCAGCATTGCAAACAGTGCTTATTTGGAATTAAATTTTCAATTAAACATCTCATCCCTCTCGGACTCTGCGTGCTCGGGGCACCCACAGGACAGACTTGCTGCAGCGCAGGCGATGGAGGGGGAGCCCCGGCCGTGAATCCTGCTCACATGACATCCCTAAACCCGAGAAATAAATCGCAATTAGCAGGCTGCAGAGCTGGATGGAGGAGCCAATCTTCGCCCTGAATTACCAGACTTATGCTTTGATGATTTTTATCGGTGTTTCATGGCGCTGCTGTTTATTATAGTTAAACATTTGGGAGGGGGCAGCACTGGAAAGCAATCAGTGAAATCAGGTTAATGAGGACCCAGCAGGGCCCGGGGCTCTGATGCATGGGGACAGGGATGGGACTGGTCCGGCTCTGTCCTCTCCTCTCTGCCCTCTCACATTCCTGCAGCTCCCCCTTGGTCCTGGTGTATTCAACTCATTTTGGTACATTCAAAACAATGGGGAAACTTCCAGAAAAATAATTTTAAAACCCAACTGAGGGTACCTTGGTGCCTCCACGCACCGAGAGTAGCTGCTTAAAACCACACTGTGTGCATCCGATGGCACATGGAGATACAGCTGCACGCTGCAGAGATGGGTAATTCACTTATTTCCCCTTCCCAAGGGATTGTCATAAAATTCAAGGGTGGTTTGGGTTGGAAGGAAGCTTTAAAATCCTCCAGTTCCACTCCTGCCATGAGCAGGGGCATCTTCCGCTCTCTCAGATTGCGCCAAGCCTCTCCAATCAGGCCTTGGACACTTCCAGAGACGAGATAGCCACTAAAATATTGGGTTTAGAATTAAAACCCACATATATATATATGGTTTATATATATATATATTCTCTATTTTTTTAACTTGAGCAAATTCTTGCCTCTTCATAACCCTCCCAACTGCATTTAACTGCTGTCTGCTATTTATCGCCCTCTTGCACAGCTACTACTCGCCCACTTACACACAGCAGAATCATTTCCCCCAGAGAAACAGCTGAAAAAGCCCTTCAGAATCCCAGACTTCTGCTCTTCAGATCATATATTTTATTCCAAAAAGCTCTTAGAAGTCTTAAAAAAAAAAAAAAANTTTGCAGGCTGGCTGGTGACTTATATAAAAAAAAAAAAAAAGGAAAGAAAGATGCATGGCTGCTGCAAGTCTAACACACTGTTAATAAAAGTGGTCTATTAAAACAAATTGCTCGCTATGATCGCTCTGCTAAAATCAATATCTTCAAATAATAAAGCAAATACGAAGCGCACACACGACTCCAGCCAGGCAAACCATCTGCTGGAGAGATTGCTGAGGAGTTTTATGCCTGAAACTTTTGCTCTGAGGCTGTTGGTTCAAATCTAATCAAGGCAATGCTCATTTACTGCCTCCTGTGTGCTCGGCGCTTTGCGGGCTATTCCCGGGTCTTTAATCCCGCTCGGAGGGGCAGGCTGCGATGTAAATCACGGCACTTAAGCGTTTTTCCGCGAAACTCCTCCCCAGAGGAATATTCTCCTGCAGCGATACCGGAGGTGGAACGAGTCGGGAGGAATTGCCCCGAAAAACAAGGCGAGAAGGGGCAAACCCTGCCAGGAGGAGATGCTTTTCCCAGCCGCGGAGACAGGGGTTTGGGCGGGAAAAATAATAAAAAATAAAATTAAATAAAAAGGAATTGTGGCACAGGATGGGCACGGAGCCGGGCGATGACCTGGAAACTGTTGGTGGCACACGGAGCGGCAGAGGCAGGAAATCCCTGAGGCTGCCCCAGCAGCAGGGCTAAATAAAGCCCTTTGTTGTCCTGGAAAGGAATCCCTCCTGGATTCGAGACGGGAAGAAGGAGGCCCACGGAGATATCTCCCCATCAGCACAGCAAAAGCGGCAGCAGGAGGAAGAGGAAAGTCCAACAACAGCCCTGAAACTCATCAAAAAGAACCCCTCAAATTGTGTTTTTGGAGCTATGAGGGGAATGGCTCTTACTGAAGGCCTGGGAATGCCTGGAGGAGAAAAAAAGGGTTCGGGGAGACCTTTCAGCAGCTCCCAGTGTCCCCAGCACCCTCCTGGGCAGGAGGGCAGCGTGCCCAGGGCGCTCCCGGGGCTCTTGGGGACACTCTGGAGCAGAAATTGAGGCAGCAGCCTCTCCAGAGCTGCCTTCCCACAAAGGATGCCCTGGCAGGGCGCTCGGGATGGAGTTTCTGAAGGAAGCATTTCCTGCCCCGAGAGTTACAATATAGTTACACCGCCGCACAAATCCCGTAAAACAAACGGACGGCAAGTTTTGGAAGGAAATCAAAGTAAGGACGGTGCTATCAGGGCCGTCCTTTGTCCTTTTTTAGGTGAATCCCATCGGTCCATCCTTCAGGAATGGAATCCCATCGGTCCATCCCTCAGGAATGGAATCCAGCGGTCGATCCCTCAGGAATGGAATCCCATCAGTCCATCCCTCAGGAATGGAATCCATCAGTCCATCCTTCAGGAATGGAATCCATCAGTCCATCCCTCAGGAATGGGATCCCATCGGTCCGTCCCTCAGGAACTGCCTGCTCAGAGCAGAGTTTGTGTTCTCCTGCAGGGACAGGAGCTGCCCTCGCTCGGCCCCGGGCAGGATTTGGCGCTGCACCAAACCAGGTGTGACCCCAACAGCATTTTCCTGGGGGACCCAACCCAAACTTCACTAAATCCCGTTTTATTGGCAGCTCCGTACTCCGCTCTGGCTGTCCACCATTCCCAAAAGCCAGATCTCCTCCTGCAGCACCTCCTCCTCCTCCATCAGCAGTTTTTGGGTGCAGGAGAGGAGCTGCCATTTCCAGAGGGAGCTGCTCTGTCTGGGGCTGCCCAGGCTGAGGGTTGGGATGCAGAACTCGCGTCTCTTGGCGTTTCCCCGTGCTCCCACGTGCCGTGGAGGGTCAGCACTCGCTCCAGTTGAAGTGGGAAAGTGATTAAAATGCTTTGAAACTCGCGAATGGCGGTGGGGAGGTGGGCGCGAGGTTGATTTATTTGATGTGATTTTGCACAGAAACAGCCCCCGAACGCTGCACATCCTCCGGGGCAGCAGCGCTGCTGCCTTGGGAGGGTGGTGGGAATGGGATTATTTCATCTGTCCGAAATAGTAACTTTTAAGAGGTGAGGAAATGACTGCACCGAAACCATTGTGTGCCATCTGCCTGCTAAAATACTTATAGAAAACACGTTTCCTGGCATATAGCTTCCCAGCCATATGTCTCTTGCATCATTCACAATTAAATTAAATCACCCTTAAACGCTTGGACAAAATCCCAGCCCGTGTGAGCGAGCCCTCATGGCTGTGCTGGATGAAATTTGGACACTTGAGCCCGTAAATGTTGGGTTGGAACCGGCTCAGGCGTGGTTAACCTGATACAGCTGATGCTGAGTGCTGTGAGATAATTCAAGGGCATGTTCCTCGTTGTGGTCTTTCAATTCCTGGCGATAAAAACGAGTTAGGGCTCTGAGGGAAAGGAAATAATTCCGCAGGATTTGCTCGCAACACGCTCGAGGCGCTTTAAGCAGGTTTAAACGGAGTTGTGTCCATGAGAAAAGGTGGGATAAACAGCAATAACGGCGGGGCCTGGTCACAGCTGGATATTTGGGGTGTTTAGGGTGTGCTGGGAAACATCCAACAACAAAGCCTGGGCTGCTCCTCGTTAGGCTGGGTCAGCTTTTTGTCAGCTGCAGGAGGAGGGACGGAGGGTCCCGCTGCCACCAGCCCCGGCCTGGGTCCAGCACAGCAATTCCTGTTCCTCAGGAATGGCCAGGCTCAAAAACCTGAGCGCCTGGATGGATGGGAGCATCCCTAGCTCTGTCCACAGAAACCCTCTGAGGGCAGTGCGTTCAGACAAAAATAACCTCAGTTATACAAAAATAACCTCAGTAAGTCGCTCACTCTGTGGGTTTGTGGCTCTTCCTTGGGGGAAATGTTGGGTTTCCCCGGGCTTAGCTGAGCCCCTCACCCCAAAGGAGCTCTGTGGGCTGCTCTGACACGGCTGGTGCATAAACAGGAATGAAATCCCACATCTCTGACACAGGGAATGCCGCTCCAATCCAAGCCAGCTGCCACTGGAAACCAAACCCACGAGCTTCCCGCGCACGGTGTCTGCCAGGCCCGGCCACGGCCTATTTTTAGTCCAGCTCTCTATTTCTGGCCTGGTTTTGAAAGGTGAAACTAACCCAGCAGCCAAACCCGTTGGTTTCTTTCATCCAGGAGCAGCCTGAGCTATGGAAAGTGTCCCTGTCCACAGCAGGGGAGGAATGGGATGGTCTTTAATGCCCTTTAATGTCCTTTTCAACCCAAAATACCCTGTGGATCTATCACTCTGATTTTCAGTCGTGTTATTCAGCCCAAACTCTCACTTTCATAGACAAAAACATATCTGTTATTTAAATAAGACTCTTGTCTCACTCTGCCTTTCACATTTCATCTCTGAATTCATTTTCTGGGCTGATATGCGATGTAAAACCTGGTTACACACTGAGTCAGGCGCTTCCCAATATGCGTCTGTGTGTTTGAGGGAGGAAAAAAGGGAAAAAAGGGAAAATTCTTGGGGGGAACAGTTGGAGTCAGCAGGGCTGTGCCCACACTCAGGTTTTAATCCACATTTTACTGGGATATTCTGGCCTTCAGTAGAGCTGTGTGTCTCTGTCAGTCAGTAACAGATTACTGAACATAATAGAAATCTTTATATAGATGTTGGAGCCCTTTGCTGAGCCACAGATGTTTCCTTCCAAGAAACATTTTCCTGCCACGGAATCGCAGAACGCTTTGAGTTGGAAGGGACATTTAAACATCATCTCATCCAACTCCCGTACTATGCTAAGAGCAAAAGCTACTGGAATTTTGTCCTACGATAAATGTGGGAATACTATTTGAGGATTTCTTTGTAGGTAACACCATCCTGTCCTCTTTTTTGTGTTTCTTAATCCTTTCCTGGCTGTAGCCAGATGACGGCCATTCCTGCCCCAGGCAGGGGCTTGGGGTGAGTTTTTAGGTCCTTTAAAACCCAAAGGAGTTTCTGTGAATCTGTGACTGTAGAAGTGTTACAGGAGCATCCACGAAAAGATAATGCACTGAGTAAGAGCTTCCTCATCCTTCTTTCCACAGCCTTTTTTTCCTGTCCACCTCATTTTTTGATTTCCTGTTCCAAATGACTCCTTTAGCCACCTCATCAACCAGCTGTAAAAAAAAAAAAGATGATGGAATTAATACTGAACTGGAGTTGAGTTTCCCAAGCATTCATCTCCATTTTTTTTATACCCAAAGGCCAAAATTTGACTCTCAGACCGGTTTGGGTTGGAAGGGATGTTAAAGATCCTCTCATTCCACCCCCTGGCACAAACAGGGCCACCTTCCACTATCCCAGCTCGCTCCAAATCCCATCCAACCTGGCCTGGAACATTCCAGGGCTGGCCATCCCCATGTGAGGCCGCTGAGCATCCCTCCCCTGCCCCTCCTGGGCTGGTCCCACGTGTGTCTGCAATCGCTGGAGAGCCAGAGAGGCAAATTTCCCACTCGGTGAGGCTCAGCCTGGTGACAAAACTGCACTCAGCGCTCCGCGCTGCCCTCAGGGCTCCCACAAAACACTCCTGAGGAGCTCGGGGAAGTTCCTGCTCCCCCGTCCCGCTCCTGCTCTGGGTTTCACGCCAAAGTTTTTGCCTGTGGGTTTTCCCCTGCCCCGGACCTTCCCTAACCCATCTCATCTGTTCTCCCTGTTTGACTCGAGTCAGTTCAGTGGGGCTAACGGAGTTGCTTCTCTTCAGGCCAGCACTGATTTCCCGTCCTTGAGTTCCTTGCTTCATTTGCTGAGAAAATTTCTGATTCTGGAGCCCATTTTCAGCGTCCCCCTGTTTTCCGCGGGGCCGGGAGCGTGCTTGGGGCCGGCTGGGCTGGACCTGGGGCTCCCCCACGTCCCCGCTGGCTCAGGGCTGTGCCTGCTTCGCTCTGAGGGAAGCTCAGCTGCAGGCTGGGCTGCAATCCCTGCATCCAGCTGGATCAGGCTCTGCCTTCCCTTGGACAGGAAAGCAGCAGCTCTCAGGAAAGAGTTAATCCCGGCGAGCCTTTGGGATCCTTTGCTGGGGAGAGGGCTGATCTTTTGTTTGTTTTGAAGCTGCTGGCAGGAAAGTGGGGAGGAGAAAATTACCTAAGTGATAGTGAGCTTGCCACGAACTATATAAAACTGGGAAATCAAAGCGGGGAAACTCCACCTCGCTGTCCCGAACACCACAGGCACAGCCCCTGAAGAGAAACCCACCCCACGAGCGAGTGATCTCAAAGGCTTGAACTCCAACCAAGCTGCATGAGCTCAGAGCTGCTGCGGGGCTGAGCCCGGCGCTGTCCCGGCCGGATCCCGCCGCACTGGGAGCAGGGAACGCCGATTTGGGGAATTCTCCCAGCCATGAAGTGGAGGCAGCTCCTCTGCATCGCCGTCTGCCTGGTGGAGCTGGCCGGTGAGTAGCGATGCCCCAGAGCCCCGGGTCAGGCCAGGCGCAGCTCAGCTCGGGGGGAAGATGCTCCTCCAGGAGTCTGGGATTCCGTCCCACCCAAAAAACCCTGCGGTGACATTGCGCAGAGCAGCATCAGCATCCCGGCCGTGCGCTGGGCAAAAAAAAAACAAACCCCTCACTGCTGCTCTGAAAAGGGCAGGAATCGGGATCTGAACTCCCCACAAAATCCTGGAAAACACCAGGGGATGGGGATGCAGCAGGCAAAGAGCGCAGCCACGGTTCCAGTTGTCTCTCAGCCTGCGCTGGTGTAAATGAGCCACGCTTTTGTTTTGTGGTTGGAACTAAACATTCGCTGAAAATCAAATGATTCTCCATAAATATTAAAATCTCCTATTGCAGCTCTTCAAATATTCATCATATGAAGCAATGAATAACAGCACCGAGATTTTTCTCTAGGTGCTACTTTTTTAAAGGGTTATATTTTAGGGAAATATTATCTTTTTTTTTTTTTTTGTCCCAAACCCAACAGCCATGAGGTAATAAAAAGGGACTAAAAAAGTAAAGCAGCACTCCGTGTGTTGCCTGGTGTGCTGGGACAGGAGCCAGGAGCCTGCGGGTGTCTCCTCAAATGTAATTTTTTTCTTACTCACACAAATGTGAGCGACGAGATCTATTGCAGGAATTCGCTGGGTTTTGTTCTCCTGTTTCGCAGAGCTCCTTTCACGTTCCCCTGGCTGCCCAGGTAAATTGCTCACCTGAGCGGCTGGCTGACCCTCCAGCCTCAATTAATTTTACAGGAATTGGAAAAAAAAACAGCTTTATTTGAGAAAAATGACATTCAGGACCGTGAGGCTGGGCTGAACCGGGTGAGGGTGTGAGACAAAGGTGTGAGGCAAACCTTGAGCCTCACACCTCGAGTTCCACACCTGGAGTTCCTTGTGCAAAACAAAAGTGATGGGGAAGTGATGAGAAGCTGGGATCTGGGGAGGACAAAGCTGCTGAGCAGCAGGGGCCCCAACGCTGCAAAATGTCCTCGCAGAGCCCATGCCCATCGTTCCTGCAGGATATTCCTGCCTGGAAAGTGGAGGAGGTTGATTTCTCCTCAGTGTAGCTGCTGGGGAAAACCTGGCAGCTCATCCTCGGGGCTCTGCTCGTTCCTCAGCTCCGTGGGGAATCCCAGAGAATCCATCAAAGGCTCCCGTTGTGCAACTCCCATGGAAATCCCAACTCTGTGGGTTTGGGCTCCGGCTGCTCCTGGCAGCGCTGCTGAGGGTGGGAGCACAGGGCTCCTCCTGCTCCCAGGACACCTTCAGCTAAAGCCGTGTGTTTTATAGAAAAAAAAAAAAACGAAAAAACAACACCTTCTGCCACACCAGGACAGGGGCAGGGGTCCTCCAAACGTGTGTGGATGTGGTGTGGGGAGGACGGGGTTTGGGTCCAGGGAGCCAGGAGCGCCCCACAGGAGCAAATCCCCCGGGAAACCCAACCTCGAGGGCAGCAAATCCCCCGGGAATTCTCCTTCTGGCCTCTGCCCGTCCTTTGGGCTTCTCCCCGAGCGTCCAGGAGCACGGGAGGGGTTTACAGCCAGCGCTGGTGTGAGGAGCGGGCTGCTGCTCCCGGCCCCTCCCAAGCTCCGGGGAGGATGCCGTGAGCGGCTCGTGTTGGGAAACTGGGGATGGAGAAAGCACATGGAGAGCTGTCCTGTGCTCCTCTCCGAGCGAGCATGGAAAGGGGGGCGTGGGTTGTATTTGTACCTCATAAAAACACTTCACTGCTTCTACTTAACCTTTCATCTTTCCTTTTTTTAATATACCCTTTTCGTTCACCTCTGCCAAACTTGATTCTTAGAAAAATCTCTTTTCCTGCCTTTTTCACGCATTCTTTCTTTCCTCCACCCCTTTTGTAACACTTATGAAAGTTCTGAACGTCAGGAAAGGAAAAAGAGACTTTAAAACTTCCAGCTGCTCGACTTTAACATCCTTTGGAGGCTGCTGCTCCAGCCAGGAGAAATCTCAGCCCCGGGAAGGTGCTGGGCTCCGGGGCTGCCCGAGAGGCCCCAATCCCAAGGAAAGCCTGGGAACAGCAGCTGGGCTTTGGTGTGGCAGCTCGGGGGGCTCCCCCAGCCCCCCGGCCCCGGCCCCACACCCACATCCTGTCTGGGCGAAGGAAAAAGGGGGAGGGAAGGGATTTTTATCAGATATTTCCAGAGGGAAAGGGCTCCACCCGCTTGAATTCCTGCCACATGGCTGAGAGCTGCGGAGCTGGAAAGGCATGAGTAATGCGGGCTGGAGTCCTTGGAGGGGCTGCTGCGGGGAGCCGGGGCCGGGCCCAGCGCCGGGCTCTGCATCCCAGGGCTCCAGAGCTCCCCTCCTGCATCCCAGGGCTCCAGAGCTCCCCTCCTGCATCCCAGGGCTCCAGAGCTCCCCTCCTGCATCCCAGGGTTCTTCTGTACCCTCCTCTCCTGCATCCCACGGCTCCAGAGCTCCTGTCCTGCATCTCAGGGTTCCATACCCTCCTGTCCTGCATCCCAGAGCTCCAGAGATCCCCTCCTGCATCCCACGGCTCCAGAGCTCCCCTCCTGCATCCCAGGG
>WBMY01005674.1:335584-349701 GCA_013397315.1 Donacobius atricapilla
TCCAAAAAAAAAAAAAGAGGCCGGGTATGGTCAAAGTCTTTAAAATCCAAAAAAAATCCCACCTGGGGACACCCAACCCAGGCTGTTCAGCCCCTTCCTGGTCAAAACCAAAAGCTCGGTGATGTTTCTCTCACCACGCATGTTGGAAAAAACCCTTTGCGGGGAGAGGATGCGGGGGAATGGCTTTGAGCTGGAGGAGGNAATGCCGGGGGGCGGGCGGCGGCACCGTGGCCGTGGTGCCCCCGAGACGAGCCCATTGCACCCCGGGCACGGGGCGTGTGTGGCAGTGGGGCGGCAGAGCCAGGACCAGCGAGGGCTCCTGGCAGAGCCACCGGCTCCTGGAGCTGCTGCCGGCTGCGCCAAATCGGTGTTGTCCTCACTCACCGCGGAGCTCACGGGCGTTCCAGCGTCCTGCCCTGACCCTCTCTCTGCATTTCCCGCAAGCTGAAGGCACGGCCGGCTCCGTGGCCAGCGGCCCGACATCGCCGGAGCCCTTGGGGCAGCTGAGGACGAGCCCCCAGCCCAGCCCGGCCCCCACATCNCACGGGAGCCCGGGGCTCCCCACCAGCCAGAGCCCCCCGACAGAGCCCCGGGACAGCAGCGCCGCCACCCCGGGCTCCACGGCGGCCGGGAGCAGCTCTGCGGGCACCCCGCAGCACCCCGAGGTGCCGGCTGCCACCACAGCCCCGCAGGCAGCCGGGGACGGCGCCGAGGTGAGGCCGGGGCTGGCCGGGGGTTCGGGCTGCCCCCAGCCCCAGCGGGGCACGGCCACCAGCGCTCTGTGTTGTCCCTTGCAGCGTCCCCTCCCCGCCATCGGCTGCCACGGGGCCACAGACGAGGGTGACACCGGAGCCGTCTGCCTGCGGCTCAACGAGTCCAGCACCTGCGTGAGTGTCCCCCGAGTGCCCCAGGGGGGACACCCGGCTCCCCCGGGGAGGTTTGGGGCGGGGGGCTCCCATCACTGACCCCTGGGGCGGAGGGCTGGGCTGGTGCAGCAGGGGAGGGTCCCCAAAGGGGTCACAGCAGTTCCAGGGGAAGTGCGAGCTCCCGGCTGCAGAAATCCTCCTTTTTCCTTTGAGCTCTGGGGGGTCAGCTCGGCTTCTAAAGCATCCCCCACCGCGTGCAGCAGGAAATTGCCTTTGTTCTTCTTCTTCCTCTTCCGCGTTGGGAACAAAAGTGCCCTTTTTTGTCCTGCCAAGCGCCCTAGGAGAGAAAACAGGGCATTGCAAGGAGCTGCTCAGCGGCCCCAGCAACTCCTGTGGGAATCCCAGGCTCTCGGTGACCGTCCTTGGCCTTGTGCACCAAAAATGAGGCGTTTTTAACAGCAGAGAGGGGTCTGCCGTGGGTGCGAGGAAGGAACCTTCCCCACCAGAGGGTGGATGTGAGACAAAAACACCCCGCGTGTGAAACACACCTGAAACACACAATTCTAGTTTTGTCACTGAGCCACGCGGCTCAGGACGAGCGAGTCCGACTTGGCTTTCCTCTGCGGAGCAGCGATGAAATGGCATTTCAGGCTCCTTCCCGTTCACCGGGGCTGCTCTCGGGCAGGAATCCGCCGGGAAAATCCTTGCGGGAGCCCTGGGCGCCGATCTCAGGTGCCACCTAGTGGGCTCCGATCCGGCCGGGCACGGGGCTTGTGCACCCCTGCGGGAACGGCTGGAGCCTGCACATCCAGGGCTCGCACACCCCGAGCATCCCCCGGCCCCACCGCGGTTTTCTGGGGGCTGCCGGCAGCGGAGCCCCCCCTCGGGGGGACCAGGAGCTCCGGCTGGAGCTGGGAAGCAGATAAGAGCGTTCTTAGCTGGGAAGCAGATAAGAGCAGTCCTGGAGGGCAGCAGCCAGGAGGGCCCGCGTGTCCCTCTCTCCTGCTGGCCTTTCCCGAGGCAAATGAGCAATCAGCTGGCACCCGGCGCCGCTAATTGCGGAGGGAAACTCTGACACTCCGATGAGTTCTTTCCACGGCGCAGAAAGGAAAATACACACTTGGGTCTCTTGTTCCATCTCGGCCTTCCTCCCCTGCCCGAGCCAAGCTGGATGGAAACAGCTGAAAATGATTTGTTTGTTGTTCTCCCGTGGAGGAGTTCCTGAATTTTTGTGTGACCGGGGGATGGAGGGACCCGGGGCAGAGGGAGGAGGGCACTGAGCCCCTGCCGGGACCAGGGGGGTTCTCCTCTGTCACAGCCCCAGTGCAGGGCTCCGTGGAGCTCTCTCTGTCCCTGCGGTGGGCGCAGCCGCTGGCCCCAGCTGGGAGGGTGTCAGGGAGGCTTGAGAAGGGTTTTAGCAAGGCTGGGCTTTGTTTTGAGCCTGGCTGTGGCTCCTTTCCCCGAGGAGAAAGCCCATCCTGTCTGATGCAGGAACTGGCCCTCAAAGGCTGCAGCTCCTCGCTCCTCTTCCTCTTCCACCCCAGCATCAGTTCAGCTCTAAAATGTGAGAAATTTGTGGGTTTTTACCTAGCCTTTGATCAGCAGCCTAGCAGAAACATGGAAGACATTTCCTAAACAGGAAGGCTCAATGCTTCTTTGTTATTTCCCTCCTTTCCCGGCCCCTGCCTGGGACTCTGAAACAATAGGGCTCTTCAGTTGTTCCAGCCCCAAAACCGGGGAGACTTGCCGTGCGATTCAGAGCCTAAATTTAGCTTCCTTTAAATGCCATTTTTCAAGAGTTGCTAATAATATCTCCATTTGCTTTCTTCTCATTAAGTTAAGAGATGAGAATTGAGCACCTCCGAGGTGCTGGGGCTCTGGGCAGAGGGAGGGGAGGGTCTGACACCCAGCTCAGCTTTGCAGGGCACAGAGGAGACCCCAGAATTCAAATGGGAAAGCACAACACCTCCAGCAGCGTGGCTGAGGCAGAGAATTGCCCAGTTCGCTTGGTTTAACGGCCGTTCTCTCTGCAAATTCCGCAGGAAGGCTTTTTGGAGAGGAAGGGATGGGATTTATGGCGGGCAATGTGTGAAAACAGAACCCACAGCGCGGCCTCCCCCTGCGAGATCAAGCTCACCCCATCCAGCCTGGACAGGGACTGTTTGCTCCTCATCCTCAAGGGAGAGAAAGGTCAGTGGGGTCATTCCTTGGCTGGGATCCACAGGTATCGCTGTGGGCGGTGGGGCTGGGATTCCTCGTGGGGAAGGGCCGTGAGGCAGCGCTGGGAGGAGAAACCCCTCTGCAGTTCTGTGCACCCGAGTGGATGTTTCCAGCCAGGGAAAAGGGTTTCTGTTTCACCTCAAGGATTCTAAGGAAGAAAAACCCGAATCTTTCGTGCCCTTCTCCCCACGGTTGGTTCAGTGCAAGGACAAAGGCACCTGTTGGTCTCTGAACTGTTCTTCAGAACTGCGGCTGGTTATCTGCAAGCCAAATAACGCCCCTAAAAGATTGAGTACTGAAGAAGGAGCACAGAGGTGCTCAGGGCTTTTTGGGGTGCCTTAGCCAGGTGTGAGGGGCTTTCCTGCAGCTGCACTCGGCTTCTGTTTTGTTTTTTGTACCATTTGTTATTTGCTCTTTGATTTAAACCTTTTGCTTTTCAAAGCACTCCCCATCAGCCGTCTCGCAATTATTTTAAAGCCATTTCTGGGAGGTTGCAGGTCAGCCCCCAAAGCTTGATAAATCTTCGTGGGGCTCAAAACACTCTGGCCACCACGCAGCCTTTATCAGTTCTGCTCTTTCTTCTGAGGAGGGGTCCTGCTGCAGCCCTGGGGCCGTGGAGCTGCCTCCAGGAGCTCCTCCGTGCCCAGCCAGGCTCTTTGGTGTGCCCCGGGCGTGGATGGAACGGAGGGATGCAATGGGGGTGTGAAGTGTGCGACCTGCTCTCCTGTTTTCCACCCTGCAGATCCTGACAAGCTTCTGAACGCGCTCCAGAGGTCTCACTGGGAAAAGGTAAATCCCTTCAGCAAATTTTGGCTGCAAAAATTGCCTGGCCGGGTGGCTGGAGGGATGAGAGCTTCAGAGTTTTCAGCTGAGGCTGGGGGAGATGCTGAGACCTGGGCCTGCCTCCAGTTTGGAGGTGCCTGAGGAGGGCAGAGATGCCTGGCAGCGCCCAAGGCCAGGTTGGACGGGGCTTGGAGCACCCTGGGACAGCCAAGCGTCTCTGCCATGGCAGGGGTGGCACTGGATGGGTTTTAAGGTCCCCTCCAAGCCAAACCAGCCTGGGATTCTGTGGTTGGAGGCTGTGATGCAGCACAGGAGAGCCGGTACCACCCATGGGGCCAGAAACGCTGGGAATGGCTCTGTGAGGCGCTGCAGCATTGTCTCAGCAAAGGTTAGACCCCAACAACAACTCTCAGGATGCAATTGGCACTCGGGTTTTTCAAAGGACCGGGCTGACGTGAAGGAATTCCTCCTCCCCGTGCTCCCTTGAGGCTGCCAGTGGCCCGTGGGGCTGAGCCCCGGGTGTCTCCCAGGTACAAACGGCAGAGCTGCGGCACTCACAGAGGTCCCAGCCGGGTGCTCCAAACCCCGGGGTGTGCTCCAGAGGACAAAATTCCCTGTGCCGCAGGAGACTCCAGGCTGGGAAGGAGCCTGTGAGGACGTGAGGGCTCCCAGGGCTGGGGCAGGGCCGGGGCAGCCAAGCCCAGCTCTGCTTACGTGCAGTTCCCCAAGGAGGTGAGGAGCAGCATTGTTCGAAGCCTGTGCAGCAGATGCAAACATTTCCTGTTTGTCCCACTCCCAGCTCTCTTTGGTGTTTGTTTTTTTCTTTTCCCCCCCTCCAGTTCGGAATAGAATCCCTGAAAAAGGAGAGTGCGGGGAGCCACCGGGGCTCCTCTCGGAAGACCCTGATCGCCCTGGTCACATCTGGACTGCTGCTGGCCCTGCTGGGGCTGGCTGGATATTTCCTGATGAAGCGGCGCAGCTGGAGCCCCACGGGACAGAGGCTGGTCAGTGCTTACAGGTGGCAGAGCCGCGGGTAGGGAGGAGCCCGGCAGCACGGGGGGTGCTGGGGGGGCGGACAGGGACATCCCCAGCCCCTCTGGCTCTGCGCTCACCCCCGGGTGTGTCCCCAGCTGGTGGGACAGCCTGGGCAGGGCAGGGGCACTGCTTCTGGTTCCCCCTGCGGTCCTCCCAGGCCGGCTCCCGCAGCAGCGCCGCCCCTTTCCCGCGCAGGCTGCCAGGTCTAACACTTATTTTTGCTCAGCAGTAAGAACTCATCCTGCAAGACCCCTCCAGAGCCACTGAAACCTTGAGTCTGTCATTAAAAGTGACGCCCTTTAATTTCCATTCCTTGTGCGAGCCCCGTGTCTGTACCCGTGCTGTAATAAAGGCGATTTCTCCCCACCGGCCATGGCAATAAAACGTATCGAGAAAGAAAGAGCCAGAAATTTCCTATTTCCATTCTCCCCTCTCCAGGCAGGCTGGCCCTGAGGACTCCCCCCGAGCAGGGAATTTTGGGGACCCTGTGTAAAGTGAGGCCGGGCCATGAGTTCCCCGTCAGTGCCCAGCATGAGCAGCTCTGTCCTGGAGGCCACCAGGGCATTTCCTGCCCAGAAAGGAGATTCCCGAGGACACGGAGCTGGGAAATGCCCATGTCAGAGTCAGGGACACCGCCCCCGGGGCCCTGATGCTGGCAGCAGCGGCAATGGCAACCCCTGGCAGCGCCAATCCCAGTCCCAGGTGCCAATCCCAGTCCCAGGTGCCAATCCCAATCCCAGGCGAGGCGTGTCCAGCCCACCCAAGGAGAGAAGAGTGAGTGAGCTCCAGCCAGGACAGTGCTGGACGCTGCTGAGGAAATTCCAGCTGGGAATTGCCGCCTGGGATCGCCGCTGCCAGGTCTAGGGCTGTGCCACATCTGGGCAATTCTTGTGAGGGGCTGGAGGCGGCTCTGGGAGGCCCCGGATGCTCCAGAGGCACCTGCTCCTCACAGCAGCAGCAGCGCCAGCCCTGCTGAGGTGAAGTTCTGCACTTCTGGCGCACCTGGCAGCGAGCTCTGCACTTCAAAGGAAGGGGAAGGGAAGGAAAAGAGACCATTTCCATCATTCCCATTCCATGGCGATTCCTCCTTGGCCAAAGCGGCCAGCAGAGGTTCCGTCCCAAGGCAAGGCCGGCTCCAAAACCTGCTTAGGAGAAAACAACAAATCCTGACAGCTTCTCTTGCAGGTGCAGGAGGAAAAGCTGCACCTCCTGGGCGCTTTTCTTGCTCCACGTCTGTTCAGGCCCTCTCCTCCCCTCCTGGTCAGCCAGAGCAGTGCCCTGACCTGTGGCTGTTTGTCCCTCCTG
Source organism: Donacobius atricapilla (assembly GCA_013397315.1). NCBI lineage: Eukaryota > Metazoa > Chordata > Aves > Passeriformes > Mimidae > Donacobius > Donacobius atricapilla. Next base: position 341,794 of record WBMY01005674.1, read on the forward strand.
CCTGGGCACCCTGGGCAGCCCCTGCCCTCATCCCAGCAGCCTTTCCCCCCTGACTGTGTCCTTGTGTCCCCGGCAGGCTGAAGACCCCTACTACACGGAGAGCCAGGGGAACACCATGCTGATGACACCCTCGCCAGAGCCAGCGGAGCCGCAGGAGAAGCCGAACCTCGCCAACCTCAACGGGGGCACCCAGGAGAACGGGACGGGCCAGGCAGGCTCCAAGAACGGCCGCTCGGGCCGGCAGCACAGCCCCGCCGACACCGAGATGTGACGGCGCCCGGAGCCCCCGCGGGGCAGCCGAGGGACGGGGCAGGGCTGGGCAGGAGATTTCTGTGGACAGCCAGGGAATTGCAGACCTTCTGTACCGTGGTTATCTCGGTGAAGAACTTCAGAATCAGCCTAAAGCGCACTGAGGGTCAGAGCTGCCGAAGAGCAGCTCCTCCTCCTCCTCCCTCTGACCACACAGGACTCTGCTCTGCAGCTGTTCTCTGCTTTTGTTGTCTGAGGAACATCAGGACAAACGCAAATGCCCTTAGCCCTCCACAGCTTTGGGGCAGAGGCAGAGCTGGACTCCAAGCAGCCCAGATCTCTGGGAGCAATATGTTAGGCTGACCAAAGTAGTTAAACTGGGATCGCAGTGACAAAATCCTCTCAGGTTGCAGCTAGTTTTGGTTAACGGGGTTGTTTATAGTCTCATCTTTATGTTTAAGTGCAGGGTTTCTTTCTCTTCTGAGACCATCAGGCATTTAACCCCTTCCTGTGCTTTAGGGCTCCTCTACTGCTCCCTACTCCAGCAGAATTTGCTGAAGCTCTGTAAAGCTTTCCACATGGAGTTGAAGGCTGAAATCTCAACTTCTTCCTCTTTGAATCCTACTAGGACTGTATCCTGAAGTTTTTTAGGGAAAAACCTTCCCCAGCCTCGTCCTGCCAGGGGCTGGGGGCTGTGACAGGCAGAGCCAGCAATTTATCCCTGGAGTGAGAGGGAGAACGCTGGGCAGGGCCGCGGGGCGCTGTGGGTGCCTGGGGCTGGGACCCTCTCCCTGCTGGCACCTGGGGCAGGAATTCGGGCAGGAGAGGTGCCAAAGGGCTCCCGGAGGGATGCGGGGGAGAGAAAACCCCAGCTCTGCCATGGGCGCTCCTCTCTCTGCACCAGCAGCAGGGACAGGCACAAAGAGCAGGGATTTCACTTTGGGAAGTGCCAAATCCCAGGAACGGGAGCAGGTCTGAGCCCCCCCTGCGCCGATCCTGCCCCCGAGGGAAGCGCTGCTGGGGCCGCATCCAGCTCCCGGCAGCTCGGGGGGAGCCAGAGACCCGGGGCAGGTTCGTTCCCTGTCCCAAGCTCATTTTTAGGGAGCCAAAGCGCTGATGGTGCCAGACCAGCAGGGGTGGTGGTTCAACACCAGCACCAGCAGCGACCTCCACACCCGAAATCAGCCCCCAAATGGCCCTTGCAGCTGATCTACCCCCTCACGAGTGAATTCATCCCAACCTTCTCTCAGCGCTGAACACCTGAAGGGAAGGGGATTTTTATTTTTTCTGGTACAGTGCTCGAAGCAATGACAGCAGCATCCATCACCACCTGGGGCTCTTTGCTGTGGGTGCAAGAGTCGCTCCAACGCAATTAAAATATTCCAGGCTGTTTGCTTTGGTGTGAATTGCTTCTCCCCAGATCTCGTTGTAAATAATCCCGGTTGCAAAAAAAAAAAAAAAAAAAAGAAAAAAAATTAAGTACTAAAAACCGGCTTCTCCGTTGTGTCCTTGGAACAGCGGCGTGCTCACCCCTGCGGGATGTGTGGCTCTGGCTGCTGCCAGCAGGATGGGAGGACAACGCCTCACGGAGCGGTTCTTTCCCAGCAGAAATCCATGACTAAAGGCTCTGGCTGGCTCTGAGCACATTCCTCTCCCAAAACACCTCTGCAGGATGAGCGGCGTGCAGCAGACTGTTAACACCTCGCTTGTTTGATTTGGTTTTTTGGTGGTTTGTTTGTTTGTTTGGTTGTTGTTTTGGGGGGTTTGGGGGGGTTTTTTTGTGAGGTTTGGGGTTTTTTTAATGTTTAAGAAACTCATTTAATGCCTGGGAAAATAAATGAGACTCCAGGGTGATGTGCCGGGCTGGGGTTTGACCTGACCTCAGGGAAGCTGCACCAGGGGAGGCTCAGGGTGGGCAGCAACAGGAATTCCCTCATGGAAAGGGCGGCCAGGCCTTGGAAGTGCCCCGGGAGGTTTGGAGTGCCCAACCCTGGAGGTGTCCCCTGGAGGAGGCACTGAGGCCTCGGGGTGGGATCAGGCACAGCTCGGCCTCGATGATCCCAGAGGGATTTTCCAGCCTCAGGATCCTGGGATTCTGCCAGGGCTCCCTCTCTCTGGGCACTCGCAATAACCAGCAACATTTCCTGCCCCCAAAACGCGCAGGGGAGCGCTCAGCGCCTGCCCTTGCGGAGATGCTCGGGCTGCGCTGAGGGCAGCAGCTTTGGAGCCGGGGGATCTTTCCTGATCCCCTCTCCTCTCCGGGATGCCTGACCCTTCCCAGCGCTGATTCCCCGGCCCAGGCACACCGNGTTTTTGGTTTTTTTTTTTTTTTTCTTGTGTGGGGTTTGGGGGTTTTTTAATGTTTAAGACACTCATTTAATGTCTGGTAAAATAAATGAGACTCAGGAGTGATGTGCAGGGCTGGGGTTTGACCTGACCTCAGGGAAGCTGCACCAGGGGAGGCTCAGGGTGGGCAGCAGCAGGAATTCCCTCATGGAAAGGGCGGCCAGGCCTTGGAAGTGCCCCGGGAGGTTTGGAGTGCCCAACCCTGGAGGTGTCCCCTGGAGGAGGCACTGAGGCCTCGGGGTGGGATCAGGCACAGCTCGGCCTCGATGATCCCAGAGGGATTTTCCAGCCTCAGGATCCTGGGATTCTGCCAGGGCTCCCTCTCTCTGGGCACTCGCAATAACCAGCAGCATTTCCTGCCCCCAAAACGCGCAGGGGAGCGCTCAGCGCCTGCCCTTGCGGAGATGCTCGTGCTGCGCTGAGGGCAGCAGCTTTGGAGCCGGGGGATCTTTCCTGATCCCCTCTCCTCTCCGGGATGCCTGACCCTTCCCAGCGCTGATTCCCCGGCCCAGGCACACCGGGAATTCCTCAGGGGACTCTGATTCCTGCTTTGCTGGGTTTGGGGGGCAGCCCGACCTCCGGCAGCCCGGCTGCGAGGGGAGCAGATGCAGGAAAACCCAATCCCTTTCCCAGGGAAAGCTCTCCCGGAGGCTCCATTAGCCGGGGTTCGGCTTTTCTCCGGGCACTTGTTTATCTGATCAGCGCTGCGCCAGGAGCTGCGGGTCCCGTCAAACGCCAGGTGCGTTTTTCGCAGCTCGGGGGATGTCCCACAGCCAAGCAGGGACAATGAAGTCGCAGTCAAGCGCTCCGGCCGAACAAAAGGTTCCTCCAAAGGCTCCAGATTGAGGGAAATGCGGAGCAGGGCCGGTGCTGAGCCAGCGGAAAGGCTGGAAAAGGCTGGAAAAAGCTGGAAAAGGCTGGAAAAGGCCGCACTTCCAGCTCAGGAAGTTTTGTTGCCCGTGTGTAAACAGCCCTGGCCCGGCCAAAAAGGTTTTTATTATTATTCCTTCCTTATCAGCCCCCTTGCATTCCTTCCTTGCCCCCTCCTCTCACCATCCCCTGCAGCCTCACAGCTGCTTTTTTGGGGCCGTTTTTGGGGGTCTGAATCCATTTCAGCCTCCAACAGCAGCCTGGCCTCCCATAAACGTGGTTCAAGGCTGGTGCAAGCGCTCCTGCCTGGTTCACGAGCTCCCACTCTGCTCCCTCACAGCCTTCAGCTGCCGGGGAGCCTCACTTTGAAAGGGACCCTCTGGAGGAAAAGGATTGGCATGAAAACATCCTCCGGGGAAGAATGGGGAGGGGTAATATAAGGTGCTAACTATAAATACAAATACAAAAAATAGAAATAGAAATAATAGAAATAGAAATAGAAATAGAAATAGAAATAGAAATAGAAATAGAAATAGAAATAGAAATAGAAATAGATAGAAATAGAAATATTAGAAATAATAGAAATAATAGAAATAATAGAATTAGAAATGCAACACCGCCACTGAACGCCATGTCTGTGTGCATTTCCCACCTGCCACCCACCCAAGCAGCCCCCAGATCCTTCTGCCAGCTGAAATCAAAGATTCTTCCCAGAAGTGAGGGAACACCCTCCTACCTGAACTACCTCAAAATTCTACCGTGAGTTGAGGGCGGCTGACTCTGCGCATTGCTGAAGCCAGATTTCTGAAGGCCAGCAAGTTTTGGTTGGTTTTTCTGAAGCGCATCCCTCTGCTGGGTGTCCCATCCTTTCCCCAGTGAACCCAGCACGCCCCTCGCAGCCAGAGCGCACTGGCACAGCCGAGCAGCCCATCCGGCGGTGGGGAAAAGCGGCTCCTTGCCCTGCCGGCAGGAATTTCTGGGGAGAGGAGCGAGGGGAGAGCCGGCCCAGGGATCCCGCAGCGCTCGGGGCGGAGCAGGAGGCGCATTTGTGCTCCAATGCTGCTGCCTGCTGGCCGCGCTCCGCCAGAGCCTCCGAGCCGGGCTCCGGAGGGCGGCCGGAGCTCGGGGAGCGCTGCCCCGGCAGAGGCTGCTCCCCAAAAACCGCTCCTGCCGCAGCACAGAGCCCAGGGCTCGGTGAAACCGCGGAGTTGCAGGAGAATAATGCGAGCAGCGAGGCTTGGAGGGAATTCCACGGACGGGGAGCATCCACAGCGCCGCTCCCAACGTGGATGGATTCCAGGCAGTTTCTTTCCCCCCTGAGCTCGGTGTCGGGTCCTGCACAACCCCGGGGGGAGTTCTCCCATTGCTCCATCCCCCGCGAGGCCGGGCGGGAGTTTTGGTGTGACCCAGGGAATCCAGGGGCACGGGAGGGCTCTGGTGCCATCCTGAGACGCCTCAGGGGCCGATGGAGAAGAAGCTGGAGGAGCCCCAGTGGGGCCCGGGGGTCCCTGAAATCCCAGCAGTGTCCTGGGCTCAGGCCCTCTGAGCACAGCTTTGAGCCGGCCTAAACCTCAGCCACCACCAGACGGCCACAAAGGCAGCTCCCAGAGCTGGAGAAGGGCCATGATCAAGCTCATTTTGGGTTTTTTTCCTCCTTTTCCGGCCATGCTGGTGGACCTGGCAGCACTGGATTAGCGGCTGGACTTGATCTTAGAAGTCTTTTCCAGCCTTGAAACTTCCGTGAATCTGTCTTTGCTTTCCAAGTGAAAGGACAGCATCTGTGTAAGGATTTTTAATCACCTCCCCCCCGCCAAAAAGAAAAAAAATATATATATATGTATATAAATAAATAAATAAATAATTTACATCTCTTTGCCTTACAGGCACTTCCCATGTGTTTGGAGCCTTTAATCTCATCCTTCAGGTCCGTTTAATTTGCTGGTTTGATTTGCAGTAACAGACGTAAATGAGATTATCCATCCCTTGAGATCGACCGTCGAAGGCAAACGCTGCGGAGTTGGGGTCCAAAAAGGTTTTAATGTGTTGCAAACCCTGAGATGGGCAGAGATGGGGGAGAGGCCGGACCGAGGGCCCCAAGGGTGTGGGAGCAGCACCTCGGGGCGCTGCAGAGCTCTCCCCGAGCCCCAGACTGCTCCTCATCCCCGAAGGAGCCTCAGGGGCGGGAGGAAACGCCTCCACAGCCCGCAAAGAACATCCCAAGTGCTGCCAGGCTGGAAATTTCCTTTCGTAACTTAAGAAAGACAAGGATGGGTGAGCCTGGGGGGCTGTTTGGAGCCAGACGCAGGAATTCCTTGGAGTTAAGATCTTCCTGTTGAAAATCCTTTGTGTTTTTCTCCTCTGGAGAAGGAAAACAACACCAATCTTGGATAGTTTTCCTGCTCATTTTCTAATGGCAGCTTCTGGTGCTGGGGAAAGGTGGGACCCACTTGTGGTTGCACGGCTCCGACTGCAGAATAACAAAGGTCTGAAGAGTCCCGTCATTTTTGTCCTGAGTAAGACACAGATTCCCCAAGGGCTCCTATGTAGGAAATTTGTTCTCAAATTACTTATTTTTTTTTTCCTATAAACTAAGTAATACATCACCCTTTTGACTCTTAGTTACTTATTTGCTATTTCTGGTTCTTTTGATTTTTTTCCTTCATTTTTTTTTTAATCTTCATGTTTGCATCTTCCTTCTCTCCTTATCTCCTGCCTGCCCCAGAGGCTTTATTGCTGCTTTGGCAACATGCTAACGTGTTTAGGAATGATAAGACGTCTAATTAATAGTTTAATTAGCAGTACAAGGTCTTAATAGCTTATTAAAGGAAATACATTCAGAAAATTCTTTTCCTCTCCTCGCGCTGGTACAATATGATTTACCAGCAGATGATAAAACGGTTTGAAACATTCAGATTTTAGAGAGGGAAGTGGGGCTGGGCTGGTGATTTCACGGGGGATTTTGCGCCGCTTAAAGCCATTATTTTGTTGTCGTTGTTTTAAAACAATTTAAGAGATTAACCAAAGCGGTTGGGAAGGGGCAGGCAGTGCAGGCGGGAGCCCGGGAGAGGAATTAAGCACAACTGCTTTCCCTGCTCGGGAGCATAAACAAGTCCCGGGGAAAGCAAAACTTGCTCTTTAAGAGGCTGCGGCTGAAATGTCAGGTCGCGGTCGGAGCCGGGGCAGCGCAGCCTCCGCTGCCTCCTCCCGCTCCTTCCCCACTCAATCACTAAAAAAATCTTTATTTTAAACCGAGGCATCTTCGGCTGGAGGACTCCAGCGGGGTCTGGCCCAGCTCTGAGCCCCGTGCCTGCCTCTGGCTTTGGGCAGTGAAAAATCCTGCGGGAGGGAGAAATGCTGCGAGGAGGGAGAAATGCTGCGGGGAGGGAGAAATGCTGAGGGGAGGNTGTTGTACCTGGCAGCACTGTATTAGCGGCTGGACTTGATCTTAGAAGTCTTTTCCAGCCTTGAAACTTCCGTGAATCTGTCTTTGCTTTCCAAGTGAAAGGACAGCATCTGTGTAAGGATTTTTAATCACCTCCCCCCCGCCAAAAAGAAAAAAAANTCCTATGTAGGAAATTTGTTCTCAAATTACTTATTTTTTTTTTCCTATAAACTAAGTAATACATCACCCTTTTGACTCTTAGTTACTTATTTGCTATTTCTGGTTCTTTTGATTTTTTTCCTTCATTTTTTTTTTAATCTTCATGTTTGCATCTTCCTTCTCTCCTTATCTCCTGCCTGCCCCAGAGGCTTTATTGCTGCTTTGGCAACATGCTAACGTGTTTAGGAATGATAAGACGTCTAATTAATAGTTTAATTAGCAGTACAAGGTCTTAATAGCTTATTAAAGGAAATACATTCAGAAAATTCTTTTCCTCTCCTCGCGCTGGTACAATATGATTTACCAGCAGATGATAAAACGGTTTGAAACATTCAGATTTTAGAGAGGGAAGTGGGGCTGGGCTGGTGATTTCACGGGGGATTTTGCGCCGCTTAAAGCCATTATTTTGTTGTCGTTGTTTTAAAACAATTTAAGAGATTAACCAAAGCGGTTGGGAAGGGGCAGGCAGTGCAGGCGGGAGCCCGGGAGAGGAATTAAGCACAACTGCTTTCCCTGCTCGGGAGCATAAACAAGTCCCGGGGAAAGCAAAACTTGCTCTTTAAGAGGCTGCGGCTGAAATGTCAGGTCGCGGTCGGAGCCGGGGCAGCGCAGCCTCCGCTGCCTCCTCCCGCTCCTTCCCCACTCAATCACTAAAAAAATCTTTATTTTAAACCGAGGCATCTTCGGCTGGAGGACTCCAGCGGGGTCTGGCCCAGCTCTGAGCCCCGTGCCTGCCTCTGGCTTTGGGCAGTGAAAAATCCTGCGGGAGGGAGAAATGCTGCGAGGAGGGAGAAATGCTGCGGGGAGGGAGAAATGCTGAGGGGAGGGAGAAATCCTGCGGG
>WBMY01005677.1:0-25716 GCA_013397315.1 Donacobius atricapilla
TTCCGTCCATGGGCTGGTGTGCGAGGGGGGAGGACAAAGCCCCCTGGCTCCCCTGCCCCTCCTTGGCAGAGCCCAGTGCCCCGCTGCTTTCATTTGTTTTTGATCTGCCTCATTAAAAGACTATTGATGGCTTTAACTATTGTCCTTGTTTAGGTACTGATTTACAAGCGCTAATATCTGACTGTGCCGAGATTAATGGGAGCCCGTGAAGTTTACAATTATCCGCAGGTCCCTTGACCACACATGGAGGGGTTTGGGTTGGGGTCACGCACTCTTATGAAAAACTCCAAAGCAGGCTTAAACCTGGGAACATTTTAATAGGATTGAATTTGTAATAGGATTTGGCAGCTTGGCCTAAACTATAGGGTAGGGGGGAGTTGCTCTGGGTTTTTTGGAGTTGGGTTTTGGGGTTCTTTAACCTGGTGTCATTCCTATGGCGCAACCAGGTGCAGGTTTCAACATTGTGGGTTTATTTTTTGTGAAAACGTAAGCACAAATATCACTGATATGGAATATTAAAACAAGGAGCCCTCTATCTGAACATGCAGCATAAATACCATGTATGGGATAGGCTCCAATTTTATGTATTATTTCATGTGTATCTGCATGCTTTATATGAGCTTCAAGCTCCTGAAATTATTGACAACATGTATGACATCTATTTAAAAAAAAATACAAATGCGTTACTTAACTGGAGCAAGAGTTCTGTTGATTAACAGAACATTCCCATGCCAACTCTTGCCTTACTCAAAAAAAAGCCACATGAAGAAATAGTAATTGTGCAATAAATTAGATTTATTGAATCTAGTGCTACAAATAGAGGGGAAGTTACATGGGAAGGTGGGAGAGAAGCTAAAAGTGAATCATATGAGCAATTAGTTCTCACTTAGAAGTTGACAGCAGCGAATTTCAGTTGGTAGCAGTGGCTTTATGGCTGTTAATTCATTTTACATCGCTTTGTGCTAGGCAATAATACTAGTATGCTTCTTATGCTACTTAGATTGCTGTGGAACAGGATCTTATGAATCACCTCATTATTAGGCACCCTCATTTAGTATTGCTGGGTTTGTGGCTTGCTGGGGCTTTTCGTGGAGTTTTGGGTTTTTTTAGTAAGACAGCAAAACTGAAAATACATCATACTTGTCCTCAGGGTCATGAAAGTACCTTTTTTCAGGACATAAACTGGAAACCCTACAGCACCAAGGGAGGTACAGTGGTTAGAAGGTATCATGAAAAAATAATGGGAAGCTAATATAGATACAGCTTGCTTGGCTTCAAAAGTTCTAGTACAGCCAACTTTAGGGAAATGGGAGCTTATTAGAAAACAGCAGCAGCAAATCCTGCACTAATGTATGTCCCATGAAATCTCAGAAAGTGCCACTGGCCTTTCTGGAGTAGAATCGGGCAAAAGGCAGGCAGACTTTCTCTCTATTTAGGGCCTCAAAGCTCCATTTCTTGAAGTCAGGACTGATGTCTGAAACTGCTGGTGCCAGAGGTCTGTTTGTGTGTATTCTAAGTGCTCAGTCCTTTGCACTATTGTAATCCCAGATGCTGTGCATGTTTCCTGTCCTTATAAAATCAAGGAGTTGGGTATTCTGTGGCAAGGCTGTGGTTGTCTGGCCCCCTTAGCCAGATTTATTTATGTCTGTAGCACTCTGTAACTGCTCCTTGGAAATTCTGAGACAAAACAAGCAGACAAAACATAGTACTTCTAACTAATTTAAGTATAATAATTATTCCAAAGGCTCTGTTATTATTCGATGGCTCTGTTATTTGCTAACTTTATTCTAGTGATTTTCAGCAACACCTCTTCATAACTGCAAGGAAGGATTTGAAGATATACTGGATGTAAGGGTCTCCTGACAAGTGGGTGAGTGGTGTATTTTGCAAAGTAACCATTCCAGTCACTGTATAGCTGTAGCTTTATTAGGAGGATTAAGAGCCAAAGTAATTACGTTTTGAAATGTTCATCATCTCTCTTAGCCTTCAGGAATAAAATGCGGACATGAGTGGGATAGTACTCACCTCCCTAAGAAATGTTGTTTTATGCTATTTAAAGGTCCGAGAGACGAATCTGCTTCAGTTTAAGTTATTCTGGAAGGCTTAAAAATCTCATCAGGACTCATTATATTTTGAGTATTTTCAAGAAAACCTTGTAGAATCATAATTTTGAAGCTACTCTGAATCTTGTGGCCAATTCGGTGGCCATGACTCTACAAGAGACATGTAGCCCAGTGTATAATGAAGTTTTGAGACTGTTTTAACCAGGGAAAATGTTTTCTGCTCTGCTATTTTCTTTGAACTCAGATTATGCTGTCTCATTAGCAGTTCTTCACTATCTGACTGAAGTAGGAATCTGGATGAAAATGAACTGACAGCAACTTAATCTAAACAAGTAGGACATGGTAATTGCTCACAGAGAAAAGTACTTTAGAACTGTTAGTAAAAGCCTGTGGGATAGGAAAGGAGGAAGTAGATAGCTGAGGGAGGTGTTGCTCCTGAGCGAATAAGAAGCTTGTACACTTTCAGCAGCAGCACTGGTGCTTCATTCTGGAGCAGACCAGGAGATAATGCACCCAGCACTGGGACAGTGAGGCCAGGTGTATACACTTTCATTGCCATTTAAATAAAGTGTAGCTCCGCAGACACTTCACATTTGCTAAAGCCACCACTGCCACCAGAAGAAGCAGTCCTGTCTGCCTCTGGCCCCAAGTAGGCTTTTTCATCCATTCTCCTCGTTGCATGATCGTGCGCTATCATACCAGCAGGCACTGGTCAAAACACCTCTGATGGTTGACCGTTGCAACCTACCCCGTGGAAAAGTGTAGAATGGAAGAAGAAATCCCCACCATCGCTCACCACAGTCAATCTCCTGAGCCAGCTGTCTGCAGGGCTGCCGCAGAGGGGCTGGGGATTAGGAACGGGGGATAAAGGGGATGATTGCTACTTTTGGCAGTAAAGTCAATGCTGCTCTCTCTGCATGATGTAAAGAGCTGGCACTCCTAAAAGCCTCTCGGGGGTAACGTTGGGGTGCAGAGTACAGAGTGGTGAGATAGCAAGATTGAGCTTTAGGCCACCATAATTGTGCACCAAAGTTGTGAGGACCAGTGGGACCAACCCAAGGAAAGGGAGACAAGTGCCTTCTGAGACTGATGGATGAGATACAGATGGAAGAATGTTAATAAACAACCATATGGATTAACTCTGTGTGTCCATGAGCCCATCCCAAGAAGCACTGCCTCTTTACGTGCATCCACTGTAGCAAATCCAGGTTCTGCACTTGCCACAGGGAGGGCTGACTTTCAAAGGGTCAGTGACAATGGCAGCTGCTTTCAACTGTGCATCTGCAAGACCTTTAAAACATCAGTTTGGATAAGAACCCAGATTGCATGTTTGAACACAGGCAGTTGCCATGTTTCTGCAGTTATTATTTTGTCTTTCTGGTATGACAGAAATTTAAAAGAAATGCCTGCATTTTAAACTTGTGACAAGATAGACATCTGGTTTGGCATTGCAATTGTTTCAAGAAAAGGTGTTTTAAAATGTAAAAATATTGTGCAATTTTTATTCAAATGACTGAAGCTTATTTGGGACATTTTGTTATTTACTTACAATATACAGAATAATTTTGAATTGTTTTATAATGACTGGTTTTGACTAATAATGAAGTTTTACTCTATTCAAACTGGAGGGGGATCTCCTTCCATCTTTTAATGTTTTTAATGTGACACCAAAATTATAGACAAAAGCCTCATTATGCATGTATGTGAAAAGAAAAGTGGATAAGAAAGAGAGATTACAGTCACTTCATCTGTAACACTTACACTAGTTTAAAATTAGAATGCTATAACTAATTATCCCATTTGCAAAGATTGAGCAAAATCTGACCAAATATCCATGACAGAGTCTAATTTATCATGTATCTCATATGATATCTTTTCCATAATAGCTGAATCAATGAGACCCAAGTGCCAGTCATTGATCTAATGGACAGATGGTGATTTCCATTTGATAAGGATTAAAGTTTTGGCAATGAGGATGGCTAGAAATATCTTTTTTTTTTTTTTGTGGCAAAGAGATTGTTGAGAAATGCCTTCAAATATTTGTACTGTAAATAAGGTTGAGTTTTTGTATACAGAGAAGTCAGCCCTGCTTCTCACAGCCATTGCTGTTTGTGTTTGTCAAGTCACCAAGCCACAGTGAAAAGGCTCCACGTTCAGCTTTGCTCACAAAGTGCACAGTGGGGTTTAAGGTGTTTGGTGTTTGTATGGAGCAAGAATTTGCTTTCTGATGTGTTGTGTAGGCAAGTGAGTGCATCTTTAAAAGTTGGCAACGTCATCAGTAGGCTTGCTAAGTGTTTTTTCTACATGCACTTTTTACTCAGGCTCTAATCTTTTCAAGACACCCCTTCTGACATTAAAGGACCACTGATGACATCCCAGGTGTCTGGATCCACATTACACAGAGGGCTGCAGCACACTGAGGAGGTGACTGGATCACCAGGGTTTTTCAGGCAGGCAAATAGATGGCTCTGTCTGGCCCCAAGTTTCTGTGTGCAGGCCCTGGCAGCAATTTTCTCCGAGAAAAAAATAAATCTGAGTGTCCCACTAGACAACAATTTTTATCTCCACCAACTGCCACTGATTTGGTTGTGCTCTCTGGTTGGATTGAAGCATGGAAGCACATAAAACGAACTTACAGTATTCTTTTGGAGGAGTTTTTCACTGAGGTCATTGGCTACAGGTGCTTTAGAGGCAAAAAGTGCTTGTTTCTGAAGTCCTTGATGTGGTATGTCCTAGCTAGCATCAATCTAAGAAATAAAGGAAATCATGACAGTTTCCTCGTATGATTTCCCATAAGAAAAAAATGAGAAATATAAAAGCAACACAAGAAAATGTTTCACATTGTATTTTGTTTCCTTCTGCTCTTACGTTCACGTTTCTTCTGCTTTTACTGCTGTAAGTTCCCCCAATGGCTTTGATCCCTGTCAGATCTTAAAGCTTCAGCCATGAACCAGAACGATGGAAACAGGTACCGGACAAACACCTAATTGAAAGTAATAATAGTTAAAACAATCCCAAAATGTTCCTGCCCCAAAGATGTTACAACCTGAGGAACAGTGTACTTGTTGTGTTCTCTTCCAGTGAAGTGCTAACTCAGAATTATCATTGTGACTATGCGCTTTTCCACAGAACTACAGGGCAAGCTTTCTTTTTGACTAGAGAAAGTCTAAAGTGTACCTGTATTCCAAGAACAAAATAGGAGTTAATAATAGATACACAATGATAAGTGAGTAGAGTTAAACAATAACCTGATACCTGCTAGGATGGTCAATCATGTTCTAAGTACTGTTCTGTATGATAATTAATCTTTAAACAGCTCTGATAAAGTCCCAGTTTAAATCCAAAGGAGAACAAGCTCAGCTAAGAATTTGTAAGAATTCTGTATTGCACTGGATTTGGGCAAATAAAAATCATATATATAAAGGCTGGAGCAAACAGTGAATTACTGTTACTGAGTCTGCTCTCTCAGAGACTGTGTGGCTGTAATGTCTTCTGAGCCTGAAGGAGCACAGCTAGCACTGACAGCAGTGTCACAGGGTACTGGTATTTATTTTATAGTGAAATCTGCCTTAAATGAGCACACAAGGAAGCGTAGAAAAGATTGGTTAGCAGGAAATACCATGAACTAGACAAAATTAGACTTAACTTGGCATGTATTTTAGAGAAGCCTGGTCAGACTCTGATGGTCATGCTGTGGGATGTGCAGCAGCACTGGTTTGGAGGGACAGTCTAAGTGATGGGAGAGCAGCCTAACCAGTTCATAGTTATATTTAGATCCTGGCAGTCATGTAAGTGGGGGCAGAAGGTGCAGGCAGAGAAAGAAGGACTGCGGCTAGGAGCAGGGTGGATTTCCTTTTCATTTCCTATTCATCCTATTGCTAGCTTTTGTGCTAGAACTCTGGGTTAGGATGAGAAGGAGGTGGAGGAATTAACTTTTTCTCCAAATAATGTACCCCAGAAACATCTAAACAAAAGTCAGTGTCTGATTTGAGTAGTGGAATGGTCTGGGTATAGCAAGCCTGGATTAATTGCTGTAAAATGAAAAAGAAAACTTGATTAAGGCATCACTACAATTTCTTGGAGGTGTATTTCTCTGTTGAGAGCTGACCACAGAATGCTGCCATCTTCTTGCCTTCCCGTTTGCTCCTGCTGTCAAGCCCTGTTAACCTGGAGATGTCTTGTTTCCCTGCCACCCCTCCCACTGTTGCCTGAAAAAGGGACTATATACCCTGAATTTCTTTCCTACCTCATCCTGTCCCTTTCATCTCTTATGAGGACGCTCACTGTTAGTTTAAATTTTACTGCGTGTATTTCCAAAATTTGCCTTTTTAAGAAATGTTAGGTTACACAACAGGGTTGAGGTTTTTATTGGTTGGCAGAGGAAGTGAAAAGCATTTAGCTAGGTACAACTGTATAGTGCTTTTAATTTTTTCTTACCAAATATACAAAAGAACACAAGTTGTTCTGTGAGTATCACAGCTTATTGGGTTTGATTTCCTTCAGATTTGTATCCTGTTTCTTTCCCTCACTCCCACCACAATAGTTTTGTCTCCCTCTGTAAACCTCTGACATCTGTCAGGCAAGAAATAACACATACCCTGGCTAATCTGGATCCATGCATATGCAGATTGGGCAGCTGGCTACTACCAAGCCACATAACATATCACATCCGAGTTCTTCCTGCTCTCTTTTCAATGGGGTTTTCATGCTGAGTCTCTCTCCACTTCCCAGCTGCAGATTTAAAAAAAAAATGCAGTTAATTGTCTCTAAGACTTCTGCTTCTCTTTCAAATTCTAGTTAAATTGCCCAACAGACTAAAAAGTTATAAAGGAGACTGACTGGCAGAAAAGTGGAGAGTCAAAAGAACAGAGGCTCCATTTCCTTGGCAAACCAGCCTGAAATATTTCCTTTAGATCATTCTCTTTAGGGATAATACAGTATTTTGCTTTACTTTCCTATGGCACAAACCGAAAATGTGAAAGGCTAAATCGCACATCAACTGCAGAAGATGGCATCCATGTCCCTTTTCCCCAGGTTATAGTCACTTTTCTCTGTACCAGGAACCAAGCTTCAGCTTCTCCAGGGAGCAGCAGTTGTTTTAGGGAGGGATTTCCCCACTTAATCATGTTGATACTTTCACTCCAAACTGTCTGAGGTGTCATTCAGTGAGGCAGGAACTGATTCTTGGGTGATGATCCCTGTCACCAGGCCACAGAACCATAAACTGGTGTCAGTTTGGTAGCATTGGTATCCATTACAGTATTGAAAACAAAAGTTGGACAGCACTGGCAGGTAAGTAAAATGTAGATCATGCCAGTTGTTTGAGAACAGAAGCACCTGGATTGTCTTTCCTTCTTTGCCCATTGGGGGTTTGAAGTTGCATCCTGAGCTAGTGCCTAACTCTTCCAGTTGTTCTGGCTTTTACACTGAAATACAGAGCATAATTCTTGCTTGCTTTTTAGCCCAATTTGGTGAGACAGTCATGGCACTAGAAGTTTTGGACGGCTTTCTTGCTATGTTTTAGTAAGGATTATAGTGCAATACATTTAGCTGTGAAGACTCTCCAAAAAGCATCTAGAGAACACATGAAACCTACTTACAGGTTACCTTCAGAGGCTCTAATTTTTCCAAATTCAAGCAAATTTTTCATGAGGAGAACAACAGGTACATCTTTTACTCACAGCAAATTGTCTCAGACAAACATCAACTACTTGCCTGAAGGCTTACATCATTGAGCTCTTTTTAAACCATTAGACTTATTTGACATATAAAACATATTTTTCACTAGCATTCTCTTCAGAAATGATCTTCCAGTTTTAACTTAAACCTAGAAAAAATATTTTGACTTTCCAGCGTGGAAATTTATCATTATTAGAGTTTAGCAGAGTTACTTCAATGAATCTACTACCATAATATTGAGGTGTAACACACAGAGCGGCCAGCTTTACATGTATAAAGGGCTGATGGTAAAACAAAAATCTTTGAATCTTGCTATGTATTTTGCAAAAGATGAGGCTCATCTGACACTCCTATACAAAATTCATCCTGCAATGAGATAGTCCTCAGGCTTCATGCTGACTACAGAAATTATGATTACATACCCTAAATATCAAAACAGGAGGAAAAAATGGCAAAGACATTATCAGAACCAGTGCTGAGATTTTCCCTTACATATGTACACCTAAATTTAAAACATTTTAAAAATTTGGAGGATCTGAAAAATGCCCTTATTGTTCATAAGGTTATTAATCCTACACTTGAAATGTGGTTGGCCATATTTTTTTTTCAACTTCATTTTCCTATCTGGAATAAACAAAGAGAAAGGTAAACAAAGTATTGGAGGAGAACGAAGAGGTATTGCAGCTTCATTGGAAAACTGGAGAGGCTTTGACATGGAGGCTTCATTATCACTTCCACTCCTTCCCTGTAGGGATTCATTAAAATGTCAGCCGTGTGAAGGTATACCTGTAAATATATAAATAATACATAATAATTCCATTTGCAGATTCCACTCGGGAATACTAGCCCTAAACCATTTTAGTCTTGCTTATACCAGAGAAAATCGTAAGCATTATTCTGCTTCGGTGTGACTCTACTGGTACTAATAAGGTTGGTGCTACCAGACAAAATGGGCACATGGCTTTTCCTTCAGTATCCTTGCACTGAGCTAACATCCTGTGGTTTGGGAGCCCTGTGGACTTTGTTGCCTTCTGCATCACAAAGTTAAGAATTGTGGTCTTGAAATAACACCAGCTCAATTAGATGTAATGGTGGTTCCAGCTGATTATCCCTGCATGTTTAGGCTGGGTGGATGATCCCTGCTCATTTTAGGTCATCCCACAGCCAGGTACAAGAAGGCACTGTTATTAAGAAAGTACAGGTATATGTTTGTGCAAGCCATCTTAGTTACAGTGGTGCCCAAAACTTGGGTGCCTGGCTTTGTCCAGACTATGAGAACATGGCTAATTATCTATGTTCCATATGTGTTTATCAAGATCACTTTATCATGGCCTGCTTTGTGTTTGGTGAGAGGGCTCAGTCTGGCTGCAGGGAGATGTCACCTCATAGATGACTGTACCTCTCAGGACAATAATGCTAGCTGGTGTGGAGAAAATGTTGACAACCTGCTTGGCAGTCTGTGTGAAAGTGGTGGGTGGTCTCAGCCCTGCTCATGGCAACCAATTGGCTGATAAAAACTCCCTTGCATTAATCAACACCCAAGCCAGCAATCAAGAGAGTTTAGGAGCTGAATCATAGAATAGTTTTGGTTGGAAGGGACCGTAAAGATTGTTTAGTTCCAACACCTCTGACATGGACAGGGACACCTTCCACTAAACCAGGTTATTCCAGCACTGTCAAAACTGACCTTCACAATTTCTTCCTAATATCTTATCTAAATCTACCTTCTTTCATTTTAAAACCATTTACCCTTGTCCTAACACACCCTTGTTAAAAGTCCATCCTCCTTGTAAGCCCCCTTTAAGTACTGGAAGGTGCTAGAAAGTCTCCCTGGAACCCTGTTTTCGAGGCAAAACAACCGCAGCTCTCTCAGCCTGTTTCCACAGGAGACATGCTTCATCCTTCTGATAATCTTCAAGAGCTCCTGAAGAATAACGCCAACAGGGCCTTGTCCATCTTATATGGGGTGCCTGGAGCTGGACATGGTACTCCAGGCGGGATCTCACAAGAGCAGAGGGGCAGAATCACCTCCCAAATCTTTCTCCACAAGCCTGCTTTCAGAACATAAAGAGCACAGGGACGGGATTAGCCTCTTGGCCTTCCCAGTGGCTCTCAAAGAATAGGGTTGAAGGCAAAATGCGTGGGCAGCACCTTGAGAGACTTTGCCTAACACAGTCACTATAAAACCTATTCCATGGGATTACAGTCTCCAGAGCTGTCCAGTCAGTACTTTCTAAGGACAGTAAGTTGCCTTTTAAAAGATTCTAAAGGAATCTTAAGGAAAAAAATACATAATTACTATAAATGCAAGCTTTCCATTGGGTCATACATCTTCATTTAACATAGTGATTTAGTGATTCCTAAAGGAAATGATTATAGCCCTTTGTTCATAAACAAATAAGTTGTTTTCTTTATCCTCTGAAAAAGCTGATAATATGATAGGTGCAGCTCTAAGGAATAATTATACTAAATGGCCGTGGATACCTCAAAAGACAGAATACATCTATTATGCAGAATTCCCTACAGAAATCTTAGAAATCTTATATGCATTGATTGCTAGTTAGCATTAGAAAGACTTTTGCAAGTTGACTTTACCAAAGCAGCAACTATTTGCATTAGCAAACAGGCAACATCAGCCAGCTGATAAGAATACAGTGGAGTAATGCAATTAATATAGCTATGTCTGTTAATTAGTGTTTGCTGACTGTCAAAAGAAGATACTGTTAGGAGACAAACTTATTTTCCTGATTAAAGAGTAGGGCCCATCTTGTTGAATTGAGCTGGACCCACTTTTGATCTAATTAAAGCTAGCAGACTACTGTGTGCTGGAAACTTATGCCACTCTGACATAACATTTGCATATTCATAAGTGAGATAGATTGATATTTTGCAATTAACATGGACCAATGAGAATAAAGCCTAATTAGTAAACATGCTCTCTTTATTAACTTTCAGGTCAGGCCTTTGTCATAGTATAAAGTAATAATGAAACAGGAAGTCCTTTTTAAAAAAGGAACTTATGTATAGTTCATTTCTTTCTCACTCAAGCTCCATCTATTTGTTACTCTACTACTACTCAGAACCATTTAGTTCATGACTGGGATGGTGCTAAGGGAAAGGAAATGTATGAGAATGAAGAAGGAATATGAGGTCAAAATACAAGTGGAAATGTTGGTAGATACAAGACCCAGCTATAGACAGTTCATTAAAATGTGCTCTTTTTTTCTGATTTGGGTTTGCTGATTTCAAGTCAAATCTTCAGGTTTGGAATGTTCTCCGAGATCCTCAAGTGACAAATATGAGACTATAACAAGAAGATACAGTATGTATGCCAGAAGCTGTATTATGGGAAAAAGGGGGTAGGGGGGAAGAGGTTAAGGAGCTTGCACAGTTCTGCCAAATGTATAAATTGTTAGATTTTATATAAATTATATTTTTATATATAAACAATTTTAAAGATCAGTTTGTAGAATAATGATCTCCTCGGAAACAGCTGGCAAAATACTTAAAAAGGAAACTTTAGCTCTGCATAGATCATACTACACATTTTCCAGAAATAAGTCTCACATTCCTAACTAATGTCCTCATTATGAATAAGTAAAATTAATTCTGTATGTCAGTGTTTACAAATTCACTGATTCTAGCCTTCATTTTTTCTTTATTTAAAATACACAAGGATAAGGCATTTAACTAAATGTAACACATCAGAAAATGGCTTACAAATATTATGCAGTATAAACTCACATTAACTAATAATGTAGTTGACATTGATTGAAAGTGATTAACTCTAGTGCTCTTTTTCATGTTGTTAGTTAAAATAAATACCAGTCTATAAGGGGAAAAGTTGGCTTCTTCTCATTTTGCAAATGGAATGAACAAAGCTGAATTCTTCCTCATATTGAGTTAAAGGATTAGTAGATGCATTAGGGACACACAGGAATCCAGGTAAAGCAATAATAGTCAATGAAGCAGTCTCAGTCATTCACCTTTCCTACTTAAAGGAGGTTAGTTACCTAATGATAAAATTTCATGGTCAATTTGGAATATGTAATTAAATCTGATTGTAAACCTACTGCTATTCTCTCTTCTTCAGAGGTCAGCACGGCAGTATAATTCCTGACCCCTGTCCATGAGCATTTTCTTAAAACTGGCACCAAATATTGTTTTGGAGAAGATATCTCATTGCCTAGCCTTCAGACAGCAGCTTGCTTCTGTGTGAGAGCTGATAAGTCAGTTGCACAGATTCCCTTCCCTAAATGTCAGTCGTGACAGGAGCCCAGACCCCCATCACACATCACAGCTACTCCCTGGGAGTTAGGTGATGGCTTTGCTTGTCTTTCACCATTCGCCTGTCTACAGGGGGCTGGTCATGAGCATGACCTCCTGAATATGGGGGCCCAGCTTAGTGTTGGGCTGTCAGGGTACCCACAATGTGCAGTCAGGCATTTCTTGGAGTGGTTGCAGTGTCAGTACCTGCACTGCATCCACAGCATGCCACATGGGTGGAAAGCCTCAGGCCCTGGTGAGAGCTCTATGTGTAATCCAGCTCCACCAACTCTCTTTCCATTTACCAATTTCCCTCTTCCTCCTTCACCTTCTCATTGCTAAGATGTGCCTATCAGTAAGACAATTTTAGAACTGCTGTGTTCCCAAAATTCCTGAGAGAGGGCAATAATCTTGTTTGCTTTTCTTGTCTTCAAAGCAGGACACCAGCAGTGATGACTGGATAGATGATGCACGAGACCTCCCCAACACTCCTTTGCAGCACAGGAGTTTCCCAAACAGTGTTCTCCTTTTTTCACCATTTCTGCACCAAAGCTTCTCCTTTCTAACCCAGCTGCAGGGATGGAGGAACCAGGTATGTACTGTAGGTGTCCACTGTTCCTTCTGCATCCTGCCACCACTGTCCCTGCAGTGCCTGCAGGAGCTCGTACTCCTGTAACTGTGGTTCTACCCACTCCCTTGCTGACTTTTATCAAAGAAAAACTTCTGTACTGGCAGAGGCCAAAAAAATGTCCTGAATATTGTTTGCCAGTCAGGATAAATTTATTATGACAGGACCACAAGAGCAGAAAATGAGGATGCTTCATGAAAAAAAAAATGCAGTAGCCTATGATGAACTGTAAGTGGTAAAGTTAAGGCAAATAGTGATTATCTGCATAATGGCTCTGTTTCAAAGGCTAGAAAGAGGATAGCCTACACTCTGGAAAAACATAGAGTTAGCTACAGGTAGGGTAAGGTGGAATATTATGAGGCTGAAAACAAATTTATGACAACTTCTTGCGTCTGGGAACAGTCCTCTAAAGAGAAACGGACCTGGAAACTTACCTCAGTCTGGACTCAAAAAAAGTGGCTTGTTCTTTGGAGCAGTGCAATTGGGTGTGTTTATCTCAGACCTTGCATGAAGCTAAGAGGGAGAACATCTGACTTGTGGTTGATGATAGGCTTTAGGTATGAACAAGGCATCTGATTGTTCTGCCTTGGCAGTATTGAGGCACTTGTGAGAAATGTAATTGTGAAAAATGACAGAGACTGTGTTTTCTAGTATTTCCAGTGTCAGATAATATCTCAAATGAGATTTTTAGAGATGTAAGTTTAAGTGTACTTTAAATACCCAAGCCATTTTCTGTGGCTAGCAGTTAGGTTTTAAGGCAATTTATTTAAAAGTCTTTCTTTTATTACCTAGCCCTACATCTTCCAGGCACCCATCTGAAAAATCACAGTTTGAAGCCTAAGTCATTTACTATAGCCACTATTCTTTCAAAATGTCTTAGGTGCTCAGATGAATGGCTCAGTGTTAAAACTTGATAAATTCAGATTAGTGAGGAATTATAATTATCTAATATCAAAAGCATTTGACCACTGGAAGTACTTATTAAGAACTGCTTTTAATTCACCATCTCAAGTATCTTTTGATTCAAGATTAGATTTTCAGAAAAGAAAATGCTCTAGTTCAAACAAGTATTAAATATAAGAAATCACTCTTGTCTGTACTCTTGTTATATCACAGCTCAGATTAGCTGCCCACTATAATCCGCCCTGAAACCTGAAAGTTAATCACTGATTTAACATAACCGTAAATTGGAGGGGGAAATTGGCATTGCTAGTAGCTAAAAAAAGCAAAACGAAAGAAAACAAACAAAAAAAAAATTCCGTAGGTCTTTAGGTCCCACTATCATCTTCATGAGGTGATTGAGAAGGAAGAATATTTTCCTGTGTAATTGTGGCCTTACCAGCACTAGCCTGGCCCAGAACAAGCAAATGAACAGTGGTACAGATCAGCTGGCTAGCAATGGCAAGTAGAAGAGAGCACAGAGAAGATATTAAGTGAAAATAAAGGGATAACAAAGATGATCTGTCAGGTCATCTGTCCTGTTTCAAATGCAAAATATCTTAGGACTGCTGCTTCCACAGTTTCCCAATCCTTCTTGAAATGGCTCATTTTCACCAGAGGAGAAAAGGGGTTTTTTTGTTCCTCCTCCTCAGAAAAGACTTAAAAAATGCAGGCTCCTAATGCCCCTTGAGTTCTGATGTTTCATTCTGAATAGAAAAACTCAAATTAAAAAAAAAATGAAATAATATCTCTCTTTCCAGACTCTCCTGGGCATGATGACAAAGGTGGAATGAAGTCTCTGAGCAAACATGAAGTATCACAAGACAAAAGTGCTGAGTAGGAAACAAGTGGGACTGCACAAAGATGTTAACATGTCTGAAAATCATGTCCTTGAAGAGAGATATTAAAGACTGTCTGAATATCCTAGTTTCTATAGCAATTATGAAATTACTTTTCTATGTCTTCATGAAAAACAAAGCCTCTGTGAGATTCATTTTCTTATATGACTTCATCCATCCCCTCAAGGACTGCAGAGATCTGTAGTGAATAATGAAACTTTTTCTTCAACACCTCCTCCAGTATACTCCTGAGTAAGGATTCCGATACCAACTGTATCTACCAGCTGTAAACTACAGTTTAATTTCTAAAAAAATCAATTTTTTAAGGATCTATTTTAGAGTCATTTTTGGGGGGGAACTTCCACTGCCTCTTCTATAGTGAGAAGGCCCTAGATCTTTGATTTCTTTCACAGTTCTCTCAAATTGTGGATTCTCATCGTACTTAGTCCATCAAAAGAAAAATGCAGGGCATTAGGTACATTTCTACTGTGCTACACTATTCATCTTGCATGAAAAGACAAAGCAAAATGGCTGCCTTGCATGCTGCAATTTGCTCTCTGAATTATTCAAATGCTTTTTCTTTCTCTTTTCATAGTTTGATGGTGCCTGAATCAATTCAAACAAATCAAAGTAAGTAATATATTGATAGAATTTCCCATCAGTCTTGCGGAAAATTTCCTTCAAAATAGCTGCAGGTTTGCCAGTCCATCACACTATGAAGACTTCCAGGGTGATGGGTCTGATGTCACCAAACTTTTATACTGGGGCTCCCTGCATTTCAGGGCTAGAGCTGCTATTTTATTGCACAAGGGTTTGTCAGTTAAAGCTGTGGTCGGCAAGATGTCCTAGTTCAGAATGGCAATAATCCCATGTATTTCTAGAATGCAGTACCATATCTTTACCAATCTCGTGAATGTAACACTTTTTTATGTAGGAGATTTGATGTCCTCATAGTGTGTTTTATGCCAAAACTCTCTGTCAGAACCTAATTACCATGTGAGTTTTAATATTGATATAAGCATGAATGGAATCTTATAAATGCAGAATGTTTAGTTTGCACTTGCCATGCTATAGAATACTCAAAGTATGTGTGTGTGAGGTATAGTATGTACAAGGATCCTATATTTTTTAAAAGCTTGCCAAAAAAAAGATGCAAAAATAAAATATGGACAGGTGGAAATTTCCATGCCTACCAAGTGCTCATCACCTGCTTATGAATCAGAGATTCTTGGGAAGAACAGCCAGCTGCCCTAACCTGCTGGAGATGAATCCAGGTATCAGAGAGTTAAAACACTTGCTCATTGGTTTTCTCAGCTCCTATTTTAATTTGCTCGCTTTTTTTTTTGGACAGCTCTGTGAAGGCAGTCTGGTTCGCTGCTTCACCATACTAATGAGACTCATCCATCTGCCTCTGTCATTGCCAGGCTCTCTTTTCTGCTGGAAGTCAGAGATGAACGCTCAGGACAGGTCCTTTCTAGGCTGCAGTACTTAATCATTTCTAAACACGCTAGATGGCCTCAGGCAGTGAAGGCAACAAGCATTTAACCCAGGCTTGGCAGCTCAGGCTTCCACACAGGCTGGCTCTAAGCCCTGATAATGAAAAGTAGCTGTGCTTTTACTCTCCACTTAACCAGATGCTCTTTGCTTCTTGGGGCAAAAGGTTAAATAGATATAAGAACCCATGCTAGTTTTGAAGCCTTTTATTAGCAGTCCTTATAAAAGTGAAGTAGAGCATTCTGCTCCCCTGACTACATCTCTCTCAGAATCCTGTATTTAGGACTGAGTCCACTAACTAGAGGAATGCAACCTCCTCACCCAAAGCTCATTTCTTGTTCAAGTAACAATAAATAGAAGCTAAAGCCCACTTTGCCACTTAATTGTTTAATGTTCTATTTTCATAGTAAGAATGGATGAAGGAGACATTACTAGTTTTGTTTAACAGTGGCAACACCTTATATTAACAGTGCAGATAAAGCACTTTTTCCGCTGTGGCTGGGACAACTGATTTATTTTTCCACTCCATCTACTGCTCCATATGTCTCTGGAATCTGCCTTTTTCCCAGAGCTCATGTTAGTATAAAGCAATTGTCTGGGATGTGTAAGAATTAAGTATCCCATCATTCAGGCTAGACATGCAATTAGACGAGTTGCACTAATTTCCACTGCTGAGACCCTGTCACTTTAATTTATCCTTACTTTCCTGCATTTAGGTCTTCTCTGGTTTGAGGCCAAGGGTTTTATATAGTTTGAGGCAGTGGTTCTGTAATGCCAGAGGTGGGGGGGGAGGAGAAGTTGGTGGATGTGGGTGGGAGGGGGAAAAGAGTGGACAAGGGGAAGTGTTAAGGGCAAGAGAAGAGTAAGAACTGGCTGAAAATAACAAAACTGACATGTACACACTAAAAAGATCTAAAGCATGTGCCAAATAATGATGTGTGGAGCAGCTGCAAAGGAAAGTAAAGCTTTCAGAGAGGAAGTCTTTATTGAATTGCAGCACTGGGCATGTGTCTCACCCCAGATTATTTTCTTTTTTACGTAGATGTTTAGCACTGAATTTCAGCACTAGGGCTGGGTTCAAATGGCTCAGCTGAGAGAGCCGCCAAATCTGGCCTCTGCTCTGCTCCAGGTTTCCCAGGGGACAGCCAAGGGTGCAGGAATGTCAGCTTCAGCTAAGGTACCATCTTCTCCCTACTCCTGCTGGCTCCTGCACTGAGCTGGCAGAAACCCTTAAAATGACATAAATCTGCCAGTGCACCATGGGCTCCTTGCATAAAAGTCCAGGATGACCTCAGACAAGGATTTTTTTCTGCATCTAATCTTTCTTTGCACAACATTTCTCCCACAGTCAGGATGAAATTATTTCTAGATCCAACTGGTAAAGCTTGGAAAAACCCTTCAAGCTTCCCAAGCCTTCATGCAATGGAAGTTCTCATTACATATCTCTGTAGAAAACAGTGACTCGCTTACTAATTAGGAAAAGGTTTGTATCAGGTTGTCTATATGGAACTGTCTGAGTTGATTTGTATAAGTGTGTGTCAGTCTAGCAGAAAGAAATGTGCAAAAAATAATTGTTAATATTGGATGATGGAGAAGTAGAGTGGTACAGTAAGTAATTCTTGTGCTCCATTGTTTTTCAAAAAAATTATTTAAAAGTGATGATACAATATATTTCAGTAAATTTTAGGAAAAGCATATTAAAAATTGCAAAACCACATCTACACTCATTAAGTCTTTTTTAGTTGGGTAAAGAAAATAAAGATTTAAGCTGTCATTCTGGACATGCCTCTCAGTGATGACATATTTGCAATTTGTTTTCTAGTTTTCTTATTTCTGGGGAATATACTGTTAGGAATACTTGTTACTAATAAAGAGTTGAAGAGGGCTAAATAATAATGATAAACTATTATTATAACTTAATTATGTTAGTTGCTTCCTATAACAATATCCATCTATTGGGATGGTTACATGCAAGGACAAAATCAGACATGTCAAGGAAAAAGCTCAGATAAAATCTAGGTAGATCCTGGGTTTATACTGACGATTCTAGAAATTTAGCTCCATGTTCTCAAACATATTTGGTAAAATGGACGGGGAATTGGGTAACAAAGTGCCTTTGAAGCCCTCAGAGTTTGCGAGCGAGACCTAGTGGTAAGGAGCCTGACAATTAAATTGTTCATAGTCAGTATAGTTTTATGCATTTTTAAATTCTAAGAAAAATTTTATCATACTGCCCATGTACATATCAACTGTAGTTGAACACTACATTATTATTAATTTGGTTTATACACTTGTATCTGGAGATCTGCCAAGAACAAGACCCTACTGCTGTGCCTCATACAAACACAGTAACACTTTCTAGCTTGAGAGTTTAAACTCTATGGACAAAATAGAAGTAAGGACAAGGGAACACAAACGGACAAGGTCATCAAAGTGAATGTAATGATGGCTTGAAAACACCATAGGAACATTGCAGTCTTACAGAGATTTACTATCTCAACCCTTGGCACTAGGATGCAATCAGAGCAACCTATATCTCTCACTGTATGTGCAAGTGCATTTGTGTTTGTGGAGAGCAGAGAGGGAAGGGATGAAAAGCAATTCAAAGTAAGGTCTAGAAACATTAAGGGGGGGAGAAAATGGGTAGAATCAAGCAGATAATTTCCAGTATCTTTCCTCAACACTGTCTTCACCAAGGTTTGCTACCCCTCCTACACTCACCCCTCTTCTAACTTTTATGCAGTCCTCCATCGTGGGCATGATGAAGAGACCTGCCTCCACTCAAGCCTCGCACGGGTTCCTCACCATGTGTTGCAAAGCCCACCTGGCCCTTCTAATGACAGAAAAGAGACTGGTGACTGATCTCAAAACAGAAGTCCTCAACCAGTTTATTCTCACCCCATAGTGATTTAGGCTGTATTTTGTTGGATAGTGCATGTGAAAGTTATGCTGGACACTGTGAAGATTTCACTGAAGTCAGATTTGTGTTTTGATGTGTTGTAAGTAATGGCAAGTCTCCTTCTCTCTCTGTCTTCCTGCGGAGACTGTCATTTAAAGGAACTCAGCTGATCCCATCTGTCATACCAGATCAGCAGGAGAGTGCAATTCTAATGCAGCCAAATCCTTTCTTATAGAGGCCATTTTTGTAAATACCCAGTGCAAATAAAATCCAAGCCTCATATAAGGTAGGCCTGTAAACTCAGTGTTCTCAAGACATCACCACAAAATATTTAAGGAATATATGAACTTGATTCGTGGTCTGTTCTGTATGTTCGACACTTCCTGCTTGTGGTTACAAGAGCAAAATGAGAATGTCTGCAGGCACAAATAAGCAGTATTAGCAGGGCAATTCTTCACTAGTATGCTTATTCTTCCAAAGGCATTTGCATAATAATAAAGGAAGAAAGGTGTATAAGGGAAACTACAAATCAGGAAAATTGTTTCTAAAAATGAATGCTTTTCAAAGTTTTCCAAGAGGGAGTGGGAGCTCCTGGAAATCAATGAGGTAATGAAGTGATGGAAAAACAGAACAAGAGAAAAAGGGAAAAGGATGAATATAATGCTGTTAAATGCCCCCTTGTCCAGGGGTTACAGCATTTACCTGGACCTTGGGTGACCCTGGTTTTCATCAATGCACTGTTAGAGTTTCCTTATAGGAATTTTAGACAAGTGAAATCCTTTTTGTGCCTCATCTTACCTGTAAAGCAAGAACTGCAGTATTATCCTAATTCTGGGAGATGTAATCAAGGTTTTAGAGAAATGCAGAGCAAGTTCTCCAGAGATCCTGTAGTTTTAGTAAAGGAAACGACAATGTCCCTCCATTTCAGTAGGACTTGTTACTATGCCGTAAATTCTACTATGTAGTAAATTCTACTACTATTCCCTATCTAGGAGGGAAAATGCAGCAGGAACTAGAAAGAATAAATCATGAACATTTGTTCCAGGGCCTATGGCACTGCTCTGTGGTGCTTTGTCATGAGAGCACATGAGCATACACACACACACACACACACACATATATATGTGTGTGTGTGTGTGTAATAAGCTCTCCCATTCCCAGATCTGATGACAGAGACATTTAAAAGTTCCCAACATAAAAAGATGCTATTCAAAATCCAGTTACCAAAAATAATTTTTAAAAGATCAAAAACTTTTCATTCACTGAACAGAGTTTGCTGTGTAATGCATAATGTTTGAAAAGTGCTCAAATTGCAGCACACATTTAATTTTTGGTAATAAAACATTTAAGTTGCATTTTTGGTTGGATGATTCCATAATAAGCTGTCTCACAGTGCAGGTAAGAATATAATAATAAGATGGAGGGAATTAACAAAATTATCTGTGTCTTCCTGGTCCTGGCCCTGAAACCAATATCACTGTTGGCATCTGGAGGCTGCACGTGTCATGAGTTATGGCCCTTGTTTTTACAGGAAGGATAAAACTGATATGTCAGTGCCATTCATCATATGTAATAAACTCTCTGACTTAGTATAAATGCATTTATTTGCCACTCTTGGAAACAAGTACGGGAAATATGAGCAGTCAACTGTATATGTTAGACACACCTTTTGTAATACTTCCTGTTGCTAACAAAATAAGTCACTAGCTCTCTTCCAGGGGTAGTTTGGCAGAGCTGAAATTGCAGGCTCTGTGTCATGAATAAGCGTGGTACCCTCTTTGCCCCTTAAATCTCATAACAAGGTTAGATCTTCAGCTATTATATGGGCTCTGAATTGCCTGGTCAGAAACATGGACCCAGGGTTCACGTTATCCCAAAATATTTGGTCACACAACCAAATGTGTTCTGCTCATAAGGGCTGTCAAGATGTCTCAGTGAGATAAATGTCTTATTTTCTGCTGATTTCTTATTAATTACAGTACTGATGAATGGTGGAGCACAGGAGGCAACTGGGCCCCATGGGCTGTATTAGACTTTCGTGCTCTTCCAACAGCCCACCCCACTTGCTGGAGCTCATTTTCACATCAGCATTTTGGCCCACCACCTCTCCACCTCTATACTACTTTTGTTACAAGTAGGTAGCGAAGATTAAGTGACTTTCCCAGCTACCTTCTATGAAACTCCATCCACAGTCAAGTGCCATCTTCCTAATGTAGGGAAATATGTTGGTGCCTTGACTTTCCCTCAGTGAGAGATTACTGCACTCCCCAGATATGGGTCCAGCCAGACAGGAAGAACATCTAAATTCTGGCAAGAACCTCTAACCATGTTTCTGGCCATGATGGTAAATTACTCTGGAGAAGTTGGTTTGAAAGTTTAATCATCAGGTTTCAAATAATTAAACATGCCAGAAGTGTATTTTCAAACTATAGCAGAGTTGTATTTGCCTTTCAGTTATGTGTCACTAATCAGTAGTGCCATTAATTCTTTTAAATTGTCTGAATAATTTCTGTGTCAGTAATAGGGAATAACTTGAATGCTGTAGTTGACAATTTTAAAGCCAGAATAAGGCCATGACTAAAAAAATAATATTTTAGTTTATCTAGTTCCTCTGAAATCGAGGGATTTATACTCTGTTACACAAGAAGTAAATATTTAAAGCATTGTATAATTTAGCAGAAACTGTTCCAAACTTGGTTGTGCCAGAGGGGTCGGACTAGAGGATCTACAGAGGTTCCTTCCAACCATAACAATTCTGTAATTCTGTGAATAGAAAATAATAACACTACAGAAGGAGAAGGTGGGTTTTTCCAGATTCATGCATATTGTATTCATTCTGTGGGTTCACATAGTGAACAGTGAAGAATAGCTACTTAAAAATCTGTGTTAGTGCTTTCAGAGTGTAAACGTTTTACAGAAATAGCTTGGATATCTGTAGGAATCCTTATACAAAAAAGTCATGCCAAATAATATTGTCTAATTTCCTCTTTTCTGTAATATGGACCAATTGGAAATAAATAAATAAATGAACGAGCAAGAGAACAGCAGTGCATTTGCTCATCTCACTTTTCTCATTTTCAGGGACTTTGCAACAAACATGAGTCTTAGGTTCTTCATTAATTAGGCCAGAAACATTGTACAGGCATATCAGTTTAACTTTTCTAATACTTTTCTAATGGTTATTTGTAGGAAGGCTTTTTTTCCATTGTTGTTTTAGCCTTTCCTCTGTTATTATGAAGGGCAATATATATCATTTTTACTGCAAAATTCCAGGCAAACCAGGATATTCAGATGAACAAACCTGGATGCTTTACAGCTTTTTCCCTCTTGAAATCAGATCTGAAAAAATATAGGACCTAAATATCAATACTGTAAGGTTTTAGTTTTATATCAGACATAAATCTTTACAGCCCTCACTTAACAATGAGCTCAGATTTTAACTTAATCTTTGGCAGGCTGAGAATTAAACCAGCACACATTCAGTTTTGTCTTCTCTCCCAGGCAGCTCCTTGAAAAAGGCACTGTCTGTGCCAGCAAGCTTAAAGGTTTTATAGTTTGTGAAAAGCAGATCCGCCACTGCTTAGGTGGGCCACAGCTCCCAAAAGACAAAGAATTGAGTCTTGCACTCCCCAGCTCTCTTCTGCTTAAATACAGTTGCTAGTTGCCTAATGAATGTTAGCTGTAATACTCCCTGTGGTCAGTGGGGCTGTTGTTTAATGAATTGCTTAATGTGCTTGATTACTGTTACTATGTGGAATGAGGGAAATAGCCAGAGAGATTTGAAAGACCCACTGGAGAATACGATGAAAATGAATTGGATCAATAAGAAGTTTTTGCTCATCTCTGAACAACGCATTATGTGCTTTATTGTTGGAGTTGGGGATAATGTAATTTTGTGGCTTGTTGTTGTTCTTTTTATAATTCAGAAATATAAATCTCATTTGACATTGGGTTTTAGGGCTGGCCTTCCTGGAGTTATAAATGTTCCCCTGACTCCAGTCCCGGTTACTCACATAGACAGATAAATTAATTAGGAAAACTTTTATGCCAATTACTTTATGCCCTTGGCTTTCATATGTTTCTGAAGAGCGGCAGCTAATTAAAGATATGATTCATAATTACTGGTCGATCGAGTAGTTGAGTAATGGAATCAGGAACTGTTCCAAAAAAATTATCCATCACATCATTACTAATTGTTACATAATACATAAGGATGTAGAATTCAAATAAAAAATTACTCACATTTGAAAGATTCATTCAATTAGTGGGTTTGGGATATTTTTTATAACAATTATAAACATGAGATAGTTCTCACATTTTTAAAGATCACAGAGGTTTTATAAATATTTATAATTATATAGGAGCATAATTTCCAGCTAGTAAAGGACTCAAGGGCCTAGCTGGAGGAGTGGGTTTGTAGTTAGAGAATTTGTGGAAGCTGGAAATCAAATTTTTGGGTCAAATTAGGGCTCAGATGAAATGAGTATGATGGTGCCTTCCTAGTCCTGCCACAAAACTGCTCTAGTTTGGCAAGCATTACAGGCTAATTTCTTGCGACTAGAAGAGCTGTTACAAGTTATAACTTGGCACTGAACAACGCACAGAAATTTGCACAGAATTTGTCAACACCCATTTTTCACAGTCAGCATTTGCTGCCCCAGCAAGAAGATCATAACAGATACCACAGCCTGGTAAAACTGGTGGAATAGTGAAAAAAAAAATTCCTCCAGCTCTTCCTTGCTAAGTTTGCAGATGTTCTGTGTTATCACAGTTTATGAGCAGTCATGACACTTCATCAATAAAATATGTCTGCAAAACTTAAGTATGGGTTCATTCAGTAATTCAGATACCCCACAGGTAAGCCTGGGAAATCTCTTGGTTCAGTTTTCTACTGGTTCCTTAGAGCATAAAGCAACTATGTGATGAAGTCCCGTATATATGTCTATATCTTCTAAGTCTTCAGAATAAGCCCTAAATATAAAAAAGCAGGACCAGCAATACTTGCAGCATGAGCCTTCACAAAAGCTGTGAAGATGTCCATCCCAGCTAGAAGTTCAAAAGTTATGAAGAGAGTGCCTCAAGGACCCAGAAGAATTTTGGGTGACTCAATATTTATTTGAACTTCCTGGTGGTTCTGACCTTGTATATTCTTCATCTCTTTCACTTACTTAAGTAACTCAGACCTACAGTATTAGCTTTTTCATCTACTCTGCAATGCTTTTTCTACTACACTTGGTTGGTTGTATATGATTAACTTAACCTACCACTCATTAGACACATGGCATATGGTTTGGAGGAGGATTAATAAATGTTTTGCTGTATCTGAACGAGAGAGAGAAAATGAATGAAAACAAACTTCCACTTCTGCTTGCAGCTTTAAAAGGCTATTTAGCTGCCATCCATCTGCAGGTACCATGTGCTGCCCTCCTGAATATCACCAGGGAACAAAGGATAATTCAATTAACCATTTTGTGTTCTAATTGACTTGCATTGCTATACACATCAATAGCAGCTTGTAGGAGAATCCAGCTGATGGATGGATTAGAGCATGCAGCAGAAGAATGTCCCAAAGACCTCAAAGTCCACAGCAGTAAGGGAGACAAAAGAGAGACAATGGGGAGGTGGACCAGCAGAAAACAATTGGTCCCTTCTGAGGGTCAACAGTGAAGTCAAGTCTCCTGAAGTCCCCATGAGTGCAGGGGTCTCTGATGAACCTTCCTCTTAGCCTGTAAAGATGTTCCAGGGAATATAGATGCTTATTTATTATTTTCTTTTAAGAAGCCCGTTTGAATAGTGCTACATCTTTTACAACTCTGTTGTTTCAGGAGTCAGTACATCCTGATGAAGGCAATAGAAAGGGTTTTTCCACTGCACCAGGTCAGCTGAGCACTTAGGGGAGAGGAAGGTGACTAAGTGATGCATAGAACTGCAGAGGTGTTAAGGATTGCAGCTGTAGAACTAAATGCTTTTAAAACTTCAAAGTTAACATCCTAGGGAATAATAAAGTGCAAAAACAAGTAATATACAATCATGATATTATATTAAATGGGAAATCAATACTGAACCTGGTAGTCTTATTATAGTGTGTTTCTGTCATGATGGTTAGTCAGAAATAGCTTTTTGGGATTAATGGTGGCAACCTCTGACCTGTCAATATCCTTATCAAACACATGCCTGGCAGAGGCACAGATACTCCTCACCTGCAACAGCACTGCATTGTGAAAGGGCTGTCTACAAGCCAAATGAGGAAAGACATTCAAAGCTCTAGAAAAATCCCAAATCCAATTACAGCATAACCTGAAATCACAAAATCCCTTGAAAAGAAAAAGAAAAAGAAAAAGAAAAAGAAAAAGAAAAAGAAAAAGAAAAAGAAAAAGAAAAAGAAAAAGAAAAAGAAAAAGAAAAAGAAAAAGAAAAAGAAAAAGAAAAAGAAAAAGAAAAAGAAAAAGAGAGGAAAAGCACTTGGAAATGAATTAAAGCTAATTTCTCTGCAGAATTTTTATTTTTAAACTTTCAAGCTGCTACACTGCTTGTTTATCAAACCATTTAAATGTATTTGCATAAATGGAGCAGGGTGAGGAAAGGTATTTGAGTTTGATAGAGTCAGTGGGTTTTATGGAAATTTAATTTCTTCTAATTTTAACATTAGAATTAGATGTTTCAGTTGTCTGGACTTTTGTGTAGAACTAAAAACACTGTGGCCATATGTCAGACCTTCTCAATGTGAAGTAGGGCAGAAGAGAAGTCAATACTGAGTATCTTTGGGGCAGAGTCCTCTGACTGAGGGGTTTGGGTTTTTTTCATTTTGAGAAGAAGAGAAGAGAAGAGAAGAGAAGAGAAGAGAAGAGAAGAGAAGAGAAGAGAAGAGAAGAGAAGAGAAGAGAAGAGAAGAGAAGAGAAGAGAAGAGA
>WBMY01005677.1:25807-70406 GCA_013397315.1 Donacobius atricapilla
GAAGAGAAGAGAAGAGAAGAGAAGAGAAGAGAAATCATATGGTCTGTTTTAAGATGCTGTAGCCTGTATCTTAGAAAAAAACTTCATCTGGATTGCTCATACCTTCTGACTTTAAACGGAAAATAAAAGCTATTTTCATACTAGTTTTTTAATTACTGTACAAAATCATTTAAAACAAATGAAAAGGAGCAGTTTTGATTTAATGGATGAAAAATCAAATAGACTTACTCTCATTATGAAAATAGCCTCATAGCTCTTGGTGAAATTGAGGTTTTCATATTTGAGGTAAAATCATCATACCAGTGGTAAATGCTACCACGTAGCAAATTCCCCTATATGTTATATATTTAATATAACTACATGAAAATACAGACTTAAACTACAAAAATCAAAACCCCTTCAGCCATGTTTAGTGCTTGAAAAGTCACATAACCAAGACTAATTAATCTCCTGTGGTTTATCAGATCAAATCAGTAGGCGATGGATTTTTCACAAATATTTGGGGTCACAATTCATTTTACTTTGATACATTTAAACATTTGATAAAAAAAAGTTATTTCAAAATTTAAAACCTGAACTATCATGACTGTCAAAACAGAAAGCTTTCTTTCTGGTTTGTTGTTTGTTTGTTGGTTTTTTTTGGTTTGTTTGTTTTGTTTTGTTTTGTTTTTCCCCCAAATAAATAAAAAAATATATAGGCATATAAATACGGGTTAATTCAGTTGCAGCTGAAACATTTTCAGGCAACGTGAAGAACAGATTATGGGCTTTAGTCCATGATATTTGGAAAGTGCTACAGTTTCCCTGAATTATCCATCAGGATGGAGGTGTGCAGAGCTGCAAGAAGGCAAAAGGGAAGTGAGAAGAGAATTGAAAGGTGGAACAGGGTAAATAATTTCTGCATTAGCTAGAAATTTGCTTCCTGCAACCAGTGCCAATTAGCAGCACCAAATAATGATGAAACTGTGAAGGCTGTCATTTCTGTCTCTGAAATACTTCAAACTTGAGAATCTCATGCAGTAACTTTCAGGCAAAGCAAATATTTGTCACTTCTTGGATTTCAGCTAATTATATGCTTTCACCAGGAAGGTGCTATTTATTCTGCATGCATGAATTTCTTTGTGGAATAAATATTATTTGCAAAAATGCAAGATAGCATGGTTCATGCTTGTGTGTGTCAACTGTAATAGGCACTATTAAATGAGATGTACCCTCAGAGCACATTTCATCATTACCACATTTCTGATGTCAAAGGCGAATGTCTGATGTTGCAATGGATTCCAAATAATGTCCTAATGCTCTTCATATGCCACAAAACTTTCACTACCAGCAACAGCAGTTGGGTTGTGTTCCTACAACCATTGAAATTCTGTAAGATTTTATGAAGTTTAAACTTATTCCATGAAGAGAGGTAAGATCCTTTATCTAAAAAGTGGATTAAACTGCCATAGTCTCAGGACCACACCAACTGGTGCAAACTGAGCTGAAAATCTACTAAACAGCGTGCGTTGCTGACACTTTCATCCTCAGACTCTACTCTCGAAGCTGTCTCCTGAGCATGGGCAAGCATTAACACATAGCATTAAGAATATATACTGCAAGGTCTCCCTGTCTCTGTCCTGACCCTCTGAGAGTCTTTCCTCCTGGCCTCAGCCTGGTCCCCAGGGTGACTGAGCCCCTGGCACCCAGGGAAGTGACAGTGCCAGAAGGCTGGCAAGTTCAACCAGCAGGACTTTTGCAGGGGCTGAGCAGAGGTGTGAAAGTTCTCTGAGGCAAGACGAGGTAAATGGCCATGGGATTCTTCACAAGGAAAAATAAATGCCTGTTTATGACAGCTGTTCTCCAAAACCACCACACCTCAAGCACGAGCAGTGAGACAGGTGAAACATTCTTTTCCCGCTACTTCCTTGTGTGTGTGACAAGAGCTGAGACACTCTCAGAGTTTGGGCTGGTGGTGGCATACAAGTAGGTCAGATCAATACATGCTCCTTGCAGTAAAACAGACAGCCTAAATTATTAATATTATTTTTGAAAAATAAGGCACTTGTCATCACACAATTCATGCTTGAAGGTTTCCAAGCGCTTAAAACAGTCCTCATGATTTTCAAGTAAGAACAGATTATTAGTGTCTGAGAATTTAATTGACTGCATCCCCTCAGCCATTGACTTCAGCAGTAATTTTTTTCCAGTTACCTGCTCAAAATAGCAGCATCTGCCTCTTAAACAACTGGCACATTTCAAGGATGGGAAAGTGTCTGTCCACTTTCACAAAATAATGCAAAATTTAAGGCTAAAAGCCTCAATCTTGTAAAACTGGCACTGTTGGAAACAAATCACTGGACACCTTGAAATATCTGAGAGACAAAGAAAAATCAAAGCCAATCTAATATTTTTCTTTGTAAAACTGCTTTCATTCTAAAATGAGGAGGCATGTGGATTATTCAGGTTGAGGTGAAGGAGATGGGCAAGCACAAAGAATTTCCTGCAGCACTGGGAGTCTGCGATGCCACAGGGTGACTTTCTCTAATTTATTCAGCAGTGAATTCCAGTGAGATCTCCTCTCAGCCCTGTTTACACACATATGCTCCAATGTACAAGAGCCCTCCTCTCTCACATAAAAGCTGACACACAGATGTATAGCATGCATACTGTACATTCCAACTGGGAAACTGATGACACATCTCAGCTCCATTGTGGAAGTAATCCCCATATATGTATAATTATTTTTAATGAATTAAGTCCTTGAAGTATGAAGATCCATAAAGATCTTTATAGTCTCCTTTGACACTTGAAGGTAAATATTTGCATTGTGCACTTCAAATTAGATGTGCAATGCCTTTAAAAATAATGGAAGCTGGAAGTCTGGTCTGTCTAATGATTTCCTTGTTGATCACTGTGATAGTACAGAAAATATGGAGAGCAGGTGCTTGAGTCCTCCTCTGCTCCCCTGAGGATGGAAAGATCTGTTGGCCAAGTCACCCCTAGAGAACATCCTTTCCAGAGAGGGAATCTGCTAAATAAATGGTCCCCTTCCCTCATGCTTCCTGAGTGATAACAGACACTTTCAGTTCCCTCTGCATCACTGTGATACAGACATTTTGTCACCTACAGCTGTTCTATAAATTATGCTGAAACATTTCTCAGGTCTGCTGTCAGCAGGAAGGAAGACCACTGGAGGAGAACACAGAGGCTACAGGGCAGCTTTGTGCACTGAGGAGAGTGTGAGAACACCAACTTGCTGTGTTAATGAAAGATGGGGAACATGGAGGCAAGGAGGCTTCCTGAGGTCTCCCACAGCACTGTGCAACCCTGCTCATCACTCTGAATTAGCCAATGAGTAGCTCTGTGCCAGAAAGATAAGCTAACCAAGCTACGTAGAGCTCCTCATCAGGCTACCTAGTGCTCTTCCCTTTCCTGAGCTCACCCATGTGGGTCTGTCCCCACTGCAGCAGAGTTGGCTGGGCAGACCTTGCCCTCAGTCAAATCTGTCAGATTTACATCTTCTGTCAAATTATTCAGAATTCCCAGAATTAATTGCAGAAAATGCATTTGCTGATGGGGCCAAACTGTCCCACAATACTGGGAAGGGACAAGTGGGTTTGGTGGTTTGGTGCTCGAGCCTCACCTTTTACCCTAACAACCAAGAGATCAGCTGGAATAGAGACAATTTGTCCCAATACAGCCTCAATCCACCTGAGCTGTTTGCTTATCACTGAGGTTGAAATATTCCTCCCATTGCGGACCATCCAGCAATGCCTGATGAGATGGGGTTCCACCATCCTGCACTTAGGTCATCCCAAGGACCCCTTAGCATTAGATATCATCATTCTTGCCCATGGCACAGAGGTTTGGGACTAGGTGATCTTTAAGGTCCATTCCAAGTCCTTAACATTCTATGATCATGGGCCTGTTTGAGATCTTAAAAACCATTATGGTCATCTCTGCAGTGTGTTAGGACAACTTCATTGTCCATAAGTGTTACACCAAAGAAAAAGGGAAAAAAGGTACACATTTTTACTTTTGACAAAAGTCATGTCTTACTGAATATATACTTTATAAATTGAAACATCTGGTGCAGTGAAATTTCTACTGACCAAATTTGACTCTTCTTGACCAAAACAAATTTAAAAACCCCATGATTACCACTCCTCTATGTAATGCTTTTGAGTAAGTCATTGTAGTGGTTTCACATTTGCCGAATTTGTTTTGTGANGCTGCTCTCTCCCTCCACCCGTCAGTCTTTTGGGGTGGGTTTGGCCCAGCCTGGGCTCGGTGCTGCTCTCTGGGGACCTGGGGGCTGGGGGGGTGGGGCAGGGCTGGGGCCATCTCCCTCAGCCCAGCCTGCACCATGGGGCAGTCAGTAGGATCAGCTGCATGTTCGCAGCCGTGGCTCTATCGGTGTCTGCTGGGCTCAGGAGCCGGCTCAGTTCCCCCAGGGCCAGCACCATCCCGGCTGCCCCGACCCGGCCCCGGTACCCCCGGCCCGGCCCGGCCCCGGGGACAGCAGGCCCAGAGCCGGGCCCTGCTGCTCCCTGCCCCAAATTACCTCATGGTGGGTCCGCCGCAAGAGAGAGGGAGCCCAAGATTCCACCTGTATTTAAGCTGTGTGTCCCAGGGGTGTACACCTGTACCTGATTGGCCAACCTGGCTGTCAGTTCCAAAGCAGATCACTAATTGGTTTTTTTATCATTCATGTCAAACCAATACAGTCATCATTCTAAAGCCAAGGTTATACACTGATAGACAGGGATTCATTGACAAGTGCCTGCTACAATATACCGTATCACCAATTCCCTACCAAAAAAAGTAATAGAACCATATATAATGTAAAGAATGGCTTGGAGCCTTATTTTGAGTGACTCAGGAGGAAGGAGAGTTAAAGAAGTGTGTCACTCACTCCTAAATGTTGTGGTTGTCTGGTCTGTTGCTCTGATGCACTGGCTTTGCAAGCCTTCAGTTACTTGGAAAATCCCGTAAGAGCCTCCAGGGTGGGTGAAGAGGTAGGAGGAGGCTGGGGAAGGGAGAGTGGAAAGAAAGAAAGAAAGGAGGATTAAACTGAAGCATTCCTGTCAGTGCTACATTTGCCCTCCAGAGAAATCCTTATTGTGTACCAAGTATCACAAGTGTATTTTATCAAGAAGAGGAAGAAGGAACAATCAGAAACTCTGTCACATTGTATCCCTGTGAAAAGTAGTGGTGTTTGTTTTAAAGGCAGGTAAGTCTGGCTGGAGCAATTTCTCACTCCTTTTTAGGATCTTATATGTGGTTCAGGATGCTAGAAGAAAAAAGGCCAAGCCACCTTCCTGCACACCATGATGTGAAGGATCAGAATACGTGGCGGCCTTTCTTTGACCATAGGTAGCCCAAAGATGCCACCAGTTAGTTCACCCCTTGGTATAGGTTTACATTCATGTCAGATTGTACAGAGACACCTGCCCAGGTCCAATAGCTTCATGCATGTACAGGGAGAAACACATTATTATTGGCTCCCTCAGCCCTTCAGGCTTTCCCTTCAGGGTGATTTATTTGGGAAACACATAAACCTATCCAATAGAGAAGGCTAGGAGAAAATCTTGGGTGTGGAAAGGACACTCACGTCTTGATTTTCTACCAGTGAAGGACAAGACAACACTGTATGTAGTCCCTTTTTAACTTCACCAATCCAGTTGCAGAGGAATATGCTGGGATAGTGAATAGGTAACATCACAAGAGAGTATTCAAAGACTTTGTGCTTTAATAATTGTCTTTTGTTAAAACAATTAGAAAGTGAGTCTATTTAAAATAAAAATAGAGTCACTTTCTAATTGGCTAAATAAAGAGAGAAAGGTTGAGCTCTATCTGTCATGGATAATTATGCCTTTTGTCTCACACTGACAATGGCTTTCTCTGAAAGCTACACCTAAGTTATGACTAAGCAAGGGATACCATTTGATAGATCTCAATCAGGAAATACTAGAACAAATTGGGATGGATTCTTCCATTGTATCAGCATCTTTCTCTTTTTCAAACAAGGAATATGATGCCTTCAATTTCACTGATTCAGTGATTCACTAGTTTCAGTGTCAGCCTTATCAAAACAATCATAAGCTCAATACAAATGTCCTCCTAATGATATTTTCCCAACAAAAGTTGTACCTGGCCTGCAGTTTTACAGGCAGTGTAAAAGAGTAGATCATATTTTTCTCTTGGCTCTACTTGGTTTTTAACTAGCTGCTTAATTTAATGTCACTGAGGACCCTCATCCAAGGAGCACTGCAAGACTAATACTGAGCATTTCACTATGTGTCTTTTTTTTCCTTGTGTCAGGATTAAAATTCACTTATGTTCAACATATTCAGTTCTCTAGGTCAGCAAAGCTGATCCTAGATTGAACGCTAAACTTTCTTTAGATATGGTTGTCCACTTTAGGACAGAACGAAAATATTGTTCTTGACTCTGTCTGGCTCTGACAAAGCTCAATTGGCCTTTTTATGCCCTCCAGTAGCAAGGTTGGATCCTTGCAAATGTACAGCCACTGTCAGAGCTGCATAATTGAAGGACTGACAGTTCTCAAGACTTCATTATTTTTTTATTAGGGAATTTGTTGGCACTGACCATTTTTTCTCATACTTTTCAAATATGCTGGATACTGGCAGCTGAGGATTCTGTGTGACAGCTTACATTAAAGTATCAGGGTAATTTTCATGTTGGTACAGAGAGAGAAAAACTGTCAACGTGAACAAAAAACAGAGCTCAGAGATGGTTTTCTGTATCTAAGTTTATTTAAAACTTAGTGCTATTTTGATTTTTCATTCACAAATTTTAATTATATGTGAGCAAAGTTTATTGTTAAAAATGTAAGCCTCAAGAAGAATTTAATGCCTCTAAACAAATACTTAGTAAGAGCATAGCCAGCAAGGGAAGAAGTTTCCTGATTCATAGCTAGTTTCTTTTATTTAGGTCACCACTAGAATGCCTTCATCCAAGCCTGTTTTTTCTAATGGTTCAGTACTGAATGATGCCAGATCATGAATGGCCTTCTATATCCCTTCTCCATAAACAAGGAAGCAGAGCCTAGACAGATTGGTTTTAATGTTGATCTAAAGCAAAGTCTTTAAGACTATGTAGGGAAAGTGCTAAGGTTGTTTAAAGAGTGTATTTTAAATGCAGGAAAGATTTTCGTTGACTGTCATAAAGGATTGTGCTGAACACGACTAGCAACAAAACACTTGGCATACTGAGAGCAGGACTTTCAGATCCCAAACACCCAGCAAGGAGCAAATTGTGTTGAACACAGAAGCAGGAGATGTGGTTCCTTGGCAGACCTCATGAGCAGTGATGCCAAACTCTGAGCTGAATTACCAATGGGGAGCCGGTAAGTGTGAATAGCCCTAGATAGGGTTAGAGGTCTTCTTTTTTTGAATGAGCATCGAGAGAAAATAAGCAGTGCCTCTACAGTACTGCAGAGCTTTTATAAAATTGACTCTTCAGAGACACAGGTTGATTAATTAAACTCACTAAAGTGGATGTAATTAAAAAACATACTGTCAAAGCAAGACAAGAAAGATGATGAAGAAGAAAGATTTTTATGTAAGAAATCATTATTTGCATGAAATCTTTTTGAGTTCATACAAAGGGTTTATTGAATGCACATCGGCCAAACTTATTGATGATTATGGATTTTCTGGATATGACTCAAAAATAGCATTTTCACCCCTGCATAATTGCTTTTTTTTTCTCCCAACCAGTTTTATAATTTTATTAGCTCTATCTCTCCAACAGTACAAGCTATTTATTGAGAAATTCTATAGTCACATCAATTTAAAAAGTATTATAAATAAAGTAAAAATCATCTGATAGCTCAATTTGTATTTAAATTTGCTGGAGTTTTGGACTTCTGTTTCTTTCTCATTACTAGTATTGTAAAATACAGAGAGGTCCTAAGAAGAGGGTGTACATGTTTAAGAGGTGCATTACTTTGTTAATAGTACTGGAGCATCAGCCTACCTAAATTACATTTGTTTGCCCAGATGATGACTGCTGATTGCACATCACGACTGTCCCCTTGGTTTCCGTGATGACAACCACA
The DNA here is from genome assembly GCA_013397315.1 of Donacobius atricapilla. NCBI lineage: Eukaryota > Metazoa > Chordata > Aves > Passeriformes > Mimidae > Donacobius > Donacobius atricapilla. The sequence goes on from WBMY01005677.1 coordinate 33,876, forward strand.
GAACTGGGTTCCAGGGCTATTTTGAGGTAAATATGGCCTTGCTTTCAGACCCACTGGAATCTCTCAGCTTTCATGTCTATTAACTATGAAAATAACTCTCTGCACAAAAAAATCCTGTGTTCATGTACAGTTTTTGGAACAAGTCCATGGACAGAAGGTGGCAGTGGGTTTGTATTTAAAAATCATTACAGCCTTTCAGGATTTTAGCTATCTTTTTGATGAGATGCTTGCTCTAGTGGATGGCGCAACAAATTGGCAGAGAGGAAATCTGCTCATCTGCAACTATTCTGCTCTGTTCTGCAACAAGTTGTGAATCACCTCACAGCCTGTTTCCATCTATTCTCCAGTCTTCATCAGTTTTGTATGTGTTGGCTTTAAGATGTCGAGAGAAGTAAATATTTTTCTGCTTGCTTGTAGGCTGCTTGGAGCAGTTATCTTTTTCAGTTTCTCTAAGTGCTAATGAAATTGAAAATTAATTTATTTTTAAAGCTTGTAAAAATAATTAAAGAGGCAATTTAAAACTTTCCTTTGTTGTTCTTAGGTATTAAAATAGTCTTGTAAATTCATGTCCAGTGATATAAAGACTCTACTGCGAACATGTTACCTCAGCTCCAGTCCTGAAAACCGAATTCATTGTGAAACCAACAGGACTGGCCAAGGAAAGACAAGCTAAGCATACATGTATGTATATGGGATAAGGTCTTTTTTTAAAGACTGTTGTACTGGCATTGTTTACTTGTTCTCTGTTTGATAGAAGGATGTCCCATTTCCAGAAACAATAACAAAAAAGGGCATTTTTAATGAAGCAAAAATGCTTTATAATTCCACAAGTCTTTACAAGTTCTTCTAAAACTTAATATAAAATTTTACTGTTCCTCATTTTGACATTTTTGACAGAAAAATAAAACAGTTTTTGAAAAAATAACAGGAGAGGACTAAATTGTACACTTAACTATTGTAGAAGCCAATTCTTCTACAGAACAATAAAATATATGCTGTACATATACTTTCAGAAGTGCTCAGCTGTATGGCCAACAGTCAGTGCACAGATAATTGTTCTTCAGTGTACAGGGTCCCTCAGAGCTTGAGTTATGACCTACATATTCATTTTCAGCTCTGACACTCAGGAACTTTCTCTCGGGAGAGAGGTACCAGCATAATGGGATTCTGCATCCTGTCATGTGCGAGCCCCTGCAGTTGCCAGAATGAGGGGGTGTGCGGAATTTGAGGAGAGCATGATGGAGAATGAGCCTGCAAGGGGAAGGGCCAAGCCAATGCATGCATAGAGATGGTGCATCAAAGGACAGCAAGCTCACAAGAGCCATGCAGAATGGCATCAGCTGCCATTTGTAGACTCTAGATGGGGGCATTTTTTGGGCATATTTAGCAGATGAAAGTTAGAGATTAGCTTCTCATATGAATATGTACTGAATGGCATATTTCCTTTTGCAAGTTCACTCTGGTTTTATTCATAATTCCCTTACATGTATGTAGAGATGCATAGATAAGATAAAGGTAAAGATGATAATGATAAATGTGAAAAAGATAGATTATGAAGTGACTGTATGTATATACGATTGTTTTTTAATATATTTATACACATGCATGCATAAAACAAAGTGATAGAAAATCACAGTATTCCTGTATTATGTGCAGATTAAAATGCATCCTTTTGCCAACAGGTCTCTCCAGAATAGTTGTGCAAACAGTGTATATCTCTCTGTCATGCAGCTGCGGGTAATTAACATATGCAAAACACCACAGTCCTGCTAGAAGCTACCCAGCCCTCCCCTGAAATTTAGGCTCTATTTATTTACAACAAAATAAAGTGGACCCTTCTGGAAAGAAACATGGCTTTGTGGCTGCACCAATGCTGTCGCACAGATGCTTTAAATCTTTTATATCTCCCAGACCTCCAGGGGCTGGTGTTGGATGGTATTGAGCCAGGGCCAATAAATAATTTATGCTAAGTAGCAATTTAGTTGTTTGGCTTGGGGTAAAGAAATCCAAGAAATTCATAAATAAAGTTCCTATTTTTCCTGTGTTCCAAAAGTTAATTTATGTTATTCTGCAATTAACTAACATAAAGGTGAAAAAATATGACAGGCCTTAGGTAGAAAATAAAGCTCATAAATCTGCCGTATCTTAACTAGTGGTGCTTTAGTGATAGTTGGTGCTTGCACTTAGTTCCCTGTTCATCTCATTCACCTGTATTTGCCTGACCCAGAAAAACGTAGTAATTAATTTCTAATATTTTCCCTTTGAAATAAACAAGCAAACCCAACATTTTTTGCTTTGCTCTTTGAACTAGAAAGTAGGTACTAGATTTTGGCAAGTGCTTTGGCAAAATAGAGAGAAGTGAAATGTATAATATGTGGATAAAATCTGGTCATCAGATAGTCCCTACATTCAGTGGACTATATTTAAAACCACATCCACACATTCATTCATGCCCTTTATATATATACACATGGATATACAATGCATAGGATTTAATGCAATACCTAAATTCTTCCCCTTAACCTAAAGCAGATGTTTCCTGACAAAGACATGACTTTTCTTCAGCATCATTCATTATCCTATTGACACTGTGCGTAATGTTTAAAAGTATATTCCTTCATATATGTAAGTGTGTGATGGTTGCATTCATCACTATGTCAGGAAGAATAAAATTGTATAAATATATGCTATATCTGCTGTACAAAATATGGAAGTTGGGTAGACCGGAGGAATAAAAGGCAAAAGACTGGATTCAGGTTGTTCCAGGATGAAAATACTGTGCATGTGTTTTCTGCTTGGATGTTTGTTGCAAGCTCTTAACCATAATATTTAGTGAAACTTTGCAGTTTTTATTGCTGTATTTAGAACTTTTGAACTGTCCCTCTTTCTAGTGAGGAAGGGTTACAGTAAAATAGGGCATCCCATTGATTTCACAGGTTTTGTTACTCAGAAGAGGAATTCTGATCATGGGCACAAGGAGCTTATCTCAGGGAGGTTGTCTGTTACCTATTTCTACAGAAATAGATATGACTCTCCATAAATAGAGAAAAAATTGAAACATGATTATGCAAGAGAGAAGGACCAAGTCCTCTCCTTCTCTGCAGCACTGTGTAACTACTGGTTTCTGGGAAACTACACTGATTCAAAGTGGTATCATGTCTCATATTTTCAATTTTAAGACTCATCAATAGTCTGAACAAGTTCATTTAATATCCTTCCTTTCAGGATGCAAAGACAAGGAGGCTTCTTTCCTCCTCTCAGTTTCACTCCTGCAGAGTACTCTGTTGCGAACATCCCTCACCACAATCAATGTCTAACTTCAAGGGTCCTGTAAGCTTCAAACCTGCTCAGAGGTGAGATGGCATAGAAGAGTTCAGCCACAGACACTCAGTTACTTTCCTGTTGTACAACAAATACCTCTGACCATTTTCTGAAAGAAAAATGGTTTTGAAAGAGATTGCATTTGCTATGATAATGGGACTAGAATATGCTTCAATATCCACTATAATATCTGTTTTCTTTTTCTGGAGCTTTCTGCATGATGAAGATGAACTTAGCTCTTTATTTCCTGAGATGAAAAGAAAATTTGATGATTGATTTCTCTTTTAATTCCAATCCAGAGTATCTTGCTTTCTGACTCTCACTTTTAATCGCGTTCCAGGCAGTGCTCTCTGAGTCAATGGCACAGAGAGCTCTGGGGTGTTGCTGCATGAGTGAGCATGACCCCTTTTCCCCCTTTGGCTGACTATGGACCACAAGTCCTGGGCCCAGGATGAACAGCCCTAAACTCTTTTCAAGTCTATTTTTTAGAAACAAATTTCAGAATTGCCAGATAAGAGTTTAGAAAAGACCATGTAATTTATTTAATGGAAGACAAGGTGTGAATCTACTCATTAAAATTCATAATGAGATGCATCTGGCATCTTAACACTTCTTACTATTCTGCAGATAGACTTAGTTAAAGGCCATTTTGCTCTTTCTAGCAGGACTACATAGCACAGATAAAGGGTTTTGAATTACAGAAATGAGAATACCTTTTCAAGTCTATTACCTCAAATTTCCAGTCATTAAATGATTCAGTGGTAGAGTTTCTGTTTTAACTTTAGTGACCTCTAGCAGGGACATCAAGCCAAAGTGACTCATGAAAAAGACTTTTAAATTCCACATTTTCATATACATTTAGAAACAAATAGAGGGATGGCTTAAAAAGCAGTTCAGCCTGTTTCTCTCAGCCTGACTCAGATCAGATTTCAACCAAAATAATGTTTCCTCTAAATATGTAGTGAGAATACCTAAGTAGCATCATTCCATTCTTTTCTGAATAGGTGTCCTAGGTACAGAGACAAGGGGGTGGAACTGTCAGCTCTGTTTAGTCAAATACCATTTTATATTATAGCCAGGGCATGGTTTCAGCAGGGCAGATGCTGTGGTCAGGACCAGAAGGTTTTGTCTGGCTCACTCAGGCAAAGGGACTGGCAGACCCCAGCACCTCTCTCGTTTATTGTCCCTCCCTTGCTGGCAAGGAGAATTGGGGTGGCTTATTTGGAGTTTAGTTCCCCACTGGCTGTCAAAAGCAACACAACAGACCTCCCACCACCTGGGAGATGCTCATTGTATTGCAGACTCAGTGAAGGAGCCAAGGGGAAGCACAAAGATTTCTAATTTCTGGAGTGAACTATCCTTTCTACTGCATCAAGATTAAAGGATCTGAGTGAAGCAAGGCACATCTTCTATTCACATATCTGATTTTCACTTCTGCCTCTGGATCTACCAGAGACTGATATTCTACCTTTTCCTCCTTTCACTGCTGCTCTACATTTTCTCTTTTAAGAAAGTTAAAGGGAACTTAGGAGGCAGTTTCAGCCCTGAACAAAAAAGCAAAATGCTTTCACACTTCCACCCCTTACCACAGAGGCAGTGAAGTAAAGAGGTGTCTTGCCAGCAGATGTTATGGTAGTGCTCTCGTCCATCAACTTGGGCAGATAGGACAGGAGTGTCCCATACCTCTTCCTCTGCTCTCCTATTACTCTCTGAAAACGTCTGTTTTCTGTGTGACTCTAAACAGAGCCTAAGTGCTTGGTTACTTGTACTTTTACCATTTGCACTAATGATGGTGGGTAAACTACCATACATCCAGAAACATAAAGCAAAAAGGAAGGTATTTCTCCAGACACAGAATGCTCAGGAGCATTAGTAGTTCAGGAGCATGCATAACTAAAACTGTGTATGCATGGAATTACATACAGATGCATAACTGTAAGAGCTTGATCTTGCAGAACATGTATTTTGTATTTTAAATGGACACCATATGGGATATATTTGCTTACAGTCTTAGGGATGAATTACATCTCTAACACATCTTTCTTAATTTTAGCCTTTTCTGAGCAAATTAGAGGATTCATTCTATAGAGTGTGCTATTGGGTAGCTCATGCATATATTGGTTAAAATAACATATATGCTATGTGTATCTCCAGCTGATTTTAGTGAGGCAGCCTTGTAGGAAATATGCCACCCATGGTCAACCTACATGTATAGTCCCACATTAGGTTTATGCAGCAGAAAACAATTTCTTTTTGCAAAACACAAGTTACAGTGGTGACTTTTCAGAGTGGTATGATGCAATTCACATAGCAGATTTATGCATCAAGTATCCTCATAAACATGGCGAAGTGAGCAACTGGATGTGTGGAGATGCATTGCCAGCTGGAGTTAAACCACAACACTGCCATGACATGAGATTTTTAAAAATTATTAATCTCTGTGTTGATTCTCAGGTCTTCTGTTTCACTTCTACATGCAGTAGGTAAAGACTATGTATTTGTGACTTTGCTGTACTGAGCAACAAGAAAGCTAATGCAGCCAGTTCAGGACAGGGAGAGGTTTGCACAACATGCCCTAACCAGCTACCCGGTTACTGAAGAGGAAGTATACACATAAATACCAGCTGGTACCAGTAAAGGAAAATTAATTAGTAATATTAAAGAGTGTTCATCATAGTAAACATTCAGAAGTGTTCATAGCATCTGCTCTGGACTCCATTAGTAAATATTTTTTTAAAGATGGTCTTTCTCTCCCTTTGAACCTTCTTAAAGATGGTCTTTCTCTCCCTTTGAACCTTCTTATGTGATATTACTAAAATAATTCATAATTCCTTCTCAATATGTTCTCAACTTCTGCTTTCAGCTTTTAAATAAATACTGCATATCTACATACTGTCTTTGGTTACAGCTCACCCCTGATCTGCTGTAGACCTCTGGGGCAGTTAAAGATTGTACATCTGCAATTTCAGCAGAACATTTTCTTGTGTGGAGCCAACACATTTCTTGTGTTATGTTGAACACTGGTGTTTCAGGAGCAGGACGTGTTTTTGAGGAATAATACAGGTGCACATCACTCATAGTTAGTCTTGCTGCTTTCACAGTGGTGCCTAGATTACTGAAGAAGGGTAGAAGAGAAAACAAGCCTCAGCTGCATGGACAGAATGAATTAAAATTCTTCCTTACAAATTCACATAAATGTGTTCAATTCTTACCATGTTGTTAGGAAAACAGAAAGACTTTTCTTCCATGTAAGCTTCTGCATCCTATGGACCCTTCTTGACCCACCTGAAGCTAGTGGGAAGAAATCTACTGAATTCAGTAAAAATCACTGTCAGAATTTCATACATGGGAAATGGAAAGAGCCATGTCTTTCAGCACAATATTTACCCCATCAAAATTTCCTGATAGCAGAGAGCAAAAGAATTCCTAATTTCCAAAGATTTCCAAAATCATGCTAATTCTGACTCTTTCAGCACTCATATGTATTTGCTATCATTTCCCCACCTTTCTCATAGAAAATTGTCCCTTTTTAATATCTTTTTTAGTTATGGCACATTCCAAAATTCGGACCTTTTATCTCTCTGGCTTTTCCCCTCTCATTTATCATCATTTTCTGCTATGTATCTGTCCAGTTATCTTTTTCTTCCCTTTAATTTCTGTTTTTTGGTCCCCAGATAGAGAATGAAATATTAGGTTTGTCAAGCGTATATCATTGTTTAAATGCCTGGAGATGATGGGTTAAACAGCACAATCAATGAAACAAACCTCCAGTGCATTGCAGCTACTGCAAATGATGTTCCCTCTGGCTGTTCAAGACCTACCAAGTCAATAACCTATTAATATCATACTCTGCTAGGGTCAGTGCCAAACAAGTCACACGTCTTTTCAAGGCATTCAGCTTATGAGGGATTAAATGAAAGTCTGTTGGTCCTTTGGTGGCCTTGAAAAAATTGTGATTTTTTTTATCTTCTTGCAAGATTAAAACTTGTTGACTGAAATAAATTAAAAATTTAAAATTGATCAGATAGTAGTTACTGTAGCTACATAAAATCATAGAGCAACACAAACTGCACCACCAGTAATTCACATGGAACCATCAGTCCTCTCTAGAATCTGATAATATTTTGCTGATACAGAGTGCAAAATAAGTCAGCCAACATGACTTACTTTGCTCTCTGTATATATGGTGAAAAAAATGTTTAGTCTTATCCCTGAAAATAAGAAAGTCTTCTGGTTTTACTTCCAAAATAGAACCACGATGTACAAATAGGTTATGATGCCACTTAAAGTACCATCTAATATGAACACCATTTACAGTCAGTTACTTTTCATAAACTGAGGGTTGAATTTTTCCCAAGGTGCACTTTTTAGGTCACAGAAGGTCTCTACATGCTTCTGGAGAAAACTTTTTCTACTATATCAAGCTCTAATTCATTGCCTGGATCTGCAGACTTCACCACGATTACTGCAAGCTGTTAATAAATAGTATGACAAGGTGAGAAAATGTTGTAAGACCTTCTGAGAAAGCAACATTTAGTCTGAACTTTGCGATCACAACCTGGGATGTTTCCAGCTCTGAAACAGATGTGGCTAGAGAGAACAATTTTTTAAAAATCCAAAACATATCTCAGAGTCCTTTTAATTAACAAGGAATTTCACTCTGAAATGATCTGTTGGATTATGTTGTGCCCAAAGTTGTACCTGTTCATTTGCAACAGGATGTCTTCTTCTAGGCCTGTTGTGTCCCATTCTGAACTAGACCCTGAAATTTTTCAAACTTCCACATTGCAAGCCTATCTAAGTATGAACACAAGAGACTTGAGGCAAACAACACAATGCCGTTGGGAAGACATTGCCAGGAGACATCCAAAGAGTTCCCAATGCCCATCCACACATCATTAACAAAGCACTCAATTCAAGGTGGTTAACAGGAAAATAAATCCCCTCCTCATATGCTCTGGATAAGGTTGCAAAACCAAGTGGCCTGGGTCACTGCATGTGTCCTGTCCAGCCCCTGTGGTCTCAGAGAATATTCCCACTGCAACCATACATGCAAACGGCATTTTAATTGGGACCTGGGAGAGTACTGTAGTACTGGATGCAGGTGTAAGTCAAGCATCCCATTCCCAGCGTAATCCTGGACAAAAAATTGTTTTCAAAACAGAAGAATTTTAAGGTCTCTCACTTGGTAAAGTTGCTTTTCATTCAGAAGGCTAGAGGAGAAATTAATGAGAAGGAGGGTAGAGCTGAAAAACAGTGATAATTCATCACCCAGATCAGGGATGAGCCTGATCTGATGCACCTCATGTGCCCTCAAGAAGAGTGAAGGTGTCAAAAGGTTGGAGCTCAGTCCTGGAAGGTGGTGATTCATTCAGTCCAGTACAGCAAAGCATTACTTTCAGACAATGTTTAATGCCAAAGAATAATTCCACTGACTTTGGGAATATATGCTGAATGAATGTCAAACCAGTGGTTAAGGTCTCCTTGTAAACATCTTTCAAGGCTCAGTTTCTAATTTAAAATTAATAAACAAGAAACCTGATCAACATGAAGAAATAAACAGTACATTCAGTCTTCTCCTCACAGAAGAATTTACACAGGGTTCAAAATACATTGGCCCAAATTAAGCAGAAAAGAAAAAAAAGTACCTATCTCATCCCTGATTATAAAAAAAAAAAGAACTTCAGGGTCTCGCAGTAAAGCCTTCTGGCAGAAAGAAACTTCAAAATCTATCCTTTTTTTCCCTTAACTGAGAATCCCCCTTTGAAGTACACTGCAAAGGCTTCTGCCTGTCCCCAGAAGCCCTGTGCAGTGCCGCTAGCCATCAGCTCCCACCACTTCTGAATTAACATCCCACAGACACTCCGAAGGAGCAGCACACCTACATTTCCTAGCAGATAACTTATTTAGTATACGAGCTCCTGTTACCCATCAGGCCAAAAGAAAAAGCACCGTACCCCTTTGGTATTATCCCTGATCCCCAAGAGGAGAGATCAGCTCTTCCATGAAACATCAAATAACACATTGCAGGCACAGTGGATTTGTGTGTGTGTGTGACTAGGTTGTGTAATTTTCACAATGCTCTGTAGTAGATTTTGGGGCCATGTTGCTTCACTGCTTGGGAAGGTTTGCTCTCTGCATCTCTATAAAGCTTGGCATTTATGAAAGCATTACAATTGGCCAGATTTCTTTCCTTTTCACCAGCTAGACCGGAAAGCTGATCCATCTCTTCACACTTCTCTTTCTGGTTATTAGCTGGACAAGGGCAGAAGCACCCAGTGCTCATGGGGACTTGTGCTCCCCTCAAGGGCCAGATGTCTCCCCACATCCACTGCAAGACCCTGATCAAGACCAGCCATAACATGGGATGCGAAAGTGAATAAGGAAAATGGTTCATCTAGCCAAATTTTGTTTTCTGGAACAAGCACCAAAGTAGACTCTAGGAAACAAAGAGAAATTAAAATTGTTCATATCCTGGATAATGAATAAATATCCTTCCCAGATGCAAAGTGTCAGCCTAGAAAATGAGTGATTTTTTTCCTGGCCGGACACTGAAAACAAAAGTTACTATCAGTATAGTTGATTTATACTGACTAATACCAGGATGTATGCATGAACAATAAACCCTTTCTTTGAATCCTTCCAAGTTCCTGGCCTCAGTACCATCTTGGAAGTAGAGCCAGTGGAAGTTTTCTACACCCACCCAAGGGAGCATGGAAATCCTTTTGCTAGTGCTGCTGCCTGCTGCACTAAGGAACAGAAAATGTATCCTGGAATTCTTTATTGAACAGTCAAGAAGGTCAACTGAATGATGGCCAGATCTGTATCACTCAAACTCTCTGTGCTCCTTTTACCCACACAGGTATTTTCCAGGTTGTCAGAAGGACCAAATAAGACACTCCATTAGATGATCCCTGGGGATCAGAACCTTCATTTATCCATACTATCACACAGCAGATCAACACTGAGATATGAGAATCTGCACCTGAAATATTTTTACCTCTGTGTTACAGTTGCCTTTGCTCCAAGGACTATGAGAGGGGGCACTGGCAATTGACAAAGGTCCTATTGTAAATAAAAGCAAAACTTTAGCAGCAGGAAATTCCCAAGTGCCATGTCTGAGTCTTTCAAGCACAAAAGGTTCTGTTGCTTCCCACTGCAAGTCAGTGCTAAGTCCCTCAAGCCCTCCTCTTTCAATCCTGTCTCCCAAAGAGCTGGCATCAAAGGGTGCTCCATTCCCACAGGCTTTTGCAGGGATTTAAGAGTACAAAACCATCCCTTCAAATCTCACTCCATGTTTTCTAAATAATGCCATGTCCCTTTGCTGGGATGGAAGCCAGTTACATGCAAGCAGCTGAGATCTATTGCTACGTCCCTTTTATATGTTGTTTGCCAATTCTATTAACTGCAATCCCAATCAGGCAGAACTAAACCTGCCCTGAGCATGGTGGTGTTTTCAATAAGATGAACTCAGAGAAGGATATGTTTCTATGTCCCGTTCTCTTGATTTTAGAACTTTATTCAATCCATTGGAGCTTCCCCTCCAAGCCCCACTTTTCTTCCTCAGTACCTGCTGCCTTCCCTCATTTTGATGTTGTGATGCCCTTTCCATGCTGGCTCATGGACCTTTTAATGGACAGCTATAGGGAAACATGGATAACATTCAGAGAAACAGTTAATCCCCCCACTAAGAAAGTTCATCTTCTCATTAAAGTTTTTCACATATGAAATATATGTCTTTTATCCAGTTCTTAGGAAAATAACCAGTATGTGGCAAGGAAGTGTGGAAAAAGACAAGCCCTTGAATTTAGCAATATTTAAATAGCACACATCACTTTGATTTCCACCTCACTTCAGAGTTCTTTTCTTGCTCATTAATCTTCCCTGTAACCCCTAGTGTTGTCAAATTTTTCTGGGATTTTTTTTTTTTTTTTTAATTCATATACCAGCAACATAAATATGTTAAGATGAGAGTTTGCGGAAGGATCCACAAAATGAACAGAGAATCAAATACTGAATTGATCAACAACATGAATACTATGGAGTTTGATTGACTGAAGATATCTAAAATACATAATACAAATACACGTCATCACATTCTGATCCAGAATGGCCAAGTATGAATTCAACTGGTAAGTTCAATTAGTTTTGAATTGTGTTCTCCAAAACACACTTAAATGTTTCTCCTGTGTCCTGTCTTTTCAGAAATTGCATTTTTAAAAATCAGACATTTGCATTGACCTCGGTATGCAACGAACACATGGTACAATTTGCACAAACTTTTGTGAGCATAAAGCAGGATTTCTAAAAGTTTGCTGTTATTGCAAATTTTACCATGTGTTCATTGCATATGCAGGTCAACAAAACAGCCAATGGCAAAATCTAGCATTTAAGAAAAGATGTAACATTTTTGGGTAAGCAACCACTCCTCTTTCTTTTCCCATCATAATACATGGTGGGAAGCTAAGTGAAAGTTGGTCCTTACAAGTGTGAAACAAACACGGAGAAGATTTATGTGCTCAACAGTATTTTCTTCTTCTTTCTGCAATTTATTATAGTGTTTATAGGGAGGTGTTTTCTAATACTAGTGTTCTACAAAGCAAAGCAGTGGCAGATCTCTCTGTAAAAAAAATCAAACTGTTTCCAACAAAATAAATATATTTGGCCAATGTGTCCTCTCTCCCTCTCTCTCACTGTCATCTCCACAATGATGTTGACATTTCTTCACAGTGAAAATGGGAGTTTTATTCTGAGCACTGCTGAAGACTGCAGTTAAGGTTCTGCCTATTAGAGCCAAAGTCAGCTGGTGACATTTTCACTAAAGGCTTGATTAAAACTCATCTGGGAAAATACTTCTTGTTCATCTTGTCCAGAGGCAGGAATCTTGGTTAGTCTTGGTTCAGACATCGCTCCATCAAGGAAGGCCAGGTGATGGTCAAGGTTGGCCCTGGGAGGCTGACACCAAGCAAGAAGGTCTCAGGTGCCTTATGCTGAGTCAACTCAATGTGCAACTCTGCCATTCCAGTAACATGGAGGGGTTTGTCCCCATTTATTCCTCTTGAAAATAGTAAAAATAGAAATTACTCCCCAGTAAATCTCAGGAATGAAAATTATTTAAGTATTTGTCTACAACTGGTCTGCTCATTTTGGTGTTTGTCCACAAAGAAGAAAGGATGGAAATAGCTACTTCTGATCAAATATCTCATCAGGTCAATTGTTGCTGGGAGAGACATGGGACTTCAAAAGAAGAAAGCTTTTCAGAGAACAAAAATGGGTCACCTAACACAAGGGCTTGGGCAGCGGATGTGCCTAATGGATTTGCTAGTTCCAGCTCTGGACTTAGCTTTTTAGGAATGAACAAGAAGGATCCATTGACTTGTCTGTGTCAATATGACTTGGGCCTCTAGTGCACAGTGGAGTCATGGTGGTGCATGCATTGCTTAGGGGGTTTTTGCCATTGTACATGCTGCATATAATGTTTTATTGAAAAGAAAGCAAAGCAAAGAAAATGAAACAGAAGTTATCCTGAATGTCTTTTTTGACAGCTATCACTAATGTATTACTTTAAAAACATATGGTTTTATTATATACAAGTTCAGTATCACTGGGAAAAAGCCATGAACACAGTATTGGCTATAAAGTTTGGTGCATCCAGCGTTGTCTGGACTGTTTGGAGTATTTCCTTCCTGTGGTTTATACTCAGCAGATTTTGTTTATGATGTCCTGCATATATTAAAAAGGAAGCTGTTATTGAGGGTAATGGGCATAATGACACCACTTTTATTGTAATGCAGAATGCATGGCTTCAAGTGTTTGCAGCACTTAAGCCTGTTCCTTTAAAACTGAAAACAGACACAGAGCCATTCTGAATGCAACCTGCTATCTTTAGCCACCAATCTTGTGGTTGACATCTCTGCAAACAGCTCAGCCTTCACCAAAGTTGAGGAAACTTCTAAGAGCATCCTTCTTTAGTGCCTCAAGTTTTAAAAGTAATGTACAAATGGTGATTTCTTTCATAAATCGCATTAAAGAAAAAGATTGGTTTTCCTAGGGAGAGAAGCATGGTCATTTTTCACAAATGGAAAGTGTCTGGTCCAAACAGAGCACTGCATTTAATACATCACTATTTTATTCATGTCATTTGTAAACAGAAAGACATCCTTGCCAATGTCACTATTTTTTTTCTCCTCTTTTGCCCTTTAAAAAACGCTTATAAATTAAGCTTCCTTCTGCATGTGTGAGCTCAAATGTAAGGGCAGAAGCCCTCTGAGGCAATACAAGGCACACGATTTTCCCACCCAAACCTCATCAGGAACAAGTTGTACAGACTGAGCCCCAGGAGGTATACTCTGAATCCCATCCTTCCAGAGGCACAGAGCTTGTCCAGTGAAAGTGTACTTGGGAAGTCTCCCAGTCTCAAGTTTGCATTTTCCTCTCCTCCCTCAATGAGAGATTATCCATGAGGGAGAGAAATCTGCCTCCAGAGGCTGAGAGCCTTGAGTTCCCCCAGCTCAGAGCCTGGGGCAGAATCTTTGCCATCACCAAATGTTGGTGCCCAAAAAGCAGCACTGTGGCAAATCTGTGCAACATGTACTGGATGGGCCACTAAAGTAGCCAAATGTTGGGGATATTTTGAACAGAGTCACCATCCACTTACCAGCTCCCCAGTTTCTAGAGACTCATGTCCAGACTCAGGAGAAGGACTAATACAAAATAATGAAGAGGACAACGTCAGTAAGAAAGCTTCCAGAACAGTGTTGTCAGGATCTGTTTTCTGTTTATCCTCACTTGATACCTTAAAAGTGCTCTGGGGGAAAAAAAAAAATGAATCATTTGCAGTAAGGTTAAGCAGTGATTCCAAGTTGGTGCAGTCCTAAATTAATGATAGAGGCAGGTCAGGTGAACAGAGAAATCTAGATTGCTTGATAAACTAGTCTCCTCTGAACATCAAAAGTTATTGATATTCCAAACATGATGTAATTCATCTCAGAAAAAAAAATTAATTTCAGACTCAGTTTCAGACTCACAAGATGCAAATCTGTTGGCCCAGACTGCACTGACCCTAAAAACCCACTTAATGCTCATATTATGTACCATTGCAAATCTCCCAGTCCAGTGCTTTGGCTGTAAGGCATAGTAAATTTAAAAGCAGAGGAATATCAAACAGAGAAGTGAATTGTGTCTAAACAGCACCACTGAGAACATTACTGGAATGTTGTCCCCATCTTTCAGTCACTTCAAAACATATGTAGGAAAAATGTAAAAATAATCCAGAAAACTACTACTATTCATTAAGAATTATGGAGTATTCCACTCTGTGGTAAGAAATTAGATAATTCAGTATGTTCATTTTCTTCAAGAAAAGGGTAAGTGCAAATTTATGCCTTATAAATCTCTACCTGTTGAAAAGAAGGAAGTTTCCTGATAGCAGATGGCTCTCTAATGTAGAAGAGGCCTGACAATCAGAACTCAAAAAGTCAGTTTTCACAAATGATGATTAGAAATAAAGGACATTTCTTTAACGGTGCTATTAATTAACTAGTTGAGTAATTATAAAGGATGTGGTAGCCTTTTGAACACCAAGAAGTATTTATGTGTTCACTGCAGAAATTGTTAATTAATATCACCAGAAAGCCCCACACAGCTTCAAGGTTAGACAATCAGTCCACTTCCACAAATAGATAAATCTCTTGCCTCCTCTTGTTGCCAAAAGAATCATTTCTCTTTGTGCCACTGTGCATACCTAGGCATATTAATCGAGGCTCTAAGAGATACAACATAAATGCATTGCTGTTGGGATGGTTGAGGGTTTTTTAGTATTTTGAAGTCATCTTACTTTGAAGACCCTTTAAAAATACAATATGCTTTTTCTTAATATTTTAGGAGAAACTGAAGCCAAGGATTTGTTCAGGGCTGTGCTGTTCTGAAAGGAAAATGAATATACAGGATAGAAAACAACCAGCTTCTAGGAGATGAATAGTTGTTTACCTGGTCAGGTGGGGAAGGAGCTGTATCTCCCCAGGCATACAAATCCCACTGCTCCTGCTCACAGTAGATGTACAGGGAAGGCAATTGCACAGAGAGGAAAAAGTGAGGGGGGACTCTGTCACTCATTCACTTGAAAAGCACCAGAGAAAAATCTTAATTTTATCAAAGCGCTGATGATGAAGGTTTCCTAAATTACAGCATTTGAGAAGGTGAGTGCAGATGATGCAGCCCTATGGTCCATTTAGGTGCCAAATAATCTTTGAAGGTGTTAAAAGTTAGTTGTAGAGTAACTGAGAGCTTGTCCTCTCACCCCTCTGCCCCACTCCCCTCTCCTCCCCTTACTAGGAACGTGTAAGACAAATTGTTGCAGAGAGACTATCTTTTAATCAGGCTCTGGACTCTCCATATACAGTGTGTTTGCTAGATTTGAATTTGGGCTGCATTTTCTCTTCCCTCCATAAAATACTCGAGGGATATCAGGTACCCACTCTTCAATGGGTTGGTTGGTACTTGATGTCACTGGTCTCAGAGCTATTCACTGTGAATAATGTTTGGTCCTTTTTTATTTTAATTGCTGGAATGGCTGTGGATATAAGTTGCTCAACACAAAAGGGTGACAAATAATGATGAAAGACACTAGAGTGCTCTCATGTGTAGCTTGGACCAGAAGGAGAAAAGAGATTATTGCAGCTGAACTGGTCACATGGAATTTGCTGGACCTGCGTGCTCCAACCCCCTCCAGCCTCTCTCCGGGAATAGTGCTCTTACAAGCTAAGAAAGACACAGTTGGTACCAAAAAAAAAAAAAAANNAAAAAAAAAAAAAAAAAAAAAAAAAAAAAAAAAAAAAAAAGGATGGGGGGGAAATGATCCCATTAACAATGACCTTTAGAAATTTCAAGGACATAACACTGCCTTTGTTGAGTGTAAACAGATGCATTGTCAAATAGTTAAAGAACAGAATTGCTCCTGCATCTGTCATTTACCTCCTCACAACTCAAACTCCGAACTGTAGAGCCAGGAGGAAACGACAGCAGCATGATTATACAGTTAAAGAGACAAATACACTATGTTGGTCTTCTCAGCGACTGATATTTCTATTATATTTTTAATTAACATTTTAATCCTTTAAAATCATTTTAATCCTCAGGAAGCATGTTACAGAGTGAAATCGTTGCTATGAAAAGTGTCAAACAGATAATAGCTAAAATTAATGGTTTTGTGATATATCAAGTTTTCAAATTGTTCTTTTATTAAAAGAGCCTGACATTTTTCATTACAGTGAGCAGGGCTTTCTGAATAAAAAGTAAGCATGTACCCCAGATTACAGAACATTTAACTATTTGCATTATAAAGTCTTCGTCCTGGTTTTCCGTCTGTTGAAAGAGTTGCCAATAGCCTAGATAAATACCTTTTTGTGGTAGTAAAGCAAAGCCCAAACCAAGGTAACCCAGACTCCTCCTCATGCTCTTTCTTGTTTTAGCTAGGGATCTTCCTAGCCCCAAAGCCCTTTGTGAGACCAGGGCTCACTGGAACTTTACCATGTGCTGGGCTCAGCTGATTGTCATTGCACACCCATGCCAGGGGCTGTTCTCCCTCCTGCTTGGCTCAGAGTGCCATCGGTGGTTTTCTCATTTGAGCAGCTCAAGGCAACCTCTGAAAGACTGCAACTCATAATAGGATCAATAACTGTGTGCATAATTGCAAAAACACTTCAGTAAGTGGATATGAGCTGCTGCAGACCTCATCTTCAGATCTTTGCAAACACAGCTCCTTGTCTCACAGTCAAGCTCTTCCTTTCTGACATCTCTCAATGTAGCACACACAGAAGTCAGAACACATAAACTGTAAATCCCCTGCTTACTGGGAGGCACTAATAGCTACAGGTAGAGATTATGACCCATAGGAAATTGCATCATCTCAAAAATAAAATATTAAAGCAATTCCTCTAAGAACTAGCCTTTTCTTAATATCACCTTGATATTTGATCTTAAATATGTCTTCTTGTCAAACAACGTGCTGGTTCAGCAGTGAGCAGAGGTTTCTCTTTGTGGAAGTTTTGCAATATTTTACTTGGATGTGGTTACTCCAGTGGTTTTCTTCTTTCTGTTTTTTCTTCTTTAAATGGAGAGCCAAACATTACCTGTGATAGTAAAAGAATGGTGTAAAGAGGGAATGAGTAATCCCATTAAAAACTGTGCATTGCCATCACATGTGCTCTTAGGTACATGGTGGATAATACAGGGCTGTTTGCAGGGGACCGCTTTGCATGCTGGGGAGGCTCATGTAATAAGCAGGGTAATGAAGCCACAGGTGTAATGCGCTGCTGCCTGGGGTCACCAATTAAGGCAATGTATGAAACCTGAATGAAATATTTCCCCAACCCTCCCTACCTCTGGGTGCACAAAGCTCAATTAGGCACTCAAGAGTTTGGAGATCTGTTTTAACAGAAACTTGCATAAATACCTTAATGCATCAGGCTGATACTTCAGGAGATGTGGTTTATTACACCTCTCTAGCACTAACTTGTTGAGAGCCCTGAATACCTCAGTTCCTCCTCTCTGCTCCCCAAAAGAAGGATAAATGGCATTTCTATCTCTGAGGACACCTCTGTTAGTTGTCACAGACAGTCGATGTGAGTGAGGCAGGCATGCTCTGGCTTGCTCGTCTGCTCCCCTTCACACACAGGGGATCCAGCCTCTAAAGGGACTGCAGCACAGAAGGGTGAGGGCAGCAAGCTGGGCACAAGAGATGCCCTCTTGGTAGGCACACAAGCACAAAATTGGAAGGACAAACAGCCATACTCACATCCGATACCTGTCTGTCACCATTTCAAATGAAAGTCAATCATAACCACACCGTACCCCTGAGATGTAAGCACTAGATGTTTCCTGGGGAGTTGCAGCCCAAAACCTCCTGTCAAATTTAGCCCATTTTTGCCCGAACAGGGACCCACATGTCACATTTGTCCTTAAGTCCTTGCTTCCCAAGCTGTATCACCTCCCTGATAGTTTTCTGATGATGTCAAAGATGCTGGGTCTGACCTCAGGATCCATGCCTAGTTTGGGGTGCCAGCAGCAGAGATGTCTTCATCACCAGTAGTGCCATGGGAGCCTGGAAAGTGGAAGCACCATCAAGACCGGGTTAAACTTGGGATTCGGGGGGGGTGGAGGCAGCAGGTCTCTTTCCCTGTAGGCTCCTTGAGTCTGGATTTTGGTACCCCCTACCCTTTCAAGGTCAATGCAGTGACCTTGAGGGCAGGCTGCAACGTCTGTTTATTTTCCCAGGCTCTCTTTTGCAGTGGGAGTGGGGCAGAGGGGTGAGAATGGCAGGGAGAAGGTAGCATCCTTTGTGGAGGGAGGTAAGGGGGTCTTACTTCTGCTTGTGGCTGTACAGAGCTTGTACCCAGTGTACAAACTAATTAAGACACTTCCTGTATTAAAGAATAAACACCCACACATTGAAATCATCCCATAAAATAAATAGCGTGGTAAATCCAATATTGCAAAAAGTAAAATTATTTTTTACCTAGACAGAAATTATGCCAAAATCAAAATGAGGAAATAGTGACATGTTGGCCAGAAAAAAATAAACAAATCCATTATTTTCTCACAAAAAGTCCATGTCAGCTGTAAATCCTGACCTGCATTAATTAAATTTCACTTTTAGAAAACAGTGGTGCAAATTCCCCTTAATCCACGAAGTCTGACTTAACTTGGGGAGTGATGGGAGGAGATTTCTTGGTTCCCAGCAAAGATCTTTCTTGCATCCACTACAGAGCCTTAGTCTTTATTCCATCGTACAGTGAAAGAAATGCAAGGGGGTTTGAATGCTGGGGTAAAGAAAAAAAAAAAAGCCGCCTTCTTTGTGTCCTTATCTCTCCCAATTCGTGTTACATGTTGCAGCAAAGAGCAGGGGCGCTGAAGCCGAGCCCAGAAATCCGACTGGATTTGACGACGCCCCCGGTAAACAGCGTGGCACAAAAGTCCATTGTGCTATGAGATAACTGCGGGGCTGAATGGGGGAGGCTGTCACGGGGGGGATTGTTGGGCCAGTCACCATCGGATCACAGTCGAGGCCTGAATTCCTTTATGGTTCATCAGGGCCTGTTGGTACCACAGAAAGTGTCATGATCCTTTTTTTCACTGGGGCCAGATGGTGTCCTTTTCTGAGGCCTTCCTAATGCCCGGTTTTCCACATGTAAAACTCCTGGGAAAATGACCTAACTCACAGCTGCTTAGTGAGGCTTGAGCAGGTCTTTAGAAAGACTTCTGTCAGGAACAAGGCGGCCGTACCACTCCGGGGGAGCAGGGGGAGGCCACCAACACAAACCTAACCCTCGCCGTCTATATTTAAGCGGAAATAAAATCCCGCCTGGCCAGCGCCAGCCTGCGCGGGCCGGCGGCAGAGGCAGCGTCGCCGGGCAGAGAAGTGCCAGGAGGGGCCATGGGGCCGGCAGCCGCAGCAGCCGCTTTCCCTTCCCCGGCGAGCAGATGGCCTGAATAAAAACATAGAATGTGGTCCAGAAGGGTCGGGAGAGGACAAAAAGTGAGGGGTTCCCCAGGCCGCGGGCAGCCGCCCGGAGAGAGGGGAGGGAGGGCGCCGCCGCTGAAAGGCGTGAGGGAGAGCGGGCACTTTTGATGTCGGGAGGGCCGTGTTTGCCCGCTGCCTCTCCTCTCCCTGAATGAGTCCCCGAGGAGCGGCAGGACCGCAGGTGCGGCGCTTAGAAAGCCCAAAGCCTTTTCTATCAATAAAATAATGCCTGGCGAGAGGAGCTCTCCCAAGGCTGCGAGGGATGTAAAGCCGAACAGCTTCCGTGGCGGTGCTTATTTTCCCCAATCAAGGCGCTAGCAATAATTATCTGGATAACTTTTAGCCACGGTGATTGACCTTTTGGCCTTCACTGTACATCACTGTATGGGGATGTTTTCACTTGCCTGGCTTTGCCAAGGAATTTTTTGGTTTGGGTTGATGAAAGCATCCAATCCATCCTTTGCACTTCTTTTTTTTTTTTTTTTTTTTTTTTTTTTAAGCACTGTGTTTCCAGCCGTACATCTGTCAGTGTATCTGCAGATATTTCAGCAACTGCTATACCTATCCTGTAAGTTCTCGAATGGTATTCTATTTTCAGAAGCCTGCACATAAATAAGCACAGAGCAGTAAACATACCAACACTTGCTTTTATTTTACTTTTTCTGTGACCCAGAACATGCTTTAATCCCAGTGTTAAATGCATTTCCCCTCATATATTTTAAAGTTTAACGTGAATATGGGAAGCTCCAATAGGGTTTCTTTCCTGAACATGGCCATCTAAGAAATTAAAAAGAGCTGTCTGAAAAGTAACTATAATTGTTATGGGGAAATTGTGAGGAGATTTTCATAAAAGTGTTGGTTTTTTCAATTAAAAACTGAAAGCCAGAACTGAACAACTAGGCTAAAAGTCTTTCAGTGCTGATACATTAAAAATCAATTTTGGTTTCAAATATTCAATTTATGAAAAAAAATACAAAAAGATGCTTAGTCTGACATTTTCCATTTTCAGACTTGCACAGAACACTTCTATGAATGTTTTTCTTCTTTGGCTAAAATTTCTTTTTTTAAGAATTTTAGTTCCAACAGAATTCCAATCCTCATTTTTTGATTTTGCAGTCAGATCTGAGTGGAAAAGAAAGATACCATTGATCTCAGGTAGGTATTGTTCAAAGGTTTCTTTCTGTGCCTGTTAAGAATACTAGTTAACTTTTTTACAGAACATATGTCCAGGGCATAAAAAGATGATAAAAAAAGAAAACAAGTAATTTTTCAATCTCACCTTCTCAGCTAAAAGAATAAAAGATGAAAGAAGTGTATGTAAAGATGCTCCTAGTTGCTCAGAACGGAGTCATTTTTCAGTACTTTTTGAGAGTGAAACTTAAACAAAAACAGCCCAAAAGTGTTTGGCCATTCCAAACTGCTCTGTTCTGCAGCATCTGCCTTTGACCCAAAAACTACTGACATCCATGAATTTCGTTTCTCTTTGGTAACTTGCAGATTATTGATTTTATCGTTTGCCTGACATTTCACAGTGCATTGCCTCACTTACAGAAATGTTCAGCATTTACACTGTGATGTGAACTGTCATAAAGTGAGGTAACATTCCATAAAATCCTAAGGGGAAAAACACTTTGATGAGATGCAGTCCAACTTGGAAGGACTGTATTTTTTCTCAAGCTGTTCTAGGCTCACTCACCCTGAAAAAGCACATTTCAGAAGGGACCAGATAATTTTAAACAAGAACTGCTGTTTAAAAGGAAAAACAAAAAGGATGAAATCTTTTATTGTAACAAGAGCAGGAGTCACTATTGGTGTGTAACATAAGAGAAGTGAAATGCACATGTACTTGTTATGCTTCGCTTTCAGCAGACCAGCAAAGTTCAAGAGGAACAGCTTGTGCTTTACATTTTTGATCTGCTCGTTCCCCTTCTTGTTCTAAAATGTATCACTGGGCCTGAATACCCCAAGAAATCAGGCAGAGGCATCCAGCACGTACTTAGGATCTGTGTCTTGCAACAGAAGGAGCCCGAGAAAGAGAGCCAGCCCTTCTCCTGCTGGGTCAGTCACATGCAGTCAGGCTTTTGCATAGAGCTAGCCTTCTGTCTCCTTCCTTTCAGGGGCAGAGTAACATTTTGTAGTGACACAAAGAAATTCTTCCCTCTCATGGTCATAAAGACCCACAGCACTAGATCCTCTTTATCAACTGCTCTTTTCTTATAGGATACAATATATTTTATTTACATATTAATTGATCAGTTTGTCCGGAAAACTTGGAAAGCCCAATGGTTCACAAAAACATACACCACTCTACTTGTTGTCATTGCTGAAACTTGAAGAAAACAACAATCTCTCTTCTTTGCCTAACTCTCCATAATCTATATCCTCTCCATTATACATGTTACTATTGTGCAGGGCTCATAGTTGGGATGTAATTAGTTAAATTTTATGGGTGACAAAGCAGAGAAACAAACTGCAGTGAAATTATTACCACAGATGAAACAGAAGTATTTGGCCACATTCTTCTTCTTTTGGGAAAAAGATCCCTGTAAAACGCCTGGCTTTTTTTTGCCTTTGAAAGTGGCTGTGCAGTTTGGGAAATACATTGCAGCAAGCATTCAAAATCTTTTGTCCCATGTCTTGGGCACATACCTAGAGGTGTACGTACAATACAAAAATGCATTTCCTTCCAGACTCTGCTGTCATTTCTTGTACTTTCCATATGCTTCTATTAGCATGATGCAGCTCACCAACAACTGTGTGGCTTGTAAAGCAGGAGAAAACACGGCAAAGATAAATGACAGGAAGATTTTCTGGCTTTGTGAGTTTTCATCCTAGTCCAATCAGAATCTTGCAATTTCTCTTGGTCTGGCAATTGAGAAACACCAAATGAAATGACCAGATGTAATTTTAAGACAAACAAAAGCACCCCTTCACATACGGCATGCTTGGGCTCCTTGTACCATGTAACTCCTCACTAGAAGAGGATGTGGATGGCAGATGGGCTCAAAAAGCAACTACACGAAGTCAGAAAATAAAAGTCTAGTGGATAACCACATCTGTGTCAGGAAATTCCTAAATTATAGAAAGGTGAAAGCAGACTGCCATGGGAAGGGTCACTCTGTGCTGTTCTCCTCATAGTCTTTCCCTAAGCAGTTATTCCTAGACACTCTCAGGGACAGGAGCAGAAGGACCTCTGGTCTCATTCAGTTCGGCTGTTCTCTTGTTCCTCTGTTCTTATTTTATTCCAGCTACAAAATCTATTTTTATTCTTCTCCCTAGAACTGGGCCCAGCACACTGGAAAGGATTTTACTAGGAATCCAGACTGCTGTGAGTGTTCATGGTGCACACAGGGACACTTTTTTTCTTTCTTTGTCTGCACAGGGTGGCTGTGTCAGAGGCATTCTCTGTCTTCACCAGCTCAGGGTGCTGAAATGCCTTGCAATCAAGAGGCAATATACTCACAGGCCTCAGTGATTTTCTAGTAAGCCTGAAGACAACATTAATGTCATAACGTGGATAGTTTGACACCTATGTAAAAGTAAGGATGGCTTCTCTCCAGAATATGTCTGTCACCAGATACTATCTTTTCTGAGAGCTTTAAAAAAGGCACTTAATTAATTCACAGGAATGATACTGAAATAACCACAGTGTGTAGGATTCCTTTACTTTCTGCTGACATGGATATCACCAGAGGAAAACATGAATCTGAATGTCACCGTTAAAATCTGTCGTAGATATATGGATCTGTGTGGAAAATGCAAAGTAACTGACCTTCACAGGCTGAGTCCCAACTCAACCAAGCAAAGGACCAGCCTTAAATTCTGTTTTGGCCTTGTTTCCCATCTAATGCTTATGGCAAACTCTCATGTCTAGCAAGGGGCATCATTCATTACTGGATAAAACCATTCCGTTTTATTCTCAGAAGAGAGTAGTTAGAAGTCATGGTGCTGACCTCTGTCGGACATTCAGGAAGCCTATCAGTAATATGCTGCTAGAGTGTCCTAGAGAGAGATTGGCTCCAGAAGGACTCTAAATTTGCTGTTGTCCAGGACTGCACAGGGGGAATTTAGCCGCCATGCTGTGGTCCGTTTACAATCAGGCTGCACCAAAATTCTTGCCTGCCACAATCAGTGCCATGTCTGGTGCCTGGGCAGAGAAGTGGGACGGAGCAGGGAGGTGGCACGGCAAGGGCTGGAAGCAGAAATGGCTGAGTCAGATGAGTTGCAGGCGAAGCTGATCTCCATTCAGGCTGAGGCAATAGGTGGGCAGCACATTCCCCATATAGCCCCAGGTGTGACCTGACGCCGAGGCCAGAGCAGTTCTTTCAGCCCCTGACAAGTGGAGGCGAGTCACATTTCCTTAGTGTCTGCACGAGTGACGCCGTGTACCCGTGCCACAGGTCCCTCGCTGCCATCGGCAGGCCTGTTTAGCATAGATGGATCGTGGCAGCACTGCAGCCTTCAGTCTAATGCCAGATGAAATTTATTAGAAATGTAATGCCAGCTTGGAGAACCAATGAAGGGTGGTCCTTAGTCTCTCCACAAAGTAACAGTCCCCAAACACACTCACCCTTCAAAGCACAGACTTGCTGCAAATGTGGTGGAAATTGTCATAAGCCAAAACCTCAGCGCAGATTACCTCCAGAAGCCTGGCAGAAAAAAACATGGATTTGATCTCTTTGGTAACTTGACAGGCTGCCAAATCCAAACAGCCACATTTAGGAAAACCTGGATTTCCATGTGAACACTGCCCTTCTGCTGGATAAATCCAGCCCTCTCTACTGGGTAAATTCACATATACTGATATAAATTAACAGCAACAACTATAGAAATAGTCAAATCAGCAAACTGCACTGATGGTCAACTAGTACCAGCAACAAATCAAGCCTATAAATGCCTTTGACTATGGATCTCAGTCTATTAGAAGTTATGCACCCCAGTAAAGACTCCTGGCATGGTATTCTGCAGCAAATAAATACCATTTTTTTTGTTGCTAACCTACCTTCTTGGTGACTCACCCAGGCAGAGAGCTCCCATCTGGGTTTATAAGAATAAGTAGTTTGATATGGAATTTCATAACATACTTACATGTTGCTCACATCCTTCTGTTGAGCTAAATTGATCTTTTTCTTCTCATTTCCTGGCTAGATTGCATTTGGTCTATGAGTAAACACAGTGTAGCTGCCCCCTTTTCCCAGGCTTTCTAATGAGAATGTGCTGTCTGATCAGGTGCATGCACTCTGCTGTCATTTGCAGCCTGACCTGAAGGTCAGAGGTGATTTGAGCAGGCTCAGGGATGCATACAAATCACATCCTCTTGTCTGTCTGTTTTGTTGACTGGTTCTCCTCAGGGTCATGGCTATCTTAAGTAGCAGCCTGAAGGATAAAGTGCGCCCTGTCTGAGCTGTAAAACTTTGACTTTGGACCAATTGCATCTGACATACAGCAGCATGAGGGTTGGTTTAGCCTTTGGATTCAGAACAAATCACTGGCTATCAACAGCTGATAGTGACATGCAGTTTACTGAATGTCCCCTTTTTTCTGGCAGCTGTATATTCTTTCAGAGAAATGGATGTGTTTTTAGTTTCTAAGGTCATGTTTTAAATATGATGTTGCACACACTCCATTAGAAAGTAAGTGTAGCAAATAAATAAATAGCTAGAAAATGTTATGCTGTTTTATGAGTTTGCTCTTGGGCTCCCAGGTGGTGCATAGTATGGAAGGTGGAGGAATAGACATAAAATGGCATGCGAATTACCACTAAAACAAAGTTTTTTTAGGATTAGCTCACTTACTGAAAACTTTTCAGGAACAATATTGAGGAACAGCCACGCAGAATAAAGCAGGACTCTGAGGACTCTGTCCTCAAGACTGGTGTTCTGCAGGGAAGCTGCTTTGCCAACACGGCTGCACCAGCACGACAATCGATGCACGGGGATATGGGCACAAAAGCAACGTGCTCTACCCACACTGTCCCACTGTGCACAGACCATCAGGCCCAGCCTCACAGTCCCCACACTGCTTCTGCCACCGGGACAGGGCTTGCCAGTGCAGCAAGCACCCACTCATGCTGACCCAAAAAAAGGGAAGTTTTTAAGGCCACCAAGCAGGCATCAAAGAGTTACGGCTCTCAGCTGGCATCAGCCGAGGCCAGATTCAAAGCAGTGACCTGGAAGCAAGCGGCTCTGTATCACCCCCATGGGTTGCCCAGCCCCCTAACTCTTCACTTATTAAAAGGCGACTCTAGGACTATGTCAGTGCCCTTGTGCCTCTGCAGCATCATACTAAAAACCCCACTCTGTCTCATATGTACGTAAGTCAATTTTAGGCAAAGGAACTGCTCTTTTTTTGGCCAAAATGCTTTGGTGGCTTCTATTTATTATTCTATTAAGAGTCATATTACTTTCGTCAACAACTGTATCTGGTTTTTTTTCTCAGCTCTGCTGTCACAGCACTGCTTGAAAATTTTTGCCAAGTTTCTACTGAAGAATGATACTGAGGGGAACTTTGTATTCTCATCATATTGTAACTTTGTAGAAAAAGAAAAATTATATTATTATTATTGTTATTATTATTTCATATATATATTATTTTTTAAATCATAAAACCAGCATAGCTGAGGTGCCACTCTCAGTAACTACCATGTTACATTTTTCAGTTTATCCATGTATAGAGGTTATCCAGGACTTATAAACTTTTCATAGAGTGCATGTGTAGGGCTCCAATGGTTGTAAAGAAACAGCCTGGCCAAGAATTTTTTACCATAGTGGATTTTTTTCCCTGAACAACCTGATTATTTCATAACTTCTTTTTTTTTCCCCCCACAGAAAGTTATTTGCTATCATAATTTAAAAAAAAAATTAACAATCACATTAAAAAATAAAACATTTTCAGTTTTCAGCCAAATGTATTTGTGTTTTGGGTAAAAAGGATGAAAGGCAACTGTTTGAAAAAGAAAATCTCATTTTTCACACTAGTTATGATCAAGCTGTATCTAGTACAACCTTAAACTACCATTAAGTAATAAAATATTGATAGTACTCAAAAACTGATGAATTCATTTTTGACAGGTCTCATCATGTCTGAAGACTCATCCCAAGATCATTCAGGTCTTAGTGAAATAAACAAAGGGTTCAACATACAGCAGAATTTTAGCCTTAATGATATCATATCTGTGAATTGTGAAGTGATGCTACAAGATGAAGAATTGATAGCAGCATAATAGGATATGTTCCTTTCCCAGCAGAATCCAGCAGAGAATTGTAATAGTTCACCAGGGGAAGTAGGGTTAAAAACCTCTGACCCCTGATATCACATAAACATTGCCAAAAAAACAAAGCCTTTGATTGACAGTGAGATGCGTGACTACCTCAAGTCTGCTCTGAAATTTGCTGATAATTACTGGATTGGATGGTATGAGAAATGGGCAAGAAGGGTATCAGCCACATGAGTGTACATACTCAGAGACCTGAGCATCTCTAGTAAGAATTGATGTAGTGTGTCATTTGTAATTTAATCAGCAGAATTATATCTTGATAGCAAAAGGACTATCATGAACATTTTTGCAGTAAAGTAAGATTAACAGACACACACCCCAAATCTCTGCTGCATTAATGTTCCAGTTGTGACAGTAGCTGATAAATAGAAGAAATGGTGAGTTTAAGGGGACACATGATCCTGAGCTGATCCCAGAGTGTATAGGCATTTTGCTGCACATGGCACTAAGTGCCAAGCACTGACCTGAGACTTTCTGTGAGCAGAGGCAAAGCAATGCCAACCCTGATCCACATTTTGGCCTCACTCTTTTCCAGTGGCTGTTGTATCCCAAAATCCAGGTCTAGATCCAGATCTGAGCCTCTCACAGCCAGATCCATTCCAAACAGATACCTTTATTTCCCTCCCAAGTTTTTTGTAAGTTTGGGAGCCATCTGCTTTACCTTCATGTCCAGACTTCCCTGAAGGCATTCAGTATCCCAGCATTCGCTAACTAGAGCCTGCCTGACATGCAAGAAAGCTCCATGGATATTTGGAAGAGATCTACCCTAAAGCTGATGCCTGGGAGTTAGTCATCTCAGGCTGAAGCTCCTCAATTTAAACTTTCACTGTAATGGTGGAAAATAGGCCCCTCTAGAGGCAATTTGAGCAGTGTAGCTAAAAATCTTAAGGTGAATGGCTCACTGAAAAGTTGTGGGGTTTTTTCTCTCTACCCTCACTGAAGAAAAAACAGAGTGGTTAGGATATCTATGTTTCAGACTTCTGAAGTGAGGTGAGTTGAATCCTTACTTTGCTTACTCTCTCCAGGAAATCCAGTCTGCAAGCTCTCCCAACACCTGTGTCAACATCTTTTTAATCAAAACTTTAAGATTTCTCACCAACTGTGTCTGAGTAATATTTTTTCTTTTTTTTTTTTTTCTTTTCTGTTTTTACACTGCTCGCCTGTGAGAGCTGAAAGAATTAGCAGTAAATTTACTCATGGGAAAAAGCCCATTATGACAATGAAGCAAAGGTCTCTAGTGTCTGCAGTCCCACAGTGAGTATGCATGTTCAGATGTGCATATTAATTGTCATTTATATCAGTGGCAAGAGGCGAGGAGTAAATGGTGCATGGGCATCTATTTTCAAATGCTTACCCAAGGTGCTGATTCATGTCCATAGGTCACCTGGAAGTAAACTTAGTCCCTTAGGATCCAGACCAAATGTTCTGGGAAAATATCCCTTCTCAATGGTGTTTGAGTCTTTGAAGCAACTGTTACTGACTGATTTTTTTCCCCATTTTTTCCTTCATAAATGTAAAATAACCTCCTGCTAATAGTGTTTTCAGAGCCTTCTGTCTAGTTATACCACAATTCCATTATATTTTAGCCTCTTTCCTCTCATCCACCAAACCAAGAAAGGTCATTCATATTGCAGTTTTGTCTTCTAGATCCATTGGTATCAATCTCATGGCACAACCTGATTTTTTAAAAATGTGTTATTGTACTTCTAAACTTCACTATGTGTTGCTCAGTACTGATTAAAAAAAAAAGTTAATAATGCCAAAACAGCCAACGTGAGATAAAAAAAATAGAACTATAACTTACCCAAATAACAAAGATCCGAATCTCTGACAATTGTGTTAAATTGTGATATTAAAGAACTTTTCAAAAAGCTGATGTTTTCCTTATTTACTGTAGGCTGTTTTCATGAAGATATTCTCCTGTACTTACAGTTTTTTGGCAATATCCATACATAATTCTCAAAGTGAGAAAAGTTGGTTGTTTTCACACTTCTCTCTATTAAAACCTCTGTTCTAATCAATGAGATCTTTGATTTCCTCAAATGGGTTTAAAAAATGTCACTTAATATCAGTTTCCATCACGGTGTATTTCAAGACTGGTGGTTTAACAAGTGCTCTCCAGGAGAATTACTTATTTCTTGTTTTATTTGTGTGAGGAGCTCTACAGTGTGACAGGTCCATGAGAAAGTGAACCCAGCCGAGGAGCAGGTGGTCTGTTGCTCCTATGTTATTGCCATTATGTTGCCTTTGTTAAATTACTCCATAAACCCAGGTTTCCTCATTGCCATTTGTTAAATTTGCCTACCTCCACTCTGTGAGCACAGATAATCAGTCAGACCTTAATTGGGGTATATTTAGATCAAAGTATGCAGCCAGCGTTTGCTCCCAGTACCTGGGTTGCAAATGATAGTCACATGAGTGGCTTGCTCTATTGGACATGCTTTTTGTTTAACCATGATCATTGCTGGCAGGCGGCTTTTTGTGCAAGTGAAAAGCCCTTTAGAATTCCTCTAATTCTGACAAAGAAACTGTCTTTGGGAGGAGAAATTGAGTATTGCCTTCTTGCATCTGAATAGTCTTTCAGCTCTATATTCACAGCAATATACTTCACATCCACAGACAAGAAGCAGAAGGTTTGGATCCATGTTATTTGTTCCTTATCTAGCTTCAAGAAAGTCTTGGAAGCTTGTATATTTTTTTTCCAGTTAAGGAGATATATATAAGATCTGTTAGTATAGGCATGGATTTTTCTTGAGAAGTGTTGCAAAAACACTTTGCTATGAAAATCACAGAGGTTGTCCTTTTTTTATTTAAGAAGTAATAAATCAAAGCAAGGTTTGTGTAGGGATGAGTGATACATCATTTTTGCACTGCTCCTCTGAGAAAGGTAGAAAATGTTTATGGAAAGATTTCCATTTTTTACCTTATTTCTGATCTGATTGCTGGTTTAATCAGTTGTTTTCAGATGGATTAAATTAGCTTTATTTATTACCTTTCACATCCTCCATTTCCTTTGGTGGCACTGTCTTTTATTTATCCATATCATCATAGCACCTAAAGGCCTCATCTGAAGTTAGAGTCCTAGTGCTCTGAAAACTACAGAAAATAAAAGATGGCTCATTCCCTGAAGAGCCTGCAGTTTAATCAAGACGGCAAGATACACGATACACTAAATTTGGGATATTCTATTGAGAGCAAAACACCTACAATTAATTTTCAGTACTAATAGCTCTTTGAGGTCCAGTCCAGCAAAGGCATACACAGGGGCTAAATTTTAGGGCATGTTGAGCAGCCGCATTTAGTTCAAAGTGATGAGGACATATGCAAAGCTGATGATAAATCTTCCAGGGCAGGAGGTTAGGCTGTGTGACCAGGCCATTGGCTGGTTGAGAGGGAAAGCTGTCGTTAGGGACAGAAAGTTGACCTGCTCTTTGGATTTCTCTACATTTGAATGCTCAGTTAACAAAGCACAGATTTAGTATGTTTAAAGAGTCGATGTGGAGAAAATACTGTAAAGTAGCTCTGTTTTCCACAAAATTCCTCACAGACCTTATTCTAAAGGAACTTTGCAAAGAGTAAAGGCCACTTTTGAAGCAACATAAAGGCCACTTTTGTCAGTGAAATAACTTACTGGACTTTCTCCCCACAGATTTGTATAGAGCACTGGTTCACATCAGGGTCTGAAAAAAAATTAGTTTTGATTGTATATACATACATACAAAAGGGTAAACAGTCTGAATAAAGCCCTTTGTACTGGATTAGTGTCTTAGCTCTTTAACCCAGGCTGCAGGTTTGGGATGTCTTTGTTCAGTTAGGTTTTCGGGGCTGACCAAACCGGGTGTGTTTGAGTTTCATTCCTCACCCTTTTGAGGTCTGCAGGACTGATTCCTTGCATTCAGTGCCAGCAGTACTGTAAGTGCCTGATGCTTTATTCTCTAAGCTATTCATCCTTTCAACCTTTGGGGTTTTTTTCCTTAATCCATCTACCTTACTAAGTTTTCAAGTCAAGTAAAATGTTAAATGTGCTTCAAGCAAGAGCAACACAGAAATAACAGGGAGCATGCCAAGAATTTCTGGCCGTCTCATTTACTTGTTCTGTGTGCGCATGTGTGTGTGTGTGTGCGTGTGTGTGTGTGTGTGTGTGTGTGTGTGTGTGTATAAATATATGTGTACATGTGTGAATGTGCATTGGGGAATATGATTACACCACAAAAGATGAATCTACCATGAGGCAGAAGTCATGTAAAGCACATATTCCAAAGGATATTATACAGAGAAAGGCAAAATAAACACATTTGAGCAACTTCTCACTAATATCAGAAACAAGTAATTGCTCTACATCAAGAATATTTTTGTGGAGAATTCAAATGCCTAATACTGCTTGTCTGAAGCCTTGATGACTTTTTTTTTGGCTGCAGGGGACAAGAGGCTTACACACATGCCACCACTTCAAAGATTTGCCTTCTATTAATTTTTTACTTAAGCTTCAGAGTGTTAAATTGTTCAATTTAAGCCGTGAATATATTTTATAAGATCATCCTAGCCCACCATTTTTCCCAAAATAGAGAAGTTCAGGATATTTGGCAGTTTCACCTCCTCACCAACTCTCTGCAAAATATATATGAATAATTTCTTTGAACTTCAGCAGCTTGTGATACAGAGAAACACAAGTTCAAACCTTAGTCTTTCCTTAACGATGGAAATAGAATGTTCTAAAAATAACTGCTGAATTTGATGATTTAGATTAAATAAAAAAAAGCACATCATAAATAGAAATATGTTGTAACTTTTCCAATTGGAAATTAAAAATAATGGGCTATTTTCCATTTCCTTGTGGGGATTTCATGAGGTGAATCAATATAATGAAATGTTCTAGTCAGCAAAATAAATCAAGAGCCTTTTACTGTTTTTATCACAAGAGATCCCCAGTGAGGTGAGGGAGGAGAACAGAAGAGAACGCATGACATTATGCAACTATCCTACATCAGAGTGCAAGTCCAGCTGCTGCTCCAGAGCTAAATGCCGGCTCTGCTTAGCCAAAGCTGGGAAAAAGAAGGAAATGTGGGATTGCCAAGAACAGGGTACACTGTCTCTAATCTGTTTCAATTATCCCCAAAAAAATGGGGATCCAGTGATTTCCTGTGCTCCCACCATGACTTAGAGACCTTCTGTTCATGCATTCCTGGGGATGAGAGCCTGCATGACACTACTGCCCCAAAGTCAACTGAAAAGATTCCCACCTTACTTCTGTGAGACTTGTACCAGCCTGAAATGCAGGATTGAGCTTGATGGCATGCTTCAGATGGGACCCACAGCGGAGTTCCTGGAGCAGAGTCCTTCCCACATAGTGGCTCTGCCATGGAGGCTGCCCACTACTCACCACGGTCTGGGACACGAAAGCTGCCTGTCTGCAAATACTACTTAGAGCCCTGGGAACACATCACCAGAAAACCACTCTGGCTGCTGCGTTTACATCATGTTGTGTTCTGGAGGAAATGTTTGTATTTGTTTCAGAGAGAAGTCCTGCTGTTTCAGATTTAGTGCCCTTGCTATCTGCTAAAAGAATGGTAAAACAGCACACAGTCAGCTGCTAATGAACAGAGATAGAAACTCAGTGCAGAGCCGTGTTCTTACTAACTCCCTGGTAAAAATTCCCATATCATAAGATGTTCCATTATGCTTTTTTTGTGACATTTTCATCTCTCTAAAATTCAAAGGAATTCTAGTGTCAAAAAATACAGCTCCCATAGCTGTCCTAGTTTATCCCAACATCCCTCTGCTCTCTGCAGCCAGCACCACTTCCAGGGCAGGATCAGACACCCTGGAGGAAAGATCGCCGGGGTGCCAGCCACAAGCAGATCACTGGAAAGATGTGGACACCCATGCTCTGAACACAACTATTAAGGAGGAAAAGCTGTGAAGGCTGCTGACCTATTTCTTTCTATGAACAATTTCATTTTGTTCTTTTAGGCTGGTCCAACTGGCAGGGACTGTGGGACAATAGAGCTTCAGACCTAGGCTGACTGGCAGTAGATGGGACTACCTGGAAACTTGCCACTCCTGATTGCTCCTTCAGACCAGACCATTTCAAAGTTATTGTAAGGGAGATATGTACATCAATCAAGAAAGTGCTATAACTCTTGCTAATAACAGTAGATGATATATATAAGGCTATCAATGAGCTTAGACTTTTGGATTCCCTAAGGCTAATGCTTAGGGAATCCAAGTAAATTAAACAACTTGAATGAACATCCTCTGGCACTGAAACTTGATTGTCTGAAACATTAAATTGCTAGAAGTGTCCTTGGCACAGTTTTGACCAGTCCTAGTACTGCTCTCCTAATTCCTGGACATGCTACAGTTAGGTAGTCCAGAGACCATTCCCATTAGATAGTCTGTGTATATATGGGTTCAAGCTGTTCCAGGCCAGTTGGCCAGAAAACAGTCCTGGGGGTGTTCTATTCACCCATATGGATGCGTCCAAAGTGTCCTGAGGTTATTACTACAGATATTCTCTGTCCTAGGCACCAGGCTTTGGACTCTGTGAGCACATTAGACCATATCCTTGGGATGCTGCAAGGCTTGTCATAAAAGGCTCACCAATCCTAAGATGTTTCAGAAGTCTGGAAATCATTTGGGATCTTAGGGAACTTCCTAGCATCAAGTCTGACCAAAGAGCCCCCTTACTGAGTAGTCTGTGCCCAACAGTGGCCAGAAGGGGATATCTAGGTAGCAATGTAAAAACAGTACAAAACCCTCTTATATTTTCCCAAATATCAGCAATTAGTAGTTTAGGTATTTGATAACTTAGGATCCTTCAGTCTTGAGAAATACTGCGTTGTCTGTTGTAGTGATAAAATGACCTTTCTGCTCATATTTATGGGCAGAACAAGGAAGCGCTGATTTTCATCTAACTGTCCTGGAAGAGCTAGGTTGAGTTGTGCTCCTCGGGCTTTCCTGGGAGCTCTTTCTGCATATTCTGAGCACTTTGGGAATGACAGTGCAACATATACAGGGAAGATAGACAGGTAGATGGAGGAGGGATGTTTAGCCTGCAGGCTACTAAAAAATATGTGCTCCCCCTGATAGTTACTGTGTGCTGTTTTGCTCACTAGTTGAAAGGATGAAGGGAAAGCTGGTCACCTCCTACGCCTTTTCCCACTTAACAGCTTGTTCAGCTGAATGTTGTACATAGAAATGAAGAAGGCGTCTAGGAAAGTGTGAGGAACATATTTTGCTCTTAATTTTGAATAGATTGGCACATGTGATAATGAGTAAGGTACTGGTCACTTTGTGATGAGGAGCCATTCCAGTGCATCACAGGGGTCCTACAAGACTGTATGGGACATCTACTTTAGTCTATATTTGGGGTTTATGGCAGTAAGCCAGGACATTTTAATTAATTCCTGCACCACCATACCATGAATATAAATCCAATGTCAATTAATGCTGTTTTAACTATTGACAGCAGGGAGAAATAGTGATCACTATGTGTCAATACAGTTAGTTAGAATCTTTTAAAAACCTAAAAATAAATGTTGCACAGATAAGTTTGTGCCTTCAAGACCACATGAAGCAATGCAGATGGGAAGCTAATGGATATTCTCTTCTCAAAGGACAGCTAAGGAAGACATTTGGAGCATTCCAGGACTCCCCTTGTCCTTGCTGCCTTGCAGGAATAGAGGGAGATGTGTACCCCGAAATAAGGCAGTTTGACAGG
Source organism: Donacobius atricapilla (assembly GCA_013397315.1). Lineage (NCBI taxonomy): Eukaryota > Metazoa > Chordata > Aves > Passeriformes > Mimidae > Donacobius > Donacobius atricapilla. Next base: position 68,712 of record WBMY01005677.1, read on the forward strand.
CTGGACACTGTGCTACACCAAAGGCTGAGGGAGGCTTTTTTCTCTCCCCAAAAGCCACCAGGGTGGTCTGTTTGCCTCTCAGTCATCCTTATGAGCTCCCTCTAACCCTTCTCTGTCCTTTTCTCTCCCATTTACCATGCTTCAGAAAACATCATTGTATTCCTCCATCATTTTACCCTTCCTTTGGGATGTGTGTGAGCATTGTCTGAACACGTCCTCTCTTCTCTGGGTTCATTTTCCCTCTGATGCAAATCAGAGACAGTGAGGGCCCCAGTCCCTGGTCACTTCTCTATGTCAACAGCTGTTCTAAAATCCAAGCAGCTTGGCCCTAAATTTTAACTTGGCCATACAAACAGTGATAAAATTGTGATTTTTTTTTTTTTCTCCATACATTTGGGAATGTTTCTACTCAGGTTTCACTGGGCTTGGCCATGGCAAATTGTGACAGACATAGCAAAAGATCCCCCGTTTTGGTGGACCTTCCGAGCTGTCATAAGAAGGAAACATATATGGAAAGGAAATATAGCAGCTGTGGCAATTTTCGAGGATGGGAAAAAATGCCAGGTGTAATAGGGTTGTTAGAGACTTGGCTTGCCTAGCTAAAGAGAAGCAGCAGAGACAGGCCAGTAATTGTATGTGTTTCTGCAAGCTGACCTTCCTTTGAAGGATGCTACAGTGCACCATCTCCCCCCAAAGAGCAAAGAGTTCTGCAGAGAGAGGATGTGAGAAAGTAAGAAAATTTGCTTTCTTGCTGCTCCTTGCCTGGTGCCTCCTCTTTGCTACAGGAACAGGAGTCATCTGCATGCCAGATTACAGGCACACTCTCTAATTTATATTTTCGCTTTTTAACATGCAGCGTACAAGAGCCTGCATCCTACAGCAGCCCAAAGGGATGGAAACCTCTGTTCCATAACACTTGACCCATTTAGCTCATTGCCTCGAGTCTGAGGGCACTGATGAAATTGAGAGCCAGGAAAATCGTTCTAAACTTTTTATCTGACACTACGATTGAAGTGGCTGTACTTCTAACCATCTGACTTTTAACACATATGGTATTCCTAGCTGCCCACCACTGCTTTTGCTAGTGCCACTGAGCAAAGGTGAGAGAATAATAGCTACTATGACAAGAATAGAGAGTAGGAAATGACAAGTTGCATATGCATTTGCACTGCATATTGCAGTGTGATTTGTCTTTTTATCTGAACATCTCCTATTTTTACTGTAAGGTCTAGCACAGAATTAAGCAAATAGATTATATCTCTGCTTCTACTTTTATTTCTGCTCTTCCTGAAAAAAAAAAAAGAAACTTTTATTCCACATTTACTCAAAATTATTGCTTTTACTACTGCACTTACATTCCCTGTGCCAATCAGTCCAACCTATGATTTGGGGAGCTGCTGCATCTCCAAGTCTCTGACGAATTCTTGTTTTATCAGACTGATAAGCTCTGGCTTTCAAAACCAGTGTCCTGGCCTGCATTGTGCCGCACTGAGGGTATATGGAGGTGAGTTGTGAAACCCTTGGCTACAGCAACTACTGACACAGAAATAGATCTCCTGAGGTCTTGAAGTCTTGTCAGACTCTGGAAGATATTTATAAACCATTCCAAAAACCTGCACACCCTCACTTTCATGTGTCAGTGTGACAGTTTTTGCTGTGGTTGATAGGGAAGAGTATCCTATTGCCCCTGGACTG